>LCWF01000010.1:100950-426026 GCA_001006345.1 Phaeomoniella chlamydospora | reverse complement strand
TCTCAATCAGATTCGCAGGAGCAATAACTCCGAGTTGAGTACCCAGCCCACAAAGCATCTTCTTAGTATTTCTTAGTATTAAGTCCACTACGGGGTTGAATAATGAGATGATATCACCATGTTGCTCAACAGTCTTGTCACAAATTGAGAAATGAGGGGATAGGCTCTGATCGTATGTATCATTGCTTCTGAGTATTGTGTTTGATATAGCAGTAGTCAGAGCACAGTATTGCCCCGACTATAGAAATCTTGCTATCTAACAACCACAAACAGCATAAAATCTTATTGTTACAGACCAATCCGATGGCTAAACCCGTGCAAAGTCTACGTAACAAAACATCGAATGAGCTTGCATTTGAGGCGGCCATTGAAAGCCATTGCATCTCCGGGCAGATGTCGAACATATCTCTTCCCAACCAGCAATCTGAACACCATAACTTTCGGTAATATCAAAAAAACTCCATATCCTTTTTCTACCGTACTGCCCAGTCGTGCCGATGAAGGTCTTTCGACCATATCGGTAGTTTCATGTCTCTCTCATATAAGAGACCACAGTTCTGACATAATGACTACAACGAAGTTAGTTAAATTGCAGCTGCGAGCAACTTCGGATGGAAGTACTTACCCTGTACCCATCTGCGCCAGGCCCATCTCTGACAGCCCAGACTGCACTTCCCCATACCTGACACCACTTGCATCGGAACACTTGTCTTTCATGTTCATTCAATACACCACTACCACCAGCACCCCAACCCGCTGGCAAATTAGCCTCTCCAGGTGTGCCAGCTGCCTTGGCGACTGGGCTCAAACTCCTAAATCGCCTCCTCTTCTTGCTCCTNNCCGGTGCATCAAAATAGCCACCTCGACTTTCTTGTTGAGGCAGTGATGGCATTCCAGTAGTTGAGCTAAATCGTGCAGTCTCTCTTCGCAAACGTCGAAGTTGCCTCTCTCTATCTCCTTCTCTCTTCTCGATTTCATCCTTGCTCAAGGCCTCAATCTTTGGTTCCCATTCAGCACCAAAATCTTCTGCATCGTATCGCCAACCGGATTGGGATTCCAGGTTCATGGCTTGGTTGTCGATCTCCCCACCCATGCCCCAAGATCCACCAGTACTCAGGAGACCACCTTCACATGCTTCCTTTTTCAACCTCAAGACTGCCTCATATATAGCATGGGTAATTGCCATAACCCATTCACCACCGAGACCCATATCTGCACATGTTTGTTTTGCAAAAACCTCTGCTAAGCCAGGTGGATGAAGTAATGACCACTCAAACTTGTCAGTGTACAACCTAGAAGAGAGGGATATTGAAAGAGTGATAATGCATCGGTAAGTGTCGTCAGGATTCAGGTAAGCATCAGGGGAGCTGTCGCTGGGAAACATTAGCTGTGCCTCCGCCTTGGCGGCAGGAGCAGGAGTGGATGTTTCATTCCTATCAGCTTGGGGAGTCGATGGCATCGGTGTTGTTGCTCCTGGAGTCAACGATGCGTTGCGTGACGATCTTAGGGTATCGAAAGCAGGCCTCGGAGTCCCAGCAGGGGATGCTCCACCTGGTAATGTCCTAACACCATTGGCACCGGGCGTACCTGCTTGCCCAGGGGTATCTTGTTTTGCGGGTGTCTTGGAAGAGTTATGAAACAGTGGGTGCAGTGCAATGCCCGCATATTCTTCAAGTTGGCTCCGAATTTGAGAGCTGATAGCAGCCGCCAG
This sequence comes from Phaeomoniella chlamydospora, assembly GCA_001006345.1. NCBI lineage: Eukaryota > Fungi > Ascomycota > Eurotiomycetes > Phaeomoniellales > Phaeomoniellaceae > Phaeomoniella > Phaeomoniella chlamydospora. Next base: position 424,315 of record LCWF01000010.1, on the reverse strand, counting down.
ACCATTTTGATTGGGCAAATCCAACTCTCGCACCATAGTATGAGCAAATTCATCTGGCGTAAGAAGTGCTTCATGCAGATTCCATAGGAAAACATCACGAATCTTGTAAGGGGGGGCTTGATCGGGCCTTCGGAATGCGGGAAGAGATGGGTTGATGGCATTGTCGGAGGGATTTCGAGGCATCGGAAATGGTGGATCGGGTTGGAAGGAGTTGATATCAAGGTCTATTCGAATTGGGATAAGTGTAAGAGGTAGCTGGGCTTGGATGTGTACTTGTTGCTCGGTCCTAGGGTCACGATGTTAGTAGCTGCGTAACAGATGTGCCGGGTTGCTCACGTTGGTTTGACTGTCCTTCTTGTGATCCAGTCTCTGTATATTCCCTGCATGTCGACTGGAGCAAATATTTCCTTCCCCAGCTTATCAGGCGCCAGTTCCTTGGTAGCTGTATCGTCGCGCCGCAGAGATCGCAGTCCAGTTGCGCGACGGGGAACATCGCTGTCTTCGAAGTCATCATCATCAAAAGCATCATCGGCATAGTTTATAGCTGCTGTTCCACGCTTCGTAGTCCTAGATCCTCCTGCCACAGCCTGTGTTTGAAGAACGGGGGTCAAGAAAGCGTTCGCATACTGCCGTAACCGGGGCGCATAACTCGAGACGAAGCTCTGGGCCGGAACTTGATTTGGTGCAAGACTTGGTGCCATTGTGGGCAAAATTCGCTATTGACTTGTCATGCCGGGTCGCGTATAGCAAGCCACTTGTATCAGTCCAGGCCGGACAGATGTAGAGTATCAACAAGTGCGGAAATGTATGAGGTTTCAGAAATGCGACTGCAGGTCGTATGCGCGTCTAGAAATTCTACCGTCAAAGATCACCACTCCCCGTCCCTTGCGGCCGCCTCAATGTATACCACACTAAACCCAAATCAGCATTCTACTATGGTACATTTACATTCTCCTAGGATCATTCGAGGTACAGCCCTTTGCTATCAATTCTTGAAAAGATTGTAGGTCTATGTACAGTATCAAAAGCGAAACAATCACAAATACAGTGGCGATATCTGCAAGGCGACAGATTTGATAGATCAAGACTGCGGCCGAACTGGTCAAACCGGTGGAACCACGAGCCTGCATTGAGCAGCGAAGCCTCAAGGCGTGTCTCATACCCTTATCTCAACATTACTCTGGAGAATGGGATTTTTCAACGTAGTATCATGTGTCGAAATTTATTCGAATGGGCGTCATAGGAAAAATTTCTTACAAATAGACTTGTACCTTTATCGTTCGTATGGGAAGCAATTTGTTAAGTCAGATGCATACAAGCGAACCCAACCCTTGCTTGAACAGTCAGACATACCAGCATTACACGAATGACTGACATAATGATGATATTCCTTTCTTGTGTGTTGATCGATACTTTTCATGACTGCTTTCTCAGAGGTTCAGAATTGTATCAGAAGCGTGGCCTGCTGCATGACGCTGTTGTTGGAATTAAAGTTGGCTGACTAAACGTGTATTTATTCTGGCTACAGGCATACTGGAGCTTAGACCAATATAAAGTAAGCGAGCTCGGTCGCTTTTTCTATAAGACGGGGGAACCTGGGATATCCCATCTAAAAATTGAGAGAGGAAAGCCTATATGCTGTCTGAGACATTCAATCGCCAGAGTTCTTATTGTTCGAGGTAGGGATCTCAACTTTGCATAATCGGCGTTCAACTGCAAATCTCTATAACTTCCAGGACCAGCGTCGTGATTAATGGACACCTCAAACCAATATTCAGGAAGTGCAATTCCTACTTACTCCTGAGCACATTACTGAGGAAGAAAGATTGGCACGCGTAGGGAGTCCATTGCCATTTCTCCGATACCTGCAGCACATGCCGGAAGTGGTCCTTCATCCCGATCTGCCCGAATGTCACTCACGACCCCGTCCCCAGATGTTGAGGGCGTTCATGCACTCGATAACTCAGAACATCCAAAGTCCCGCGAGACCGAATGTGATCGCAGTCAAGATTCTTCAGCTTCAAAACAAGCAAAGTCTCCCGACATCTCCTTGACCTCCAACCTCAAACGTGAGCCATCGAAGACCGCAGAAAACCACCATGGGTCGACACGCACTCTACCTATTGAAAAGGTATTTCCAATCCAAGTCGGTTCTGAAGTATTTCGACTGTCCGGAGCATCTATCAGCTCTGATGGTAAGTCGTTTTGGTTGGCTAGTGACAACGGCTGTACTGAAACTATTACAGCACCCTCATATTTTTCCCAATTCTTCGAAGAACAAATGAGGGAGCACGGAGAAGAAACACAGATACGTACCCTTTATATTGACCGAGATCCGCTCACATTTCGAGATATCTGTCGGCATCTTCAGGGTATCGACGCCTCATCTTGGATAGACTCATTCTTAGTACTGACGGTCTGTAGGTTATCATATCAAACCTCAAGATGGCGCCCATTTTGTCAGATTGTATGCCGATGCTCAGTTTTACAGTCGTTAGTAACAACATACCCTTTAGAAGAATAACTGCGGCTGACTATGACAGTCCCACGACTGATATCCCAGCTATTCGACTCCGAAATTTTTATTCAAATTGGTGATCGCCATTTTCAGATTCCTCGGGATATATTCTCTCATCCAGGAGATTCGCCAAACTTCTTCTCACTTGGGTTTGCCGTGTTCTTTTCTACACCTGGCGAAGCATTCCCGGGGCTTAATCGCAAAGGCCTTCTACGTCCTCCTACAATAGTTCCGCCAAGTGTGCCAAATCGTTCGGCCGATGTCTTTGCTCAGCTTCTCCATTTACTACGTGGATATCCCATTCACATTAGAGATGAAGAGCATAGACAGGAATTGTTACGGGATTGTAGATACTTTCACCTGCGTGGCTTAGAGCAAAAACTGATAGCTTGCGAAATTAGCTACAATTACCAGCGTCAACGATCGGAGATTTTGATTCGCATCGAGGACATCAAACCATCTGGTATATCACTTATTACCGATCGGGCGCAACCGAGTGGTACTGCGTACGGTGGGTTCGTCCATTACACTCGGCCGTTCCTCGATGAAACGCGGTATGAGTTGGTCCTCGAGATTGGGGGAGAAGCAACGATAATAGATTTGCAGTCTATGAATGCGAAGTTCTACGGGACCACAAAAGCTCGTATATCCAGTCTCACTCAGGTCCTCGCCAGTACACTTAACGCACAAGGAAGTGTCCAAATGAACATGACGACTCCCTCTGGTAGTACTGCAGGCTCAGGCACAGTGCTTTCGGGCGACGGCATGGTGAAGATCAGTCTGGATGAGACCGCGGATATTCGATTGGATGATGAGCCCTTTGAACGAGAGAAATTGGTACTATCAAGCGCTGAAGAGCCCGCAAGTAACACCGAAGAACATAGCACATCCGAAGACGGCGTTACAAGTGCAACGACCAAGACGTCTACGACGTCGCTTGTCCAGCCATCGGTAGCATCTTCCGGTCCATCATCTCATAGACAGCCTATTACTCTCATGGTTGGGAAGAGGTCGGCTTCTCCAAGCTCTCGAGAATCATCCTCATTCAAGCGACCCAAGCAAATGAGAGACGTTGGCCAGTGGATTGTTCGACGAGGACAATGGAGGCTCAGAATTCAACATGGCGCAAGTACAGCTGACAAAGGCTGGGAGCTGATATTAGTTGCTGTGAAGCTGGAAGCTTTCACATCCGAGCGCTCAAGAAATAGAAATAGAGGCTTCATCCAGTGATTATCACGTCGGAACTTTTGTCATTGAAACACAACTACTTGCGGTATGGGTGCGTTCCTCGCACCTCAAGGGTTTGGGTTGAGAGAGGATCCATCTCGCTTAGCAGTGAAAGCGAACATTTGTTGAGAATTTTAGTGAATTGCATCTGTTCAGCGATCTTAATGGTTTGGTATACTTGATGGACTGTGCCTAGGCACAGCACCAAAATGGAAGGCGGAGGTCCTATGACGATCGTCACATGCTTCGAAATGACCCCGTCGACCACTTACTCTCTGACTGGCGTGTCCCTTGAGCTAGGAGTTCTCGTTGAGTGGGAAGACTTGAATGCTGAACCAGTACTGACTTAGCCAAGAAATTGATGCTTTTGTGACTTGTATTCCGTGACAAGAGGCGGTAGATATCTTCTCGCGATTCGGTACCCTCACGTTGGTTAAACGCACGAGTCAGAATCTACTTTGTATATGTATATCTTGAAAGGAACTACAGTTGATATTCGAAGCGAAAGAGGGTTTGTTGAGTTCCTGTATCGTGACAGCTGTCAACGATCTTTTAAATTCACCGCCAAATATGGGGGAAGCATCGGAGGTACGTCGGATAGGATAATTACGTATTAATGTAGTGTCGTGTTTTTTTTTGTACCTCGGTAGAAGGGATTCCTACTGTACTGCGGTGCATACTCTGGTACTAATTACAGTATTACCTAGGTATGTATTTTGAGACCCTTGCGTGCATTGATGGGCTGCCATCAAAATTGTTGTGGGCACTGACCCGCTTCGCGTACGCCCGAGAACCCCTTGACGTAAGCTAACCCGGGGAGTCGGGAATTCAGTAATTAGTACTGTACTGTACTGTACCATAGTCTGTCCTACTAATTACCCCGAGTATAGAGTATCGCACAGTACAGAGTAATTATCGTACAGTACAGAGTACAGAGTACCATCGAATGTCTCGGATATCACACAACAAAGGTATCTGGTGAAGGGTCAGGAACCTGTAAACCCCAGACGGGAGGACGGTGTACATCAGACGTTTTGACAGGTGAAGGTCTGGCTGTCTATGGGGATGTTGCAGGTGCTGTGTGAGTCCCTGAACAGTGAGAGATACAGAGTAGATGCCGTGAGAATGGTCTCTTTCTTTCTCTGGACTAACTCAAGCTCCCCGTAACCCATATTGAACGTGTATGTCATTCTAGAACGCTTCCATGTTAAACCAATGAAAATGGTACTGTACGGAGGAGGCAGGACTTTGGCATGTACCATACTCTGTAGTACTATGGTACATATTAGTAGCTCGTAATGGCGTCAAAGCTGTCGCGTAACAGGTCCAGAGGACAAGAAACCAAGACCGAAGCTGTTGTGATCTGGATATTATGGCCACACACATTCCAGCCCATTCGCCAATTAGAAGAAGAGGAAAAGCCTTGATCAGGGACCGGAAAAGACTAAACGCAAACGATGATGGAGAAATTGGGTCACTCTCTGCCCCAAACAATAATTCAACCGTCATTTCCAGTAGACACATTGGAATCATATCCGCGAGCCCACATCGATTTTTCCCAACATTTTTTCTCTCTTGCGATTGCGCCCTATCCTGGCCGCTTGTGTTTCCCAAGTAATGAATCCGGTTTGTCTCTTCTTTTTGTCCTCTCTTCTCTTTTCCTATTCGGTCTCTCTTTAAGTGGTGATTCCGTTTCTCTTCCTTATCTGTGTGTAATGCCCGCTCGATGCGCCTCACTTAAGATCTTTCTGTGAATCCACTCTACTCATCCTACGCCAGTGAAGAAACGTCACCCCTTCGAACACCCCACCTTTCGCGACGATGCAGATTCCTGGCACCGAGGTCTACCTCAGGCTCATACCACGAGAGCTCTTCAAGTTTCCGCCGGAGCCAGCTCCTCCTGTTATACCTCCTCCTAGCGATCATCCCACGTTGTCACACCCCTTCACCATCCCAGCCAACGTCTACAATGCCGTGCTATCTGTGCATGTTCCGGTCACCATAGCTTTGCTCTATGCCACGACCGCCACCATATTGAATCGATACAATAAGAGCCGCGGCAACAAACCATGGTCTATTAGCAAGACCAAGGCTTTCTACTACTTCGTCATTGCCCATAACGTCTTCCTTGCTGTCTACTCAGCATGGACCTTCATTGGAATGCTTCATGGGCTCAGAGCGTCTGTCCCCTCCCCACGCGGACCTGATGGATTGGCTGGATTCGTAGACGGACTTTGCAAGATACATGGACCAAGGGGATTGGGGAATGCTGCGACATATAGCACAGCAAAGGGGCAATGGGGTTTCACAAACAAAGAATTGCACCTGGGTACACATGGTGCGCCAGACGAGACGGATGTAGGACGACTTTGGAACGAAGGTTTGGCGTTCTATGGCTGGCTCTTTTATCTTTCAAAATTCTACGAGGTCTTCGATACCTTGATCATTCTCGCCAAGGGCAAAAGAAGCTCGACTCTCCAAACGTATCACCATGCTGGTGCCATGTTGTGCATGTGGGCCGGAATTCGATTCATGGCGCCGCCCATCTGGATGTTCGCGTTCATAAATTCCTTGATCCATGCTATGATGGTGAGTACAGTCTTTTCCCTGAGAGATGCCCAGCTGACTTTGCATAGTATACATATTACACTCTGACAGCACTCTCCGTACAGGTCCCTATGCAGGTGAAGCGTACTTTGACAACGATGCAAATCTTGCAATTTGTTTTCGGCGCATCTTTTGCTTTCGCACATCTGTTCACTGCATACAAAATCCCAGCGACTATGCCTTACATCTACTCTGCGGCCGATCTGACGTCGGTACCGGCTGATGCCTCGAGCGTGGTATCCAGCGCTGTTGCTACTGCGTCGGCGGGAGCTGCATCATGGGCCAAGAAGTTGGCTTTGCGAGCCGCTGGCTTGGAAGGTGTTGCCGAGAATGTTGAAAATGAGAGTGGCCAGCTATTTGGTATTGATGCCTTACATGCCGCACAAGATCTCAAAGCGAGAGAAGAGGTCCGATATCGAGATGAGAGCGTGCTTATACATTGTACAGACACCAGTGGACAAGTCTTTGCAATTCTGCTCAATTGTTTCTACCTTGCACCGTTGACGGTCTTGTTTGTCCGTTTCTTCGTCAAATCTTACTTTTCGCGGGTAAGACGGAACTCGTCTTCATCCACATCACACCTTTCCAATCAAGCTCGCAAGGATGCCACCAAGGGTATCGGAAGACAGATTACGGACGAGATAGGCAGCATGCATGGTAGTGACGAACCAACAGAATCACCAATGGCGGATGCCAAGGAGAAATTGCAGAACTTGAAGGAGGAAATCAAGGCCTCAAAGCAGGGTGTGGAATCTACACTGGGAGACATCAAATCCAAGTCCTAAAGTGACAGAGGATACTGTCTAAAAAGTTGAACACCATGATTCTAAGACGGAAATGTTTGATCTCATATCCGGAAGCATTCAACAAGCTCACGACCCTCATTTAGCTCTGCTCTCTCCGAACCGAGAATGCACAGCTTGGGGCTGACACAAGCGGCAGGGCTGGACAACGAAAATTATGTATTAGCGACGAGGCGTTTGGGTCCGAGTAGGAAGTCAAGCACATCATTAGAAGGTCTAGATCCGTCGTTAGACTTGTTCAAAAGGTTGTCATGCCATCACATGTAGCAATTGCATTATCCATATCAACCTACAGTACCTAGGCTCAACCCCCACTTACTAGTCTGTGCAAGAAGTATAACTTCGTATCCGGTGGAATAACTTTTCGGAATTCTCGACATTCTACGACGTCCAAGTATTGATAACCACCAACGAGCTCTTTCATCGATGAGTAGCCTATAACTCCCAGATCCCAAACGCACAAATGACCAACTTACCACTCGCATCAAACCAATAGCTCAATACACAAGCCAATTCTTTCCATCCATCCAGCTCAACCGTAAGACGCTGCTTGAAATAAACTTCCTACTATGGTCTTTAGCCCCCTTCCCCTATTCGTACATCATTCGTGCAGTAAGCACCTTAAACCCTCCTTTGGTATGAATCAAATGAATGAATGGTTGGATGGGGTGGATGGTTCTTCAACACCCATATGATTCGTCCCGTATATCAACAAAAAAAAAAGGCATCTCGCGGCTACTCGGTATTCTTCCTTTTTTTTAATTTTAAAAAACCTTCCTTCCTTTCTTTTCTTTCTTTGTGTATTGTACGATATGGATGATGATTTCCTTCCTGGAGATCTGAAATGAATCTCTTTCGCGCATATCTCAAGCCAATGTCAACAAGCCAAACAACCAGTCTCATCCGGCGCCGATAATCCAGTTTCCCACCCACAGTGCAGGCATACCTCCTCTCTACTCTGTTCTCTATCTCTATGTACACAAGACAAGGCAAATCCCAAACCGAAGGAAACACCGCCAGGAGAACACTCCCCCCCCCCCCCCCCCCCAACAAAGGAAGATCAGTGGATCTCGTTCTAAGTACATACTATTGTGTCCTATATGTAATGTATGTACAGTATTCTGAGTAAATTGTCCTTAGTGATTATTCGGGTCTCGGTACTTTACTTCATTATCAGAGTACAGTACATGTTTGTTGGGTCCCCCTCCATCTTTAATGAAGGAAGAGGGGAGGAGGAGAAGGGGGGTAGGTCACAACCCCACATATTCACCTACTTACTGGACTCTTGAGTATGAGTATACGAGCATTTGCGGGGGACAACACGGCAAGGAAACTGTACAGTAATTAGTATGATCTTCATTGAATCTGGGGGGCGGACGGGGAATCAGATGCGAATTCTGTGTGTGTATGTACTATGTTTTAGAAATGTACCGAGGATGTGGGAATTAACTTGTAACTAATGAAAATTAGGGTTTGTTCTAATTGATTAACGTGGGTCGTGGTTGTACTCTGTACAGTCTACAGAGTACAATACTCCTTAGTTTGGTATACTCTGAGTACAACATGGGGTAAAATGGGGTCGAGTTGCCCGCTTCGCTAGAGGGTCGATAGTGAATACTAATATGTACGGAGATCATGATGGCTATATCAACCAGGTGCTCTCCGCTCGCTCTTTGATATACTTCCGCTATTGATATCTTCCAGATGAACGACGAAAGTGTTCGTGGGTAAACATTGTTTTTGGATTTCAACGGAGACAGGGGGTTACCTTGTCGAACTTGTCGAAGTGGTCTGTCAAGCTGTGAGGCCATCAACAATCTCCAGGCGCTGCTGGCGGCGCCAATAGGGGTTGCGGTGTGTGCATTGGGACGGTTGCGAGTACGATACCATCAGCCAGCCACAGTGCCGTCGGGGGTAGAGTCTGTGACACCTGCATTTGAAAGACTCTACATATGCTTCTCGGTGTCCGTCCTGCTAGCCCCCAACTCCTCTATTGCCAATATCAATTCTGTGTCTTGCCCAACGGTTTCTGGCTTCACAGAACTTTTCCGACAAAACAATTGCTGAACAGCTGCTTAGTGCTATATCGGATCAACATGGAAGCACCTCTACCTATACCATTACGAAGTCTCCCTGTGAGCGACATACTATCACCAGAACAATGGGAGACATTATTATCCATTGCAGACACAATTATACCATCATGCACTGTGGACAAAACTTCCGATCCCACGGAATCACAAGCTGTAGATCAGGCGATAGCAAAGATAGCAAGCTATGATTCCGAACCACGCGCGGTCGATCTTGTCAAACAGTATTTAGAGGAATCGCCCAGCAAGATGCCGAAATTCAGAGAGGCGTTGGAAAAGACATTGATCTTATTTGTACCTCAAGATAAGAGAAAAGCTTTGTCGATGGTACTTTCTGCCTTAAGGTATGGTTGATTGACCTTGAGCAGACTAGCACTTCTCTGACCAAGAATAGGAGTCCCCTCGGCTGTTTACTACTGACTGGCTCGAGAGTTCCGTTCCATCTCCAACCCCAGAAACAGCGCGAAGAAATCATATTGAGGTGGAGATTCTCATACCTTTCAGCACTTGCAAACCTTTGCCCGACTTTGACAGTGCTCTGTGGAAAGATCTGGCTGAGCACAAGCGATTTACACTCGAAATTAATCGGATTTCCGAAATTCCCGGCTCAGTCGCAAAGAAACCCCGGCTTTGATTTTGAGTTTCTGAATTTTGATTCCGGAGATGAAATGGTATCGATTGATACCGACGTCGTTATTGTTGGGTCAGGGTGTGGCGGTGGTGTGTGTGCAAAGAATCTCGCAGAGGCTGGTGTTCGAGTTCTTCTTGTCGACAAAGGATATCACTTTTCGACCTTGCACTTCCCAATGGACATTCGTGATGCCGAGTCAAATCTTTTCGATGGCGGTGCGCAAATGGTCTCTGACGATGGAAGTACCATAACAATGCCTGGTAGTTGTTGGGGTGGTGGTGGCGTTGTCAATTGGTCTGCTTCCTTGCATCTGCAGAACTGGGTACGAGAGGAATGGGCTCGTGAATCCGGGATCTCGTTCTTCACATCACAGGCCTTTCAAACCTCCCTAGACCGTGTTGCTCACCGTATGGGAGTTTCAAGCAAACATATCAACCACAATAAACCAAACCGTATATTGATTGAAGGGGCGAGACGGTTAGGTCTACCCTATGCAGATGTACCACAAAACACGGGAAATTCAACACACGATTGTGGCTATTGCCATGTGGGCTGTGCTTCGGCCACGAAACAGAGCCCGGCCATCTCTTTCTTACCGGATACAGCACGGGCCGGAGCTCGATTCATGCAAGGCTTCACCGTTGATCGAGTCTTGTTCGACAGTCCCAAGTCGAAAGGCAGGGCAACAGGTATCCGCGGTACCTGGACATCCGTCGACAGAAGTATAAATCGACAAGTGAAGATCAATGCCAAAAAAGTTATCATTTCCGCTGGAACGATGAACAGCCCTCTCATACTTCAACGTAGTGGATTGAGAAATCCTCAAATTGGGCGAAACCTACTTTTACACCCTTGTGCCTTGATTCAAGCTCGATATGAAGAGGAGATTCGAGCTTGGGAAGGCTCGATATTAACAAGCTTGGTTGATCTCGGCCATGTGAAGCTTGAAACCGTGGTTATGCTCCCCTTTATTGGTGCCGCCATGACGCCCTGGAAAGGTGGATTAGACTTCAAAACCAAAGTCTCATCATTCAATCACTGGGCAGCATTCATCGCTCTCACCCGTGATCAGGACTCGGGTCGTGTATACGCAGATCCAGTTGACGGCCAATCTCGATTTTCATATACATCGTCGCGGTCCGATACAAAACACACACTAGATGCGGTCATAACGGGCCTGAAAATCCACTACATTATGGGCGCCAAAGAGCTTGCATCCCCGAATCCGTTTTTGAACAATTTCATTCGTGCAGAAGAATCGGGGGATCCCGAGGATGGTGTCAACGATGAGGCGTTCCAGGCGTGGCTGAAGGAGTTGCGGAGGTTAGGTCTCGCGAGCCCGAATCCCTGTGCTAGAGTATCGGCTCATCAGATGGGTACGTGTCGAATGAGTTCATCGGCGGATACAGGTGTTGTGGATTCAAAGGGTAGAGTGTGGGGTACAGATGGTCTTTATGTTGCTGATGCCAGTGTTTTCCCTAGCGCGTCGGGTGTGAATCCTATGCTGACAACCATGGGCCTTTGCGATTGGATCAGTCGAAATATTGCGAAAGAAATGAAAGCGGAGAAGTGAAGGAGCCTGGAGTTAGAGTAAAAGATGGGTATTGTGATGGAAAAGACGGGTTGAATTATTGCAGGCTATCAACTATCTGAAAGGCCCTCCCATTCTTCTTCGCTTTCATCTGCTGGATTAAGGCGTTTCAATACATCCTGTTCGACATGTCTGACAAACCCGCAGACGAAAAAGCCCATTGTTCCATACTCATCGTAGGGGTAGCATCGTATGCAGGCATCCATTTGTTCTTTGTCAAGATTGTGAGCTCCTTCAATACCACGATGCTTCCATTGCTTCAGCCCTTGTGGATGACTGCTTCGAGGAAGAACGCGCCACCCCCTATGTTTCGCGATTTGACTCTGAAGGGCTTTTGACACCACGTCTTCGTTCTCCGTTACATGTATCGAGCATGTTGAATATGTTATCTTCGTTGCGGCAGGAAAACTCATTGCGTGCTCAATGATACGCAGTTGAAGACCTGCAAGGCGATTGAGGCGATCATGGTCCACATTGGATACGGTGTCATTTGTCGTTCCACGATGATAGTCTTCGGTTGTCATATTGTCATCATTAATTTGTCCTCTCTTTCGCTTCTTCGCATTTGTCGATTTGCCCTTGGACACCACTTTGGCCCTCGCATCCGAAGGTAGGGTTAGAACGGGGATGTCTTCTCGACCAAGAATACCACTCCCCGAACAACTAGGATCAAGGAGAAGATGTGTCACATTGGAAAATCTCTGTTGCTGTGGGTCCAGCGCCAGAAAGTCTTGTCGTACCATCACCGAGATAATACCTCCTGCTCCTGCCCTTTCCACCATCTGCTGTAAGATCTTTGAACGGGCGGCATCCCGTTCGCAAGCGAACACCTTCTTTGAGCCGGAAAAGCCATTTTGCATAAGAATTGCGGCCGCGTGGGTGGTCTTGTTCCCTGGAGCTGCACAAGCATCTAGAACATCTCCAGGGTCGCCCTTCTCTTCAGACCCCAGCAAAAGTTGCGCCGGAAAGCATGAAGCCTTGTCCTGGAGGATGATCTCACCTGTCTTGTATGCCGATGTCTTGGTGAAGTCCATTGTCGGTGAGACAGCTAGCAGTGCCGGGATGTCAGAATCGACTACCAGACTCTCTGAGGCAGGCAAATCGTCCAGTCTCTGACATCTAGCGAACTTGCTGAAGGTTGACCCCAATTGTGTCTCGAAATCTGATAACACAGTATTGACTCTCACCCAACGAGGATGGTGGGTATTTTTGCCCTGATCTTTCTCAAGTAACAACTTTTTCCGAAGCTCTTCTATGGTCGTACATTTCCGGCGTAGCCTGGCTTTGGTAAACTCTGCTTGGAGCCTTGACTTGTTCCTCTCCACCGACAGACGTAGGGGATGTTTGGCTGGAGCGGCAATGCTTCGTTTAGAGAGAAGGAGGTCATGGACCAAGAGGAGAGACAGGATCGGAGACAACTATCACTGGCCAGTCAATCAGTGAGATGCGATCGACCGTTGCAAGGTGTTCTTACCTTGGGCTCTAGTGTAAGCAAGCCAGCATTGTCTATTACCTCTTTCAAAAGGACGTCCCATTTTGAGGCCTCGATGATCAGGGCATACAAAGTTGCTGGCTGAGACTTGCGACTTTGCTTGGAATTGTATACAATAGACTTGAGAGAGCCTGTCTCTGATGTGGTATTAGCTAGAATGGAAGCAGCTTCATTGTATAAGGACATGCTTGTGAAAGCCCCTTGGGCGGCGGGGACTCCAGCTAAACCAAACTTCTATCTCATTGGACCTGTATGAAAGTAATAAAGTCGATGTTTAGTTGAATTCACGTGAATTCCAAAGCGGAGAAATTGCGATGTAATTGGTTAGTGGGAGAAAAAGTTTGGTGACGGGGCTTCGATCTCGAGTTTTAATGCCAGATATCAGATCCCAATGACGAACGAGATCGAGTATATTTACCCTTGCTAACGTATCGAATTTCAGTACCGTATACATGACCGATCACCATTGGCCGTGAAGGGGTTTGCCAGCGAACCAAGGTAAACAGCCCATTGCTCGTGAACACCTTGTCAAACATGAAATACACGTATTAGCTATCGTTGTCAAATGCGACTCTATGGGAGGTAGTGGTCTCTTCCAGTACTTGAGGGCTTTCCTATACCCAGCATGACTCGTTCCGCCGAGACTTTTGTTGCTGTAAGAAAATATTCATTTTGTCGCTGGAACCCATATCTATCAAAATGTAATCCACCAACACCCTGCAAAAACGCTATCAAAAAGACAAATCAGATGGCCCGAAAAATGCACGAGAGGCAATTAGAATGTGCTCCATTGCCAATCTTTTGGTACACTGGCAGCGGCATCCTGAGATGGTTTCTTAGGTGCCATGAAGCTTCGGCCAACCTGCGGGGAGGACGGGACACTTTCAGAGGCTTGGCTGGAGCTGGTCTGGCTGTTCTTTCTGGACAAATTACGGGCAACATCCCATCTCCGATAAGCCTGATGACAATGCTCACAAGCCCGGGATGAAGTGCCGTCGGGATGAAAACGAGCTTCTTGGTCCAGAGGTATCGTATAAGTCGTGTGTGAAGAGCAGAAGATGTGACCACAATGACGACAGTGGTGTTTACGAACGAAGATGTTAAACGAAGATCGACATTTCGGTGAATCGCAAGTGGGAGATGCTGCGTCCGGCTAATTGCACTTGTCAGATTTGTTACAACAATCAGTCTGGTCCCTGTGATATCTTACCTTCCAGTGCTCTCTTGTCGGCAAGCCTGTCACTTCGCCCAGCTCTTCTTCGCCTACCCAGTTGTGTTCTGCCACTATCTCTTGCGGCGTCTTGCCCTCTTCTTGTGCACGACGAATGATTTCAGCTTCCAGATCGCTATCTTCCAAGATATCTAACGAGTCATGTAGGCTTCTTGGCGGAGTTGGAGGTGATGACTTGGAAGGGAATTCTGTTGGTCGTAGGACCGCAGGGACGTAAAGGGGCGTTTTCGGGGGTCGAAGCTGCTTGATCTGCGAAGGCAGTTGATAACTCATATAGTTCTGCAGTCGAGGAGATGTGGGCGAGACATTGCTGGGAGTAGAGGTCATCGAAGCTGGTGAAGGTTGTGCTGCGCCGCGCAGCGGTAACACCTGGTTTTCAAATGATTGAGTATAGGTCTGTGAGGCGTAGTTCACAGCCATAGTCGCTATTTCACTTTTGCGCGTCGTTGTTACGTTCAAAGTAGGAGCATGAAAAAACGCCCGCTTGGACTTGGAGGAAGCCAGTACTTGTACTTTGTCGTACCAGGGGGGCGGTGAATAGTATGCTGTTCGCCCAAGAGAGGACAGAGCAGCGTTAGAGATAGATGGTGGGGTATGCAAAAAAAAGATCGGGAACCGGCGCGGTGAGCAATATCTGGGGTGAACCAGAGACGCACAGCAGGAATCGGTCAGGCTAGTTGATTGGCGACAGGGGAAATAACGCAGCCTTAAGTGGTCAGCGGATGACTAGGAGCGACAGCGATAGGGACGAGGGTAGGGGTGTGCAAGAAGGAAGATAGAAGGGATAGATAAGGTGGGAGATATTGGGAAAGCTGCTCATGCGACACCATTCTTAGTACCCTGCGTACAGAGTAGTCGAGGGCCGGTAAGCGTGCAAATAGAGAACCTTTTGCAATGCCGAATGGTCCATTGCTGCTCAGAATACTCTAGTACAGTACTAGAGTAGGGGTGTCTAATTGACAGCAGCCCACTATTAATTATTGTTCACCGAAGGAGGACACCAGAGTTCACGCCGAACAGCTAATCGCAAGGGTATGATTCGGCAAATCGAGGCTATTCTTTGCCTGGTGCTGTGCTCTGAATTAGTTTCTACCAAAGTAATTACCATACTCTGTACTCTGAGTAAGTAGGGGACGGTCGAGGCGCCGTATCGGGGAGTGGGACCCGCTCTTTACGCCGACCATGTGTGCAATGCGTAAAGATCAACCGGGGCACTGATAAGGACGGTGTGTCCGCCAATGGCAATCCTCCGTTTCCAACAGCTGAGATGAACCATTTAGACTTTGCTACTAATATGTACACAGTAAATGGTGGCAATTCAATCTTCTTACAGAGTACTATGTATTTTTCGCCCGCTGATGCGATGATGATGCTGATGGTACGGCACCCTCGTCAGTACTACATAGTATGTAGATTGAGACCAAACAATACTTTTATCCCGGGATTTCATCGATCGACTTCCCCAACCCGATATGCCTTTTGGGAATCTCGATCATGGAACATGGAGTAGACATCCCATCTGGAGATCATTCATCCTGTCTACTCTGTATGGGGATCAGCCATGATCAGTGATGGTGGTGGGGTTCATGATATGCTACCCAGAGTCCATGGCAGGTCGTACAGTAGCATTTCGGTGGATTTGGTCTTTCGGCGAATCCTCGCTCAAGTTAAATCAATGGCACGTTGCAGAGGGAGTTCTGGTACCCAAGAGCCGTGACGGCTTGGCAAGGATCGGTGCATAGGCCTACTGCGGCCTTGCTGTGCGTAATACATTAGTAATTTTGGTTCTAGGCGTGTGTAACCTTAACAACAAATAGCAAAAAGTAAATCTCGGCGTTCAACGCTCCAGGGTCTGATTGGGCCGATGGGGAGGAATAAGCCCCGGCTACCGAACTAACCGTTGGTCAATCCTGGTGTCGCTTCACTCCTCAAAGATGTCTGTCTCTCTGGCCTATTAATACTGTATCATTACAGAGTACTCAGAGCGGAGTCTCCAGGACCTACTCTGTAAAGTACTCAGGCCCAACATGTTCCGTGAAGTACTATTACTATGGTAGATTTAAAGTATTTACAGACGTAGGAAACACATACAGATAGACAGGGGGAGTGAGCAAAGATGGACGATGCCTACCTGATCTTTTGGGACATCGTGTTTTCTTAATCATAGCTTCGCCACTGATTGAATCTCCGTACTACAGGCACTGTGCTTTGAGATACCTAGGTATGGTCCGTTCAGTAAGGTAGACAACAACAAAGCGGCTCAATCCCGCACTCATCTCCAAAACGAAAACCAACTCCATCTAACCCCATCATCGAACTTCTGGAACAAAGCGCAAACGGACCATTTGGCTAATCGATTACCTACCATACATATAGTACTACTGTACCATAGGGAGGGACACTATCAGGGAAGTGGTGCGCGAGAATCGCCATCAGAGCTTCAAAAGATACCAGTCCAGCTACAACTTGTACGTCTTCAAAGGTGTTCTTGGAGACTTGCTCCCACAAGATTCGTGGTGGGAAAACATCACGGCCAAACTTCTTCCCCGATTTGATCTGCTTGAATCGTTTGCTACCTACCTGCGATGCTGGAAACAGCCGATGTTTAGTACTTTGAAGTACATACGTGAGATGCTTCCGTTGATCTCTACTAGAACCATTCTCTTTTTCCTAGGAATGGTCCTCGATACAGCTGCTCAGTCGTGCCGCGTGCCGCTTGATGTGGAATCAAGGCATTCTTTTGGGATATTCTCATGTCATCGTAACTACTTCGACCCACTCTGTCGGTTCCATCCAATGCAACAACTTAGGCTTGACTCGGTGCCATAGTACAGAGGAACGTCGCTATAACGAACTGACCTGGGCAGCCAAATGCGTTCGTTATCGTGAGAGTTCGGTATAGTGGGTATACTCCTATCTAGCCCCTAAGCCAGTTATCCATGCTACCCTGCTTCAACGAGGTTCTATACGAAGTAAATATTATTTTAATCGTTACAAGGCTCGTAAATTAGCTGTAAAAATACGCTCAATATAACGAATTACAGCTAATTGCTAACGATCCGAACGGGAGATGAGAGATACAGCAAAAAAGCGTTCGGACCAGGCCTATGTGTGCGCTATAGCGAGCGTTCGTTATGACAGGGGTCCGTTATAGCGACGTTCCTCTGTACTATTAATTTAGGTGCTGTAATTAGTATGTTGCACTTCAGATCCCATCCTTCTGAATAGTGTCGACTTCTTCCTGTTGTCACTCTGAGCACGCTCATAAGTTGGAGACTACCTATATTCGCCGATCCATTTGGTGAAGCCGAGTTGTGGTGGATATCAGTCCAGATCCTAACCTCTCCACACGCCACGCATATGATTTGCACAGGGTCTATTCACAAAGTGAAGGATTACAGAATGATAATATAGAGGTAGTAGGGACATAGTACTATAGTAGTGACGGGAAACGAGAACATTCGCAGGTGATTAGGACCCAGAATATGTCCAGGACTACCACATAGACTCATATGGCGAGAAAAGATCGCGTATGGCCCGGCATAAACTGGAGACCCCATATACTTTTGAGAAGCGTGATGCTCGATGAATGTAAGGCCATATTATGAAAGGCACATATAATCGGTCTCAGGTTGGGGCGAAAAGGAGGAGTCTCGATCGGCTACGCGTATGATGCTGAACAGGTCGTGTGCTGGGCTGCAGAGCGATTGAAATGCGCCATTGGGGGTATGGCAGAGAGACTCGATTCATAGGTTGTAAATCGAAATGGTATGCCAAACCTGTGATGGATGCTGAATGCAGAAAGGTCGTTGTACTTGGTAAATGATTGCTCGATCTTGCTTTCCTGACGTTACAAGGCAAAATACTCAGAATCATTATTGATGATGTACTCATAAACCAACATGGAAAGATGTCACTCCCACACACTCTACCCTACAGAGTATAGGGGAGGTAGGTACCTCATCTATGTATGTATGCCTCTCTGTTGTAGAGGTCAAGTCTGAGGATGTAGCCAACACAATTGTCCAAGCTCCGTGATCTCCGCAAAATGCAACACTGTCATTTACAGGACCCCGTAATCCTTTGCGCGATAGCTCCAAGTTTGGTAAAACCACATCATTGGAGAAGACCCTAAGACTATTACCTGGTCCCAAGGTCTGGAAAGCCAGATCATTGTTTATAATCTCAACCATTGAAAAGTGTGTGACTACAACCGCTCCTGTCTCGAGGCTCGAGAGTAGATTTTCGTCTTCCTACAATAGCCATAAATATGGTATACATTACTCGCTATTTCTCCTTACAATTGCTGCGCTAATACTCCCTGTTAGGCGCAAGTAATCTCCAATTCTGGACACGACGATATGATTGTACGTACCTCCGCCCAGAGGCCTTGTCGCATCGACGAATCTAGGACATGGGGTTTCTGGAGCACCTGCTAACGCAGTGTCATAGCATGATGCCGTATTAGATTACTACGGCCGCCGCCTGGCAACATGCTCCTCGGACAAGACCATCAAGATATTCGAGGTTGATGGAGAGTCACATAGACTTACGGAGACGTTGAAAGGGTAGATATATTGCACAAATTAACTCGGATCATTTCTAATCAGAGTACAGTCACGAAGGCGCTGTCTGGTGTGTTTCTTGGGTAGGTCATGAGAGCGCAGTTGTGCCGCCCCTACATTTAACCCTAATTCAATGCCCAGGCACATTTACATCTCTGCAGAACAAATACTTACTTCTCACAGGCGCATCCCAAATTTGGCACGATCCTTGCCTCTTCCTCCTATGATGGTCGAGTACTCATCTGGAGGGAAACACCATCAGGCTCGCCCTCACAACCATCGCAATGGTCTCTCGTCTTCAGCTACACATCCCATACCGCATCAGTCAACATGGTCTCCTGGGCACCACCTGCTCTCGGTTGCCTCTTAGCCTGCGCTTCGTCCGATGGCAATGTTAGTGTTTTGGAGTTCCGCGACAACAATTGGAATAGTGCTATATTCCACGCCCATGGATTAGGCGTAAATGCTGTTTCTTGGGCTCCTGCTGGATTAGCTGGTTCCCTTGCACGAAAGGATGGGGGGAACAGCCCAATCCTGCGAAGATTTGCTACAGGTGGCAGTGACAACCAAGTAAAGATTTGGGAGTTCAGCTCTCAGACCTTATCGTACAATCTCATAGCAACACTACCTGATGGACATTCAGATTGGGTCCGAGATGTTGCTTGGTCGCCAACTTTATTGAGTTCCAAGAACTACATCGCATCAGCGTCACAGGACAAGACCGTGAGGATCTGGACAAGCACTTCAAGCGGTGCTGGTGATGGACAGTGGTCTCTTGCAAAGGTGTTAGAGTTTGATAGTGTATGTTGGCGGGCTAGCTGGAGTATGAGCGGAAATGTACTTGCTGTCAGCGGCGGAGATAATAAGGTAACATTATGGAAGGAGACGTTGAAAGGCGGATGGGAATGCGTTAGAGAAGTTACGGAATGAGCTTTTGCAGCGCTGAGGCAGAATGTCAAAACTACTGGATGACGATCTGTTCACTACTTGGCAAGATCCTGTTTCAGCAATGATATATGGACGATGAGACACGTCAAAACGATCAGCAGCAGTCTTGGAGGTCCAGTCCCGACAGCTTGCAGCCTCTTGCGAGGGACTTGCCATGCCTTGCGAGAAATTTTGAGTGGAAGGCACAAGGGGAACATATTCTATCGTTGTAACCCTTCGGGAGATAGATGAAAAGCAACAGGTCTTTGTTTTTTCGTCACTTTAGCAATGGATCTATTGAACGCCGGCGCTGTGCAATAGCAGACATGCCCGTATAGTTCCCACATCATCCTGGACATACGTTCTTTTAAGCTTTGCCCTTCTTCTTGTCTTTTTTCTTCTTCCCTTCGCCTCCTCCACTTGACGGCCCAGGCGTCACTGAACCACCTCCGCCGCCCATTGTCCCAGCCATACCCGGTGGCAGCCCGGCTCCCCCTTCGCCCTGCATCTGTTGCATCATATCCCTAAACATATTATCGGATACGCCGCCACCACTCATAGCCGGAGAATGTAAGGGTAAGATTTCATTGATCTTCCAGCCCTTGGGGACAGCAGGCGGTTCAATTTTCTCCGGTAATGGCATTCCCTGTATTCGTAACCGTAACGGTGTCTCTTTCGTCGCAGGATGCGCTTGTAACCATTCTGCGACCAAAATATATAAGTGCGATTTGTTCTTAACATTCGGTCCTCCAAGCCATTTCCCAGAATCTTTGTCTCGCAACTGTATTCTCACTCGACCTGGATTCGCCCAGTCTTTCGGATGCAACTTGTCCGGTTCGAAGGCGATGCGTGTGACACCCCCCAGAATCGACGAAACAGCGTCCACGATCTCACGGCCCAGAGGATTTTTGACAGCAAGTTTCGAACTCACTCGTCTCCCTTCAGCGCGTGTGCGCGAGGCATCGAAATACACCGGGTATAGCGAATGGTAGGATTTGATAGCTTCTTTCTGTGCTCGCTGGGCGGCTAGATTCTGCGCATTGGGCGCCTGGGGTTTGAGCATCTCTTCTGTTGGTGCTCCATGCATTTGTTGGAGTTGCGCTTGTCTGCCATAGAGGGAATTAGGGGAGGGTGGTACAGTGGTCGCTTTGCCTGGTTCGGGGATATTGGCTGGGGAGATTATGGTCTGTGAGTCCGAGGGAAGGTAATTTTCGATGTCGTCGATTTCGGGGTCGGAGTCAGACACTTCTTCGATCCTTGGATTCGACATTTTGGCGGGGCGAGGATGTAGCTGGAGGAGACTCTCCGAGGTTTATGAGGAAGGAGAAGTACGAGCGAGGGTGATGTGTTTAAACCTAGGTAGATCCTGGAGTTCTGTCACCGACGCTCTCCCATGTCGTACAAGTATTCGATTATCAGATACTGTGGGGGTACTCGGTGGTGGAGAAAGGTGGGATAAATTGGCGTTGTGTGGTCGCCTTGGACGAAGTATTGTATGTCCCTCGTAACAATAAAATGATACAATTGACTGCCCAAAATCACTTGAATGAAAAGGCTACTGTGATCTATATTAAAGCTGACAGTTGAAAAAATATCTCATAATTGAACGTGCTAATCGAAAAAATCACAGCAACCTTGTCCATTAAAACCCCGGGCCGGGGTGCATATACCCATTTTGAACCCTTGCCTACAGCATGACCCATGAGAAAAAGAGGACTAGCGTGCGTTTCTGTCAGAATCACTGAATAATGCATGAGTTGTGCCTGCTAAGGTATGACTTTTCCCGTGTGAAGAGGAGTATTGCCAGTGTCAACACCTCATCTATGAGCCAGTCCTTTTACCGACCACATGGGTGCCACGGTTTCGACAGCCCGTTCCACAACTGCCTTCACTCGATCTCGTAAAACAGCAGCCGTGCATTCAACTTCCAAAGTTTCGAGCCAGATTTTCGCAACATTCTTGTCCACCCGGATTTCCAGGCCGGGTACTGGAATCCCCAACGCGGCGAGTCGAGCTCGTTCAGACGCCTCGGCCTCCTCCTGATCTTCGTCGGTGAGATCCTCTTTGATATTATCGGTCGACGTTTCAAGAGTATGCTTGGACCTTTGTGTTTCAATTGGAGTAATCGTTGGCCCAAATTGTTCCTCTAGAAACATGCATAATCGAGCAAATCGCTCTTCTGGTGACACTTCTGCATGTATGTTTCTCTGCTTCTGGGAAGAGTGGCTGTGATGGTCGTGATGCTTACTCGAAGAATATTTGACAGCAGCCGGGCTACTTTCAACTGTCAAAAGAACGGCCATGACAGCATCTGCAATTCCATCATTCATTGCATTGCCTTCCCATTCGAGTTCGGCTTGCTTTGACTGCTCTCGCCAGGTAATAGTAACGCATCCCATGACTAAGAAGACACGAGAACTGCCTGATGGGAGCTCCTCATCTGCTTCCTCATCTTCTTTAATTCCATGACCATTTGTAGTAAGCTCCCCATTAGTCACCTTGTTGCCGTTGGACAATGAAGAAGATCCCCCAATTTCCTCAATAGCCCCAAATGTACTAGTCAACGCCCACTTGATCAGCTCAACGCCAGCTGCGGCGAGAGTGATGTGTTGTTTGCACATGACAGTAGTTGTTGTGAGACCAGCATACTCGCTAAGATCCTCAGGTGCCATGAGGCTGAGCTTGAATCCGTTTTGGACTAGGACTCCGCTCAGAAGCTGAGTATCCTGTTCATCGGCTGTCTTTGGCGGGTGAATAGATGCCAAGCGGCCGACAACTTTGGCAACCTTGTCCTTTTTGAACGGTATTCGCACTTCTTCACCGTTGACAGGGGTGAGGATCTTCACTGGTTCCGTCTTTCCAGCATTCAGACTCAAAAGTTTGGACTTCAATCGAGTCATCTGCTGGCGTTCGCCGTGGACGAGGATAACAACCTTTGCACCCATTTCTTCAATGAACTCCACATTCTCCACACCGGTAACGTGGGCAGCAAAGCTATATTCGTCGACTGTGCATCGCCGTGGAATCATTACTTCATTGTCGTCCTTCTTGCTCATTCCCTGTCCTGCACCGGCCGTCATAACAGCAGGGATGCTATCTGGCTCCTGCAGTATCGTGCGAGCCATTGTACCTTCCGGATTATATCCTGTCATGACAACACCGTTGCGCTGATCGGGTGCCCATCTTTCCAAGAGTACTCGACTCATACCGGACTGGAGCACACCAGGGCTAGCCAGCATTACGCAGCCACCAACATCATCAAATCGCTCGAGATTTCTCAAACTTCGAACATATTTGAAATCCCAAGGACCAGCGCTGACACCTTTAGCATTTCCGCTAGCCTCGGCTTCCGCCATTCTCTCACGAAAGATACGCTTGATGTTATCGTTCATGGCATTGATGTACGTTTGATATATAACCATGCACTTCCGCGCGGTATTTCCTGTGTAGTAAATTGGGTATTTCTGAAGTTCAGGGTGCCGTTCCCAGTAATCCTCGAGGATCAAGAGTAGTTCCTGGGCTCTGCCCAACGCGAACACGGGCATCAGGACTCGGCCCCCTCTATTCAAGATGCCAGTCACAGATTTCAAAAGAGCCGCCTCCCTTTCAGCACGTGGTGGGGCATTCGAAATCCCGAATGTCGATTCAGAGATCAAGACATCAATCTTTCCGACGTTTTGTGGCACAGCGGCAGACACAAGATGGCGGTCAGGCTCGCGCGAATAATCACCTGTGAAGAATATGTTCAAGCCAGCAATGTTTATCAGAAACATTGCAGCTCCGAGAACGTGGCCAGCTGGATAAGGTGTGATGCGCACAGACGATACAGTATGGGTCGTGTAGAAGTCGATGGTTTCAATAAGAGGAAGAGTGGCATTGTGATCAGCTTCCGAATAAAGAGAATTTGTGGATTGGTCGGAGGTTGAGGAGGTATTCGAGACACGGACGGAATCCTGAATGAGCCATTTGTAGATAGCTTTCGTAGGATGTGTCATGAAAACGCGGCCTTTGAAGTTGGTTTTGGCCAAGACATATGGGAGGGCTGCGGCGTGGTCAAGGTGAAAGCTGAAGCACTGTCAGTATAAGTCTATTGAGACAATATACGTGATGTTGCGCTCAAGAGGAGCAGAAACAGGCGGGGTCTCGGAGGTACGCTTGATACAAGGAAGACGATTCAAGTGGCAAGCAAGACGCATGGTTGAATGTATTTGCATTTTTCTATGGCTCTTGTCATGTACATAGCTAGCTGATGAACGTGGACAAGTATGCCAACCCTTGGGCCCTGCGTCTCGCCCTTCGCAGAAACAACAACAGAATTTGTACCAATTCGCGCTTTGCCCAGGAGGAAGTAGAAGAGATTGCGGACTTAACTGGCTTATGAGCAGGATATCGACAGTACTCAGGTCGAAGTCATCAAAGAAAGGCAGAGCTGCGAATCCAGATTTCCCTAGAAGGGTTCGTCAAAAAGATGTTTAGATGTCACCAACTGGATAGCCCAAATACCTGTATGCATTCCCGCATCGAGCATTATTGTCTTTCCCTTGTATTGTAGGATATGCGATGACCTTCCGACTTCATTGCAGCCCCCGAGCCCGAAGAACATGAGCTCATCTGAAGGGTCTACAGGTTCGTCGTCTATAGAGGGATCTTCCCTCTTCCTCTTCGTCGCCATCATATCGAGCCAGCTGCGCAAATTCTGAATTAACGCAATCTCAAAGGTGATGGTCGTGTCACATAATGAGGCTGGACTCAAGGCAAGATCAGACTTCTCCCAAAGCTATTATGTAACTATACTGTTCATTGAGGCACTGGTGAATGAATAAGGTATCGAAGGTGGACAGAACGGTGGGACAATAGGTAACTCTAAAATATGCGCAGTGAAGAGGAATGAAATGAATGAATTTGCGGCCGCGCGGGAGTTCGCAGCTTAATTCGTCACTCCACCCATTTCGTACAGTATCTGTAAATGTCCTTTTTACAAAAGCATCCAGCATCAAAAACACTTTGCAGCTCTACAACGCCCTACCTACGACAAGCTAGAGGCTACCGAAACCAACACCCAGCACAATGTTTTAGTCACCAGACTACGCGACGACTTTGAAGGTATGCGACACCGAATGCAGAAGTTCCGCGACTGAGCGCTCCTCGGCTGAGCTCGCCATCTTTTTCGAGCAAGAACTGAGCCCAAAGAAAGAGCGCAGAACATCATGTCGGCATCAAACTCTGCTCCACCACCACCTGCGCAGCAGCGGCCTCCGTTCTACGCGCAGAATCCACCACAGCGACAATTTTCACCACCGTTTCCTAGTCCTTCGCCAGGCATCACTCCTTCCTCTCCAGCTCTTGGCTATAACCAACCACCTGCTGCAAAACGACCTAGACTATCCCCAAATCCCCAAAGTCCGTCATATGGCTCACCAATACTTCAAAATCCAGTTCCACCGAACGCAGCAAGTCCTGGTAACTATCCAATGAATGGTGCATCATTCTCGCCTCCAGCCCCGACCGGAGGAATGCAGCCGCCACCGAGGCCAGTAGACAAAGATAAGGCTACAGATATACGTACCATTGAAGACTCCCTCGCAGGCACCGGAGTAAACATTGATGATGAAGAACGAGCTTTGACAACATTTGGGTCATCAACTGCTCCAGCAACGTCGTTTGCTTCGCAATCCAGTATTGGCACGACAGGTGGCAGCTTTCATAGAACAGGAACCTTCGGTCGCGATGGAGGACTTGCGGATGGACAGCAGATACAGCAGGGCACATTTGGAGCGCAGGACCCGCGCACAGCAGATGTGGCACTTAAGCACGAAATCGATAAGGCAAATTACGTGGCAGGAGGTAGACGACAGTACGAGCTGACGGATCCATTTCTTCATGGAGATGCTCTCGAGAAGAAAATGAATCTGCGAACATACGAGAATGGTATCAAATCACCAAAAGATGGCCTGTATCATGCTCGAAAGGATCCAAACAGACCCCTTCAGAAGATGCAGGTGGCTTCTCCTGATGGCACAGTGCGCGTTATCGACCAGGGTCAGACCATTCTGAACTCCGACGCCGGACAAACACTCAGTCACCTGATGGATCTACTATCTCTTGCGTGCAAAACACGCATCACTGGCATTCTGGACCTTGCGGCGCGTTTGGGCAAAGAGAGAAGGGATCTCGCCAATGGACGTATACCTGACGAATGGAAAGACATTGCCCAGCCTCCAGAGATTGCAGGAAGCCCAACAAATGCGCAGTCTCTGAAACGTGAGTTGACGTTATGATAGCTAGACCAGTGACTAATCGTTCCCAGGTACGCATTCGCAAGCCAATGGAGATGGCGAAGCGGTCACAACCAAAATGCTAAGTCCGGTAGTCAATATTTTCCGACACATAGCAGAAACAGATAGGACGAGAGAAGAAGCAAGGCTGAACAAACGGCTGAAAAGATCATCTAAATCTGACAACATCGAGGCTGTATCTCTTGCATCTACTCCTGGGGGAACAAGCACACCTACGACGCCTCTTGATCTTGGTAAAAAGGTTACCAAGAAGGATCAAAAAGTTGCCGACGCGAAGTATACAGAAGCACAACAACACAAATACGCCAATGAGACGGCAAGGATGGCTACGAGTAACCTCATTGGTGGTTCTAACATTTTTGGCAATAAAAAGAAGACATACTCTTGGATGACTGGAGGTTCTGGACCTGGGAAACCATCACCAGCTCCAGTAGCCACCACGGCAGCTAAGCTCAATACTGCTTTAAGTGACAATGCGCCGACGACGGTAAATGGCATCAAGCCGGCTGTCACGTTACCCAGGGGGAAACAATTCGGATTATGGGATGACGGCAGTGAACAGCCTACGGCGATTCCGGTCAGGGACATCCTTACAATCTTAGAAAATGATGAGCGAGCGCTCAAAGCTTTGCAGCAGGGATACAACAAGCCAGAGGGGCGGGATTAGTCTTTTTCCATGTAAGGGAGTGGTTTTGCATTACCCGGCGTTTCTCTATTTTGCCAGATGATACCATCTCGAAGCCCAATATCAATCTCATTACAGATATCTGTGAGGGAAAGTACGGAGAGAGGACCTTGCTCTGTCCAACATGTGATTCATGGCTGTTCATTGGATACCTTGCTATCCCACATATTTACTTCAGAGCCGATTACAATAGGCTAGAGCAAATAGTTATTCCCAGTGTACGATCAGTTACTATACCCAAATTAGATCCTTCCTCATAGCAGTTTCACCAAAACCAGAGCCTTTCCTCAAATCACAGGCATGATTCCTGTAATGTCGCATGCTAGTCATGGCGATATATCTAGTCAGCCATGGAGCCGTTGTATGGGCTATAGTCACCTTTAGAGGAACACACGGTGACCTAGGAGTCAAGTTTTCAGCCACTGAAGGTCCACCCTCTTTCTCGGTATGCTGTGAGCGTATGGTGTCAAACCCGTACGCGATTCATTGCAAACGTCCAATTTGTCCTACGAACGCCTCAATCCTTGAATCTACTATGTATGATGACTTAAGAAAAATAATGCCGTGAAGAGTTGACGTCGTAAACCTCTGGATGCACTGAAAGAGGGACCATCTCGAAGAGGATATGACCGTCCTTGCCTTTGAAAGGATTGTGTGAAGGGGACATCTCCGTCATCACTGGCGAATCCGGGGCATAAGTGACATCCCTACCACACAACACACTAATGGGCCACTCAACGATCCCTGCGAATTCGGCAGCACAGGTCATCTTTCACGGGAGATGTTTAATATCCGGTACCTTCATAGCGCTATCAGGTATTCTCTCACAACTAATGGTGACAGCGTCAATATTTTACTAGGTACTACTCCAGAGTATGCACTATCCTGTACAGAAAATTTTTGCCTTCGGATCGGGTTGGCCTGGTCGTGATTGGCTTGCAGGGCTTGTAACGGATTGCCGCTGTCAATTGGTAGGTTTCGTCTTGGGCCCAAGACTACTGACCTGGTGGCATTTGGATTCGCCCGAAACGATGCTGGGTTGGAGCACATCATTATCCACTACCACGGAAGGGTCTTTGCTACTGAACAGAGTATACCATACTCTGAGTAAATATATGTACAACATTTCTAGGGCCGCGAAAGAACCCCTCAATTACATGTCGTGTTATCCTATTCACCTTCTCGCGCACCTCGAGTAAAACACCTTATTTCCGGGTAAAGAATAGCAACCAACCCTTGCTTGGCGGGATCGATGGTTCAGAGTCACATACAATGTCTGATAACAGTATGCATCAAATGGCAGATTTAATCAACATCACGATGCACTCTTCTCTGAGATGCCGTACTCTGTAATCATTGTACATGCTCGAGTAGGACCCAGTACCGAAAGTGCCAAGTAAACAGTATCAGAGTTGTACAGAGTAGGTACCGTAGAAGAATGCATGAGGAGAAATCGCCCTCCACTAAACTGCACGTATCGAGCGAATCCAAGGGAAGACTGGAGCCCTACTTACCAGATCGTACCGCAGTATGGTAAATTATGTTCCCCGTACCCTCCATCTGTTTGCTAGTAGCGGAAATACCCATACGTGTTGAACGGGCAGGACGGACTGAACTAAACTAACGTGAAGCGAAGGAAGCCCACTCAACCGAACTCCATTGCCAGTGGTGATTGATTGCACACCATCATACTCCAACTTTGCCTCGACGTCGTCCATCAAAACTCGACACGCTTATCCCAAATATCAACCTTCATCAGTGCTGAACAACCCCAATTCTTCTATAGCCAAGTTCTTGATACTTTGTCGTTATCCCAAATCCCAAATTCTGATGCTCTTTTCGACAAGTCGTGCTGCAATGCTACCGCTGCGATCATGACATAGAGCAGAGGTCGAGGTGACAGGAAACTGCGCTGCTTCGCCCATTTTGAGTGAGACAAGTATCTCTGATCATCCTTTGAGCTTGACAAACTATATCCTGCGGGAAACGCCATCTTCGACGCTGAAACGACAGCATTAGCTTCGAACTGCGCTCCAGGTTCGATTTGGCTCCAACAACGTTGACGTCCCACCGAGACAAGTCTTCAAACACTCCCACGAACTCCTGACAACGACCTGAACATTCTGCAAACCTCCATCAAGATGTCCACACCTTCCACTGCTACATCGATCATTCCGGCTCATCAATCATCATACGGTTACGCACAACACAATCCATATACGTCCAACTCAGCCTCATACTCTGCAAACAATAGTGTCCAACTGCCACGTCTGCAAGCAACTTACCAAAGCTATCAAAATCAAAACAACTACACTAAAACCCGCCAGGTCTCAAATCCTTCTAAACGAACTCCCCAAATAGCTTCTACGGCGATGCCCGCCTCACAATCCACATCCGCCCTCGGCAATCGGCAAGACCAGAACCAACAAGGACCAGACTGGGCTGAATTCTACAAAAATGGCGTACCAAAAGAGGTAATCGTTATTGACGACACCCCTGAGCCGGAAAGTCGACCAAAAGCGCAACCGCGAAGAACAAACAATGCTTCAACGGGTGGCAAGAAGCGAAAGATCGGGGAAGGATATGAAACGAGATATCCTGACCGTCCCTCATATTCAACCCATTCACAACAATACGGAGATTCCTCCGATCCTTCTCTTTCTACTGATCGGACTACATCCCAACAGACAACTGCCCCCACCTCGTTAGGGTCGTACGGAAGTAGTGGAGCAAGCAATTCCTACGAAGACCTTAATGTTGGTCAAAAACGAAAACGTCTACCTGTCAAGGAGACCCGAGCTCAAGCGAAGAAAAAGCAACAAGAGGCTGAAAACGACGCCTTTACAAGCTATATACCACCTCCAAACCCACCAATCAAAGCTCCTGAAGTTAACGTACCTGTGGTGCGCGATGTAAGTTGAGTAACAATTCTTCTGCGGCATAACACTAACGACAGTATCAGGTTTACTACGCAAATACCAAGGTGGATGACGATGATGGCCACTACATTGTCACTCCCGACACCGAACTCACGGAGAGATGTAAGTCTCGTGCCAGCTTCAATTTGAATCTCTCACTGACAAGGCATAGACTCTGTGATTAAACTTCTTGGTCAAGGCACATTTGGCAAGGTTGTCGAAGCGTACGATCGGAAGAAGAAAACAAGATGCGCCGTCAAGATCATACGATCTGTTCAAAAATACCGAGACGCATCCCGGATCGAGTTAAGGGTTCTTTCAACTCTGTCCTTGAACGACAAGACCAACAGAAATAAATGCATACATTTGCGGGATTCGTTCGATTTTCGAAACCATATATGCATCGTAACGGACCTGCTTGGACAAAGCGTCTTCGATTTCTTGAAAGGAAATGGATTCGTGCCGTTCCCAAGCAGTCAGATTCAAAGCTTTGCGAGGCAGCTCCTTACAAGTGTAGCTTGTAAGTTCCTGATATATGATACTGATCTGTTGTACTAACTTGTCTCTCCTAGTTCTCCACGATCTCAACCTCATTCATACCGATCTTAAGCCTGAAAATATCCTTCTGGTCAACAACCAATACCAAACATTTACATATAACCGGAATATACCATCCTCATCCCACAGCTCACAGAGAACCGCGAGACAAAGACGAGTTCTTCTGGACAGCGATATCCGATTAATTGACTTTGGATCAGCAACATTCGATGACGAATACCATTCTTCTGTCGTGTCAACTCGACACTACCGCGCACCAGAGATAATATTGAACTTGGGTTGGAGCTTTCCATGTGATATATGGAGCATTGGCTGCATCCTCGTTGAGTTCTTCACAGGGGACGCCCTGTTTCAGACCCACGACAACCTCGAGCACCTCGCCATGATGGAAGCGGTCTGTGATGCGAGGGTTGATTCGAAAATGGTCAAAAGCGTAATGAATGGCAGCCGGGGTAGTAATGCTAATGCAGCATCCAAGTGAGTGCCTGTACGAGTTCGACCTTCCACATTTACCTAACATCCTTCAGATACTTTGTTCGAGGCAAGCTTGACTATCCTAACAATGAAACGACACGCGCATCTCGCAAGTATGTCAAGGCTATGAAAACTTTGAAGGTTTGTCCTGCACCTGTATATCCAAAAGACCCAAGACTAACTCTTGGAAAGGATTTCATTCCCGAAACCACTACCTTCAACAAACAGTTTCTCGACCTCTTGCGTCGTATGTTTGTATATGAGCCAAAGAACCGCATTACCGCAAAAGAGGCCCTGCAACATCCATGGTTCAAGGAGAGCATAGTCGACGACGGCACCGAGGCTCTCAAAATTCGAGAAAGGCGGGAGCAGGACACCAGGGACGCCAAACGACTGCGGGAAGCTTGAGAAATCAGCGGCGCGATTGAATTCACTTAAATAGTAACATGAGCCACGAAGAAATCACAACACTTGCTGTCACCGGCATGAATGCGGGAGCGGAATCGATCTCAAAAGGGAAAACATAGAGGCGTTGATATGCATATACGATTCCAATACATTGGAATCTCGGTCCTGTTACTCCACTTGTATCGCTACGATACCCGGTTGAGATAAGGCGATTATCGATATGAATAGCGAACGGATGTCTGTTTTCCGACATATTAGTCCAATTCAAAAAGTTCCCGGAGAGATGGCGTCTTCTTCTTCTTCTTCTTCTTCTTCTTCTTCTTCTTCTTCTTCTTTCAATTAGTGCCTGCGGACGAATCAGCGAACCGCTCCTGTGACCAAACCAATACACGCAAGTCCTTGTGCCGCTTTAGTATGACATAGCGTGCATGCGTGCAAATTAGGGCTTCGAGGATAAGGACGTGGAGGATGTGAAGTAATGCTAGAATTTATTTCCATATATCGAGGCCCATGTGAGTCTCCTGGACAATATCCATACGACGAGAGCATGCAAATAAGTGACTTATGTATTCAGTAGGTGGGTTCCTTATATAGACTTGGCCAAATCACCCCCCACACATTACTCATGCCACAATATGCTGACTCTTTCACTCGATCAAATGCGAACCTGTGAGCTCTCGCTTTAGCCTTTTCGAGAAATATATCGCGAGTCTTGTCCACGGGGGTGTTTTGATACGCACGAAGCTTACTCGGAGGATGTGGACATGGAATCTGGAGCGAACATACCAATCGGCTCAAATTCGTTCCGTCCTGCCTCCCATTGGTCCATAACCGAGAGCTTCGGCCCGCCATGCAATGGCAAACCATCAAAGCATCCTTTCAATAGGTACCAGGCGCAGGCTGACAATATTGTAGTATCTGTGTAGGCGGAAGTCATCAAGTCCGTTTTCCAATGTCTTCATTCGCGTCCAGTGAAACTGGTACAATGACGAAAGGGGTCTATTATCCCGTGTCGACAACAAATCGTCACCTCCCCTTTCTTTTGTCGTCGGCCGTAACTTAGTCAGACGTCGTATTTTGAAGATACTTGTTCCAATTTCAATGCTTGCATCCGGCGCAATGTTGATCCTTCTGTTGATTGAGGTATGAGTATATAATGGAATCTTGCTGTCTCTCTAAGTCATTTGTTCCACCTGCAACGATTCTTACCTTGCTTCCGCGTCTTCTATGGCCTCATCAGACCTGAGTCGCAGCGAAAGGCACCACTAATTGTAGCAAAACCCTATTCTTAAGAACTCGGTTCAGCGTCGAGGCTGCAAAATGTCAATGACTGCCGAAACCTCAACAACCTCTACTGAAAGGTTGCCAACTCACTACAATGATTGGCCCAACGCACAAGGAGTAAGCCATTGGAATTATGGACGCAAGTTTGCCTATTACTAACATCGCGTAGTTCGATGTGTTATATGAAGAACATGAACCCACGGAGCTCGAAGTCCTGGGGCGCATTCCAAGCTATGCTGCAGGAATATTGTACCGCACAGGTGCCGGACCGTTGGAGGTTGACAATGGCCGAGGCTCTTCGTTTCGAGTCCATCACTGGTTCGACAATTTTTCAATAAATCATCGATTTCAGATTGTGCCTACAGATGATGGGCAGTCTAGCCGGGTGTTTTACAACTCTCGACTGACATGTGATGGACTGATCGAGTCGATAAGGATGACGGGGGATTGCGCAAGCGTTACATTTGGAGCGAAGTATGACCCTTGCAAAACCCTTTTTCGAAAGGTGATGGCTGTATATAAAACAGTCTCTCAAAACTCTGCATTACCTGGAAACCCCACGGATGTCAGCGTGGCGGTGACAATGAGCTGCAATTTCCCGGGCATCTCTCAGACAGGGGAAGCCGACAGGGAACCGGTTGCACAGGATGTCGTGCGCACTCTATGCAACAAGGTTGACGCTAATGTTCTGCAAATGTTAGATCCGGAAACCCTGGAACCCATTGGTCTGGCAAGGCAGGGCATACTACATCCAGATCTCACAGGCCCATTGAGCTCGGCTCACGCCATGTTCGACCCGGTCACAGGTGATGCCTTCAATTATAACTTGGCCTTCGAAAAGGGCCAGGGAATCTATCGGATTTTCACTGTATCAGCGTCCACAGGGTCAACTTATATCCTCGCAACCATCACATCGCAGATAGCATATATACATTCGATGTTCCTCACCGAACATTACTTGGTTTTGTGTATCTGGAACTCCCACTTCAGCCTTGGAGGGGCAGGATTGCTTTGGAAACGCAATTTCGTGGACGCGCTCAAACCTCTGGACCGATCAAAGAAGGCTCTCTGGTATGTGATCGATCGCACACCTATCGAGCACGGAGGTCGAGGCCTGATCAAAACACTAGAATCCGAGCCATTCTTCTCCTTCCATACCATTAATGCATACGAAGAAACGAAAATCATGGATGATGGAACAAAACAACTCGACATCATCGCGGACCTGTCTGCGTACGAGAATCTCGATGTCCTAAAACGCTTCTATCTTGAAAACCTGATGTCTGATTCTCCAGCTGCCCGCTCGTTTTGCGATCCCAGCAACGTCCGTTGCCGACCAAGTATATGGCGCTTCCGCCTACCCGATATCAATCGCAATCCAAAGAAACCCACATCACCCTCTGCTGCAGACGTTCTATTCAAAATCGAAAAGAGAAACTCTCTCGAACTTCCCACCATCAACCCCAAAACCTCAACCCGAAAACACCGCTACGCCTACGGAGTCTACGACACCGGAAAATCCAGTTTCGTCGACGGAATCCTAAAATTCGATTTCGAAACCTTAACGACTCGGAAATGGAGTGTTTTCGGTCAGACGGCGGGGGAGCCCATCTTCGTCCCGAATCCCGAAGCCGCCGAAGACGACGATGAGGATAACGGGGTGCTGTTAAGCGTGGTATTGGATGGTATCGGTGGGAAGAGTTATCTTTTGGTATTGGATGCAAAGAATTTGGAGGAGATTGGGAGGGCGAGGATGAAGGGGCCTGTGGGGTTCGGGTTTCATGGCACACATTTTCCGTATGTTGGAGGGAGGAAGAATAGGAAGGAAGTGATGGGAGAGGGAAAAGAGGACTGGATTGGTTGATATCAAGCACACCTCACCAAAGATTGAAGTGTGACGAAAGTAGTCATGAGTACAGGTATGATCGATAGTGAAGTTGAAGAACTATTTGTTGAAGTGTGTCGTTAGTTAAGGTCTTATGAAGCGTGAGGTTTACTACGTCAAAGCCTCATGAAGTATGTGGTTCACCATCACCCTAATACTTGGTAAGGATTATTTTATGCGCCGAGTTATCGAGATGGTACGCCATTCGTATATAATAATTTTCATTTTAAAAGCTAAACGAATTGTCGTAATTTTAGACGGACTTTTCACCTTTTCATCCTGATAAATGTCATGATAATCTCAAGCAATGACATCCAGGCGAATGCTTGATCTCAGGACAACACAAGTACAAAGCTAAGGAACCAAGTAGCTCACAGCCGTTACCTCATTGCCCGGCTCAGCGATGTTGAGGACTTGATTCGAGTACACCGCCTATTATTTCAAGGCGTATGCATCTCCAATGCCTCTCTGCACTGCGGGTCTTGCTCCAATTCGATGGACCCAGGCAAGTAGATGGGAGAACTCTTTCATTTCTTCTTCGGTAAAGCCGCTCTTTTCCCAGTTCTTGATCCAAGGCCATGTGCCGATATCCGCAACGCTGTATTTTCCTGTTTCGTGGTGTTAGGACGAGATAAAAGGAGTACTCCAGGGAGATGATTGGATCATAAAGGGGTAAAGCCGCAGGCGAACTACATACCTTTTCCTTTACCTGCAAGATATTCCCGAGGCTCACCGGTGTATTTTCCTGAGAGCTGGATCTCAAGAACTCCGAATACACGGAGAGTTTCGTTTCTAAAGCGGTTTATAGCAAATGGGATCTGCTCCTTCTGACGGCGAAAGAAATTGGTATTTCCTTGATAAGGCGCTCCTGACCCGTGCCAAAAGAACAACCATTGAAGACATTGGGAACGTTCTAATTCGTCCTTGAAGCCGAAGACATCATCCTTGTCGGCAAACTTCAACAGGTAAAGGAGTTCAGCCGAGGTTTCCATCACGGGGAATGGTGGGCTTTGGCTGTTGTCGATAATAATAGGAATGCGTCCTACGTCAGTTAGTGTCGCACCCATGTAGGATAGCAACAAGGATTTTACCGTTGGGATCAAGTCGAAGAAACCACTCTTTTTTCTGCTCATTGGTCGAGATATCGCTGCAGGAGGTTGTCAGACCGAATCGTCCGTGATTGAGTTGATAGTGAGCTTACATGACCGTTGTGGTCCACTCGGTACCATAAACATGATTCAACTCCTCGAGCAAGATCTGGACTTTTTGACCATTTGGTGTATTTTGAGTGACGAGATGCAACCCTATTTCATCGTCAGGTGTAGTCAAGAAACTCTGGATGTCGTCTAACCTTTGGCGTTCTTGACCTCAGCAGGTGTCTCATCAATATAGAGCTGGTCTGCGTGAAAGGTAGCCATGGCGGGGGGATTGTCAACAGTTCAATGTAGACGAGTAGTTATGACGGTGACAACGTGCTGCTGCGCTGGTGTGCAAGAGGATTAATAGCAGATGAAACTTCAATGCTTTGAGAGAAAGACGATGTTGTGTCTGCTTGAGGTGAATGCAAATGGAAGCATTGGAGGTCATTGAAGAGGAGGGGTGGATTTGTCATCTATTCACCACAACGCATTACAAGCACGTCATTCATGCGTTCGGGACTCAGTCCATTGTCGGGTCCTCCCGCGTCGAAGATAATTAATTACATGTAACTACTCAGATTATTGACTTTGCGAACAGTCCATGAAATTCTGGGGAAGGAATCGCGTACAGTACAGTACGATCAACCTCATCCCTACCTACCTAAGGGAATTAAGAGTTGGTGACTTACAGCCACAGCCAATTATCACTGACATACAATTAGGTACAGTACATACAGAGTACCTTAGTACTATGTACAGTAGTACAGTGCCTTCCCGGGTAGACCAAGATTGGGTGCTTACTCCGCCTGTTCCGTATGCAAGCTTTGCAACCGTATTGTTTTATGCTCAACCTCTACGAGAAACACATTCCCAAGTTCAATTTTCCCAATCGATGATCATACTGTAGTAGGCATTAGCTATAGTATTTGTACAGTACAGTACCATAGAGCACCTAGCATCCAGATGTGTTGGTGGTGGTGGACATGCGAGGCTTGGCTTCATTCTCAAGGCAACTCAATACGGAGCCCATTGGTTACGTATTAAGCGTACGGTACTGTACTGTGCTGTACTGTACTGTACATAGTCTATAGCTGTGGTGATTAAAGCTTAACTACAAGCTACTGTATGATTCTGTACCTTAATTTTTATTCAATTATCTGAGCCCGCGATTATCGATTCCTTCCTTGCCTTGCAACTCCAGGAGCCCCAAGATCTATACGGTGCTCGTCTCGCCGCAATCCAAGAACTTCGCATCTTCACTTCTTTGCCTGAGCATATAGGTATGACGAACATCTGATCAAGTACCGGCACCTCATACCTCTGCGCCGCGCGCATCATGTCAACATCCAAGGTCATCGACCGTCAATCCACCACGCCCTTTCACCTCAAGCTCTTCTACCGAACCTCAGGCTTCCACTCTCTATCCGATTTTCCAATTCCAACTCCTTCGCATCCAACTCCTCCCCTACCATCCCATATTCAAATATATACCTGGCAATCCTGCGACTTACGCGAGCTATCACATTGTTTGACCTCCGCGATTCCCAACCTCGTCCCCTCCCCCGCCGTCGGCACGAGATTAAGTTTCCGGCTTGTCTACCCCGACACCCGACCCGGCGGACGCGATGATTCCAGAGCCCGGTACATGAGCAAAGAAATCGGTTCCGTCGTCGTCGCACCAGAAGCCGACGATCGCAATGGAGGCGAAGCGACTGGAATGATGTTCGGCGGTGATGATCTACACAAGACGTTGGAGGAGAGTAGATTCATAATAGGCGATTATGTGGATTGTGCGATTTTCCCGCCCTTGGGTGATGGGAGTGTGGCTCCGCCGCAGGCGCCGGCACGGGGGTCGTACGGAGGAGGGAGAAGTTACGGTGGAGAGAACGGGTACGGTCGTCCACGAGGTGGGGGGTATGGTGCTGACTTCAGAGGTGGGCGAGGAGGAGGGGGTGCTGGTGGACGAGGAGATTTTGGGTCGGGTGTTCCGGCTGGGGAATGGAGGAGGGGAGAAAGATTACCGCAACCAGGTTTTGGAGGGGGGAGAGGATTTGGGAGGGGGAGGGGAAGGGATTTCTGAGCACCCTATCGCCACAGGCTGTTTGAAAGAATGATTTCATGATGTTGACGTGCAGTGTAACGCTGTGTTATATCTCCTATGGTTTCCGTCACGTCAACACAAGATCGGAAAGGTACACGGAGTCTTCTCAGGCGTGGATTTACAATGAAGTCATGGTCTGGGGAAAAGTTTTGAATTTAACGGGCCTTTATATTGTAGTTTATCCTTTTGCATATATACCCTCTAGCATCAGCTGTAAAGCAATTGAGCTATATAGTGGTCGTTGGTATTCATGAAACTTGTGTCAACATCGCTGAGATACAGTCTTCGCAGTCTTCGATGTAAAGACAGCGAAATTGTGAAAGAGACAAGCCAGGTGTCACGCTTATGCACCTCGGTACGATCTCTCAGCAGCGACTGTCTCGGCGCTCTCAGGGGGCAGGTCTTCTGCACCTAGAGCTCCCTTGTCTCCACGGCCAGGCCGAGCTTCATCTCGGTCGAGACCACGTTGATCTTCCAGTGTTCGTTCGTTGACACCAGGGCCGCCATGGCCTCCGACACCCTCTAAACCGGCTCCGGCTCTCTTTCGGTGATGCTCACCATCGTGTCTCAACTCAGAGGATGTTTGACCTTGGCCTGGATGACCCAGCCCTGTGTGGACATCGCCTGACGTGGCCCCTGGGAGAGTACTCGCTGCTGAAGTGTAGGTTGATTCCTTGCCGTGAGAGCGAAGTGAATAGTCGTTGTCAGCCTGGCCAGGAACCTCACCAGGCTGTGGCTGCGGCTCATACGTTTGGTCCCTTGGTGCAGTACCGGCTGGGAGGGTCTGGACATGGAACTCTGGTGCATGATCTTGAGGAGCAACTTTCCGTCCTGGTTGGTGCTACAGTGGGTTGTCAGTCACAGTTTGTGTGCAGGTGACTATAAAGTGGACGTACACCCTTCGTAGTAAGAGGTTCACTAGGAGGAACAGATGGTTTAAAGGCTGAGCCCTCTTTAAATCCAGGGTTACTATCCATGGATTCTGAAAATATGTCAGCCAGATGATTGCCTGTGTTGATGCGGTAAAATTGGTAGTCTGCTATGTTTGAAGGGTGTAAAATCGATTCAGAATAGTATTGGTGAAGGTGGTATAACTGAAGATGAATGTTGCTAGAAATTATTGAACACCACGGCTTCTTTATATACCTAACCATAACATTGTGAACAAATCTCTACCTCATGGTCGTCGGACATGACGTAAAAGTGATGAGAGCCTCAGGGTCTCATTTCCGGCACCAACAAACAGCCTTCCCACTGACAGCGGTGGGGTTCGCAGGCCTAAAAGCGCCTAGATCAACAGGGGGGCTTCTCGTTAATATTGACACGATACGCCAATGATGGTGAACTATGGCGCCTAATCTTTGTCTTGGTGCAGTACTTCGACCAATGATTGCGGGACTTCTCTGCAGACAGATCAATCCCCACATTAGCCTCATCCATACTCTGTACCCTATACAGAGTACAGTGTAGATGCATTGACGCTCAGAGACATGTCAATGATCTTGGTTTCCAATATCTATATTGTCAATCCTTGGTAGATCCGCCTCATCTCGCTTGTCATTCCACATCGCCGTGACCAGAGATCATACGCTCTTGTTCCTATATTCACGGGGACAGTCTGGTATCAAGCACGAACTTCTGGAGAAATTCGTCGAGAAGCAGCATGAATCTCCTGTCCTGTGCCTGAATATTCTAGCTAGAATCTGGCTATGCGGACGGATTTTGGGAAAGTCTTCGCGGTACGATTCTTGTTTGGACAGTTGAGCCGCTATCTTTCATCTTATGCTGCCGTTCCTCCTGTCCATACGATCGCTGTTCTTTTGTCTGATATTCAATCCTTCAATCGGTGGTTTGTTCTTATCATTGATGAAGGGCTTCCTTGGCCAGCTGCGGGCGACGTCGATCTGATCTCTCGGTGCCCAGATCTCCAGAAACAAGAAGAGAAGGTAATCAACGATGACACATAGGCAAAACAGTTTTCCGGCCCAGATCCCGCATCCGTAGTAACGTTTCAATCGGTCAATCAATGCGTAACTCTGTACACCGGTTCGACCACGTGCTGCACTCCAGCCACCATCTAGGTTTTGTCCATAGAATTCCTCCTCGCTGATCTGGCCGGTGATGCCGTTATAGACTCGTTCTGTGCGACTTGCAACATCGGTCCAAGAATACATCTTCCGGACCTGGTCATGGAACAAGTGAACCCTGACTTTGTTGGCTCTTAAGGCAGCAATGGCTTTGCGAGTGGCTTGGACTAGGTCATCTTCTTCAGGCTTCGCAAACACGGTCATCTCTTGAGGAAGGACTTCGGGTATACCGCCCACTTGAGTGCAAACAACGTACAACCCACAGCTGGCCGCTTCCACGATGACAGTTCCGAATGCTTCCGTCAGACTAGGGCTCAAAAAAATCTGGCCCTTCACCATCACATCCCTGACCTCTTCATGTCGAATTGCGCCCAACATTTCTACTCGGTCTTGAAGGACTCTTCTTTCCAGCATCTGTTCAAGGTCGATAGCTTTGGGGCCAGATCCAGCGATTATAAACCGTACGTTAGGGTGAGATTCCAAGATGCGAGGAATGACGGCGATCAGTAAGTCTGCTCCTTTATTGTAGAATAAACGACAAATGACCACTATAGTAATAGTCTCCTCTGTGTTCAATCGACGTGGAAGTACTGGTGCAGATGATAGCGGGAGATTATCCCCTATCCGTGGGGTATAATTCAACGGCTGAAAGTTTTCTGCAACCACGGCATTTGGAATAACGGAAACCATTAAAGGATCCAATGATGCTCGAAGTACTGTATTCTCCTTGCATGTGTGACTGACACATATCACGTGGTCGACATCACTGAGCGCAAACTTGAGCAACTTGTTGGTCAGGATTGAACCGGCATCTGCGAATCCAAATAGAGAGTGATCTGTAAACACCGCCCGTAATCCCATCGTGCGTCCATGAAGTATGGCCTCTATGCAAAAGCTGCTCAAGCTCCCATGGCCATGAACGATTTCGATCTGTTCACGGATAATGATGTTGCGAAATATAGGAAAGAAGGAGAAGACTGTTGGCATGGTTGACTGCCGATAAATAACCAGGAAAGGAACGTGGTAGACTTTCAGGCCATTGGTCAAGTAATGGACACCAGTTCGCCCCTGGTATGCATGAGTGATAATGATGACCTTGTGACCTCTGTCTATGAGTTTCTGGAGCCCATTAATATTTCCCTGCGTGATTCGACTGGCGACCTCACGGTAGATAATTGGTATATATGGCTTTCCACTCCACCTATTCATATTAGATCAATTCACATCCTGAGAGCGATGGATCCTACCAGGCTGTGGATAGAAGAAGTCACTGACCATACTTGGGAAGTTAGTCAAGCTATCGATCAAGTACTGCTTTACTCACGCAATGTTGTATGGCATCTTGCCAGGAGCTGAGTCGAGCTCTGCACACGCTTGTAGTTTTACATTGCCTTCAGCTCAAGGCACGACCAGTACTTGTTCCTGAGAATAGGAAACGATTGAAATAGAGGGAAACATCATCTCCGAAGATTTATACGAAGCATAGGTCACGTCAATAGGGTAAAGCAGGTAGATGCTGTCGCAGGTAAAGCGGTGTAAAATTCTGCCGGACAAAATCCCCAAATTTATAGAAGCAAGATGTATGCCATATGAACTCACGCAGCATGATGCAGAGGATTTCAACATTCATACAAAGTAATAGCCGTGGCTATGTCAGGTGCTTTCTATGCGAGATACGTCCCTCCAGCTGCACCTATAAGCCAGCTCAATGATGTGACCGTGCCGAGTGGGCGAAAGCGAAAGCTGAATAGTTCTGCCCAGGTTAATACCAACGACGTGAAGGAGAAGGCGCACAAGAAATCCAAAGCTTCTTCGGACCAAGGACAAAGCATTGAGCACGATGCAACAGATGAAATTGGGGTTCTTAGTACGCCACAAGCTCGAAGAGGTCGGACTGAGAACAACAACAATCTGGACAAGCCTCCCCCGATCAAAACCGCCGACAACGAAAATGTTCTCGATAAGTACAGTATTACAAAGTTCGCAAGTTCCAGAACCCCGAATACCGAAGTTCAATATAAAAAGGGGGAGCCGCACAATAGCCAGAGATCAAAGTGGCGACAAAAACTACATTTTGAACTTTCAGATGGCGGAGAGGAAAGCAGAGCTGTTAGTGTGGCAGACAATGATGAGCACATAGGTGATGGCAATGCCACCAGCAAACATACGTCCGTTTTGTCAAAATTCAAAAGATCTAGAGAAGCAGCGTCGAAAATAGAGCGACAGGTTGACGATGACGAGGAGTCTATACAAGAACTCCACGGGCTTGACCCTCTGCCACAACCTGCGCCAGCTTCTGTCGGAGTTACGAAACCTACATATCCAACCTTGCCCCAGTGGCTAGCAAGTCCAACACGTGTCCCAGCATTTACCCGCAGTCGTTTAACGGATGTTAAGATTGATGGGAAGATCCTACATAATCTGGAGGGTCAGGGTATTAGCGAAGCATTCGCAGTTCAATCAGCTGTCCTACCACTTCTCATCGGCGATGTTCGTTACAACGGAGACCTTTGCATCTCTGCTGCGACTGGTTCCGGAAAGACATTAGCATATGTGTTGCCAATGATTCAAGGACTGATGGGGTACGCAACTACACGATTGAGAGGGCTTATTGTCGTTCCAACAAGAGAGCTGGTCAAGCAGGCACGGGACATTTGCGAATTATGTAGTTCTGGAACAGGCTTGAAGATAGCAAGCGCTGTCGGCAGTCGATCTCTCAAGGATGAACAGGATCTGATCATCGAGCATTACGAACAATACCGACCTACCAAAACAAAAGACTCGAGCGCCTCAATGACCGTGGACGATTGGATAAACTTAGATCTTAGGAAACTCATGGACCAGCCTCAGCATCTCCATGATAAATCTTTGTCATCAGGTGTACGTTCAAAGGTTGACATCCTCATATGTACACCTGGTCGCCTTGTCGAACATCTCCGATCTACGGAAGGCTTCCATCTTTCTCACCTTGAGTGGCTTGTTATTGACGAAGCTGATCGGTTGATGAGCGAGAGCTTTCAAGACTGGGTGGAAACCGTCATCCCAGCACTTGAAGATGACCGTCCGGAGGACCAAAGTTTGACGAACGAGATACTCCGGCAAGCACATGTCCCTCGACCCGCACGGAAGCTCCAAAAGGTAGTACTCAGCGCCACATTCACCAAAGATATCAGTAAATTGAATTCACTGCAATTGCGAAACCCCAGGTTGATAGTCGTTGGAGATCACGAGGCCTTGACGGACGAAGGCGTTCAACATGACGAACAAAGGTTGTTGCATTTACCACAAGCATTGCTTGAATATGCAGTTCCTGTTGGTGACGGTTCAGAGAAGCCACTATACTTATTAGAGCTCTTACGTCAAAGAGTGCATATGGAGGTCGCAGACACGGAGCCCTCGTCGCCAATCGAAGATCCTGACGACGAAACGTCCGATTCGGAGGCGTCCTCTGATTCAGAGACTTCATCATCTGAGTCATCGTCTGATTCAAGTGACGAGTCCGATGAGACAGCTAGTACGAACTCGGATAAAGAAGACAAACCGGCACAACATAAAAGGAAAAGTAGGTGCCTTGTGTTTACCGGATCTACCGAGTCTGCTGAACGCCTTCTCCGACTGCTGACCATCCTGGATCCTCGACTTGCTGGCTCTGTTGGCACATTGACTAAGACATCCGCAAGATCTTCTCGTCGTGCAATCTCTGATCTCCGTCGTGGTAAGTTATCTATCTTGATAGCCACAGATCGTGCGAGTCGCGGCCTTGATATCCCGGAACTTGAACATGTCATATCATATGACGTGCCCAACAGCGTGACAACTTACGTGCATCGGGTGGGAAGAACAGCACGAGCGGGAAGGTCAGGCCAGGCTTGGACCTTGATCGCACACAGAGAAGCCAGGTGGTTTTGGAACGAGATAGGCAAAGGAAATGGAGAGATCAAGCTCGGTCGAGGTGGGAGGGTGCAGAAGAAGGCCTTGCGTTTGAGCGAGGATGAGGACGCTCGCGCGCAATATGAGCAAGCACTTAAGACCTTGGGTGAGGAAGTGAAGGAGCAGAAGTGATAAGGATGAGACAGCACGCTGTTTTGCTGTACATATACCAGTTGTTTATGATACCCCACGCAGCAATCCGTACTTAAAAATTTTTAAAAAAGGCAGGATTTGATCATTTGAATCCATGACAACGCCGTGTTATTCTCACATTCCTAGTCCATCACATCACCACTCTTCGATAACATCGCCCCTCATCTTCGCGCGCATGTTGTGCTTTCCCTATTGAACCGTCAGCTCTCCTGAACCAAAGATCTCCATCCATAACTTGCTTGTCCACTTACA
The DNA here is from genome assembly GCA_001006345.1 of Phaeomoniella chlamydospora. NCBI lineage: Eukaryota > Fungi > Ascomycota > Eurotiomycetes > Phaeomoniellales > Phaeomoniellaceae > Phaeomoniella > Phaeomoniella chlamydospora. The sequence goes on along the minus strand of LCWF01000010.1, from coordinate 380,463 downwards.
TCGAATTTGTAGAAAACATATGCCAGTGAGGCAGGGATGAGACCGGCATAGACGAAAGCCACACGCGCCGTTCTAGGCGTCCACTTGAAATATTTGTATCTGTTCTTATTAAGGTCTGAGGGATATATGTTAGCATGAGGGGAAGCTGTAATCAATCGATCGGAAGGTTCGAGGCATACCATAAACCGACTGCAGAGCAGGGTCGAGTCTAACACCTGCGTCACATCACTGTTAGCTAAATGAAACCAATATCTATCACATGATGTCTCTTACCTCCGTGATCACCGGCCATGGTTGTTGGGAATTTGGTTGAAAGAACCAAGCAGCGTTATGTTGAAGCTTCCCTTGACGTCGCCAGGTCGAAAACGAAAACGACGAATCAATTGGAGTCAATTATTTACTTGCCCTTACTCTCTTGGCTCCACTACCCAAACCAGGCTCTCTCAAGCCTTGGCACTTGTCGGATCATTGATAGTTCCGACTTTCTCCAACTCCTCAACACAACCCGGACATATCTCGGGACATTTGACTTCCATTTTCTCCAGGCCGTCGATTCCCCCCCCCCCCCAAATTCCTGTTCAACCTTTCGGGGAGTGTTGGTACCGGTAAATACAATGTGCTGTGCCCTGTTTTTAACGTTTAGTGAAAGGCCATACCATTTAGGCAATTACGCATTCCGTTTGTATCGTTTCGTCGCTAGCTGCGACTCCTGTATGGGAGATTTCCTGTAGATCTGCCTCGGTTCCCATCGAAAACAATGGATCTTTCTTTGACTCCATATTACGGATGATACTCACATGGATACTCTAATTGTATAGCCGGACCCCCATCTCTTGTGATATCTATCATTGTAGTTCCGACGTAGGGTCTTCGTATGAATATCAAATATGTCTACTTTTCTTCCCTTCCATCTAACTTACACCACCTAAATAAGAACCTTACAACAGGTTTGAAGACCTATCAACCTTAACTTTGCCAGTGTATCAAAATCTCTTCCTACAATGGCTAGCGAGTCTACCGGTCCAAGTGTCGGAGAACCCAAAATCACTTTGCACTGGTCAGTCTCAATATCGATTCGACTCCATTTGCTTGCTGCTGTTGCTGCTCGCAAGGCTGCCTGGCATAGCCGGGAGCTCGATTGTTTCATCCATACTCCTCAGCGGTTTCCTTTTATATAACCCTGGTTCGATTACTGACCTATCCCAACAGGCTCGATCGAAGCCGTAGTCACCGAATTCTTTGGCTGTTGGAAGAGCTGAATGTTCCCTACCAACTCAAGCTATGGAAGCGTGGCAGCGACTTCTTCGCCGATCCGAAGCTGAAGGAAGTCCATCCATTGGGTAAATCGCCGGTCATCGAGGTTCAAAGTCCGGGATCGGAGAAGCCCATTGTCATCGCTGAGTCGGCAGCCATTGTCGAGTACATCGTTGATTATTACGGTCAATCTATGGTGCCGAAACGGTACAAAGATGGCCAAGAAAATCAAATCGGTGGCGAGACGGAAGAATGGCTTCGTTACCGGCAGTTGATGCATTATGCCGAGGGGAGTCTGATGACGTTGATGATGCAAGCTTTAGTGATCACCCGTATGATATCGATTCCCTTTTATCTTTGATCCTTATCCTGACTCGTCATGTCCAGGAATCTCAGCAGCCCCAGTGCCATTTTTCATCAAGCCGATCACCAACGGCATCGCCAGTAAAGTCAACAACGGCTACATCTGGCCCAACATGAAGACGCATTACACCTATCTCGAGAAATTGCTCGAAACCTCCGGAGGCGACTGGTTCTGCGGGAAGCAATTGACCGGTGCTGATATTCTCCTCAGCTTCCCATTGTTGGCTGGACGAGGCCGATCGGGGATGAAGCCAGAGGATTACCCTCACGTAGACGCCTACATTACTCGACTCCAGGAATGCGACGGATATAAACGTGCTGTCAAAAAGATCGAGGAACTCGAAGGTTCATTCAAAGCCTCTATCTAGTCTCCCGTTGCCGCGGTCGTTGGTCGGACTTGGAAAATGTGTTCTCTCCATTCTTTTATATAAGCAGAACAGGAGTTCATATCGTACACTGAAATGATAATAATAATGATGTGGCAATATTCAATTACAGACTCTAAGAAATACCAGAACGGGATATAGGTCAGCACTATGAGGAGACCTTCGGCCCTTGGTAGATCACAGTCAACCCCTGGCGGAAGTCTCGAGTGGCTGGACAACAAGAAGATAATTTCATAAACTAGAGCCAGGACATTGATACCATTCAAAGAGACCTAAATTGAATTTAATATACGGGGCAAGTTTTGAATGAGTAGCAATTGATTATTTCTTGCTTTTGAAACAAAAGATATGCTTGCTTGCTTGCTTATAAAGGAACAGCTAATTGTATGCACAAAGGAGCAATACAGCTCTCAAACTTCTTGCCAATCCCAACCGTTTTGCCATCGCGTAAACGTCCAACGTGTGCATGGTATAAAGAGCAAAAGGACTGCTCATATTATCTCAACCCTATGACACTCTAAAGAATAAAATAATTAATGATTGGCCGTGAGTGAGTATTTGGCGGACACTTACCATCTCGAGAGTCCACACTCTTCTGATCCAAACTTTGAGTGTTCCCTCCACTCCCTCGACATCATTCAGCTCGACTCCCTCCCACCAACATCGTCTGGCAGGCTTACGCCAGAAAAGAAGAAGCTTCTGTGCCATGCCCACGGCATTGTTGTTGTTGACATCGCCCTTAACATCCGTTCGTAACCGGGCAAGCGCCAAACTGCATACCACGGCTTTATTAGGCTCTCCGGCTCTATGACCCCACTGGTCGTCGTGATTGAAACCGCTGTCCGATTGGTCAGAATAGGCAGTGTCAATATCGCCAGATCGAAGGACTTACCCAGCTGTCAGCATCTCGATAAGGTGTTGTTCAGTTGTTCCTGCTTCCTCACTCCTTCGCAATCCCGAAAAGATACCGTCCTGTTTCAGGAGAGCCTTTCCCGCTGCTCGTTTCACGTCAATCATTTCTTCTTGAGAAATCTCAGCTCGTGGAGGGATGACATAGAAATCCAGGTCTTCTCGTAAAACGATTATACCTGCTCTATCTTGAAGCATGTCACGAGCAGATCCTTGTTGAGGTTCTATTGGAATAGTATCCGGGTCCGGAGATGTGGTTGGCGATGGTGATGAAGAAGGTATGGACTGTGCGACATTTCGGAAGAAATCGAGCATGTACTGAAGCGAGGCGGGGTCATACTATAACGCATAATCAGCACACTTGATCGAGCATGTAATGTCACATGCTATTATGTTGGAAGTGTCAAAGTAACAGGAGTCTCAATTTATGGTAACTCACGTCGACCGGATATACATCCCCATCATGAAAGCTGTTCATATGCCCATCTGGCAACAGTCCATTTGGGAAGAGCGAGAGAAGGACAAACTCTGGGAGCGTCAAGAGCTCATCTCGTGAGAGGGTGAAATGTGTGCCCCTGACACGCTGAATTAGCATTCGGAGTGGTCATAAACACGCTGCTGTACCAACCTCAGGTCTAATGTTATGTGTTCATCTTGACCAACATCTCCAGCTACATATTGTTAGCTGTGAGCCACTGAGTTCCCGTGCAACATACCACCAAGACTATTAACTGGCGGGCCGGCCTGTTGTACTTGTGTGATGATGCTAGCTGCTCCGCCTGCGGCAGCCATCACGTATGCAAATGATTCTAAGGGGCTAGACCCTTCGTTGTATGGAGGCGGTGGCTCTTCTTCGTCAGTGGATTTGCGGGCTACTTCCTTCTTCTTGTCAAAAGGTTCTGTTGATTTGTTCGCCGCGCCTGTCTGGACCGGTTCGCCTTCTTCTCCGAGGGTTTCTTCGAGAGATGGTACGGGAGTTGCTTCGAGGAGTGTTTGGGGCTCTGCGCCAGTAACCGTCGCTTTCAAGTGGTCAAGTTCGGCGTCGGTTGGGAAATAAAGGGACGAGAAAGGCGGCGGACGTGGGGAGGATGGTCTAGAAGAAGATGCCTCTGAGTACGATTGATGGGATGGGAGTGCGGTGTAAGGCGGCTCGTCCTCGGTGGCAGAGTCGACTTGAAACCCCGGTGGCAGCGCCAGGCTCGGCGAGCGAGCTGTATCTGCCTGAGGTCGCGACAATGTGGCGGGTGTAGCAAAAGATCGGGTTGTTTTACACGCACATCGAATAGTGGAGTGACAAGAGCAACAGACGTGACTCTACCACATGTTACCGCTGGAGGGCATTTACAACGTCAAGCGCAACGAAGTTGGTATCTTCTCTCTCTTTTAAAGGGGAGATCGATGTAGTACGCACACGCCGAATGTAAAGTCGCTTTTGTGATGTGATTGGAGAAGGAGACTTTGTATGCTTTCATTGTCGTTTCGCTGGATCACGAAGTTGTAGACACCGCCAAGACCTGCTCTGCTCTGGTACCATCGCAAAGTGTGGAGCAAGGAACATTGAATTCAAACCGGTTACTACAAAGCATCCCCGTCATTTCTTCCTCTTTCAATATAAAGCTTTACCAGTTTTTGCTAGGAGGCGAGGCACAAGAACCAAAGCAATGGTGCGAAGTTAAACTATGTCTCGATACATGGCTTATCAAGCTATACTATATGAAACATATTGTGAACGAAATCGATGTTCCCTAGGAGTTGCATACGCCTCCAGCTCTCGTCCTCCGTGATTTGAAAGATTTCTATATGATTCATTGCAACTTATACATCCGACTTTAGCAATTTATTCTGGCTGGGTATAGGAGGTTCCTGCGAACAATTAGCAGTCAATCAAGAGGTGATATGGACACTCACTGAATTTGCTCGGCGTTTAGAGCCGACGCGTACATTATCTGTCGACATCCGTCCCCGATCTCCTATCCTCTTTACGAGCCTTGACATCCCCATACAGATAACGTTGCGACTTCCCTTGACCTTTATGCCAGTGTCAATCTTGATTGTCAGTGGACGACTTGGTGCAAATAGCACAGATGGCTGTTCTCTTTGCGAGGTCGCATCTGCCTTCTCCAAACTAGACAGGATACCTCCTAAAACATCAGAGATCCTGTCTCCATTCGAAGCTGCGTCTTTAATGTGACCAGTCTCTGCGCTCCTAGGATATCCAACAGGTAAGATGACGAAGTTGCCATGTCCCTCCACACTAAAAGAGGCATCAATATTGATCGTTGCGGAACAAGCGTCCATCAAGGATTCGTCTTCATCCTCATCATCTCCTCCATCCTTGTATCGCAAATTGCTACTGTATACGGCAGGAGCTGTATATGCCGGTGGTGGTAACCCGTTCCCTTCGCCAATTGTTAATGCTTCGTGGGGTTTCAGGACTTGACGCTGAGGTGAGTTTGCGGGGGGTTCCATCGCTGCAATAGATAGGGGACTCCTTTAGAGGACACGATAATAAGTGCTTTAGCAGGAGCGGTGCGCCTATGTTTTAGAAGCAAGCAAGACGCTAAGAGTTTGAGTGAGAATGAGATCGGTTCAGTGCAGGAAGTGACCGTAAATGTCAGACGATGGGAGGCACCAAGGAGAACACTTTAGATTTAGTATTTTGGCAGCCTGCACGGGCGAAGAATCAAGCATTAGTCAGAAGCTTCATGCCTGACATCAATAGGGAAGTCGGTTCCTATTGTCATCTTTAATTGCTGCTGTATGAGTGGATTCAGAGAGCCTGCAGCCAGTGATAGCCAACCATATAGAACACGAGGTTTGACCAGGTAGAGCATCTTTGATCCCCTCGAGCAACAATGGTGCAGCCTTCCGTAGACTAATGCAAGAAAAGTAAAGGTCTCGGTCCATTCACAGTCTTGCAAATTTTCCTATTGTGAATGGGAAATAAAAAGTGCAGATGGTATTGTAGCCTGGGTGTGGGTAGCAGAATGGGACATCAATAATAACAACAGATTCCCATTGTCCACCAAACACAGTTTAGTCAAACCAGAGATTCTCGACCACCCAAACTTCATCTCAGTATCTTCGCTTTCCGATCTCGCCTCCGTTGTTGACCAGGTATCCATTAGATAGTACAAGCACCAGCTGGGTATTGAGTATTATGGAGTTAAATTGAAGACATCTAGCCCGATGTTTTCCTGGGCTAAACTAAAACTTCCGGTTCAATTACTATTACATTATCGGCCTCTGTCGCCTCTCGCTTTGCCCTCATACAGCACCAGAGAACTGGTTGCAATGTAATAATCACTGCAACTTATTGATTGACACATCAATCAGTCTTTGTGGTACAGTATCCCACAATTCTGGGCTCTCCACGAGAAAGGAAGATACCATTCCTAGTCCTCCCCCTTCCCGAATGAAACAGCTTCTGTACCGAAGAAGCAGCCCTCATGTTTCCAACTACGGGATTTTTTGTCCTAGTCTTCTGGTTTCGATCAGCTTCTCGTACACACGAGGATACGAGCTGAGAAAATGAGAACTGTCACCCCGCCAAAATGAGACAGTAGACAACGGAGTGGTTTCGATGAAAGGCCCGTCCAGATGGCGGTGATAATAGGAACTTGGTGCGTCTGGAAGATCTTCATAGCCTTCGAGAGTTCATTGCCCACCAACACAGCTAACCCAGCTCACTTGCTCTGGCTTCGTCTCGTGGCTCATCTGCTTCTGTGCGGCATTTCCGGAAGATAAATGGATGGCCGTAGTGTTGTCACGTCGCCTCGCTTTTGAGCCTGGGAGCCCATATAAGTGGCGCTTCTCGTAGTGCTTGATGGAAGTTTCAGTGATGCTTACGCTGTCTTTGGACTGCTCCACGTCAGGTCGGACGGGCGCCTTTTTGCGGGATCCAATTTCACTAGCATCATGGTCAGCAGGTCGCGATTCTTCATCTACTTCGCCTAGCTCTGAGCCGTTCTCAGCGGGTGCTGAACCTTTTGGTAGATCTTTGTGGGATTCGGAAGAATTTTTGGATGACCCGGACCTTCTTCGATACCCTTTGTAGCCGTGTAGTCCTCGTCTGATTGCAGGTTTATTCATCTTCCTCGTTACTGTCCTTGTTCTTGTTATCTGTTGGTTGCCGGAACGAATTGGATCAGCGGGCAACTGTCGAGTCTGGTAACTACGCTTGTTGTCGTCGCGCTTTTTCTGATATATCATCAATTCCGCATGGTCCTCAGAAGAACATTCTTCAATAGCATCTTCGTCAACCTCTTCCAACTTAAAGCTAGGTAATGGTGGGCGCTTGCTCATTTGCGGGCGTATAGCTTTCATCTCTACCGGGACATCCTCCTCTGGTGAGACTTTGACCGGGGGATTTTCCCGTAATGCAGTAGTGGAGTCAGGCGAGAAACTCCCATTCCCTGCAATACAGCCTAGCACTTTTGATGAACTTCTCTGAGATCCCATACATGAATTTGCTCTCGAAGATGACCTTGAGGAAGGTGTCGAAACTGGAAAGCCTGATTGCTGGGTATACTTCATGTCATTTCCCTCTTCATCAACGACAGAAGTTGTTGTATATGCTACGCTCTTCGTCGTAGTTGTTGATGATGTCGCTATCGAACTGAAACTAAGGCGTCCTTTGGTGTCCGGCAAAAGATCTATCACCTCATCGCCAGTGATATCAGCCTGAAAATGATCGTAGGGATTGAGATGACGGAACATCTTCTCGAACCGAGCCAGTTCGGTCTGTGAGTCGCATCTGGCCGATCTTCGAAACGTACCCAAGCCTTTCATTGAGCCCAGAGGGGGTAAGTCACCGGATCGGGGGTCCCAATCTGTTGAAGCTCTGTAGATTGTGACCTTTTGTTTGTCACTTAAAGAAGCCGCCGTAAGATCAGGTACGAGATTAGAGACGGCTCCATCAGTTGAGGTGGGAAAGAAGTCGGAATACGAGCGCTCTAGGTTTTGTCGAAACAAAGGCGCCGCGGTTGGTCTTCTGAAAGTTGAACAAGATCGTACGGTAGCTGAGACGACCTGTCAGCAAGAAAAAGCACATTGTAGATCTTCAGCTTACCGAGCGTCCCAGAAGAGACGCTGCCTCCATTCTCATCCGCGCCGGAAGCCAGATTACCCACAAATGTTGAGGACGATGAATCACCATCCAGCTTCGCGCGGGCTTCAGCAATTTGTTTCTCGAGCTGAGCTCTATAGAGGCGTTCACTTGGACCTATCATGCGCAAAACGGGTTGGCCGAAGTCGTCTTCCAGGATTGGGGAACTCACCTCTGCCAGCGATTGATTCAATGATTCTATCCATGAAACTCGCCATGGTGTAAGATATAATATGTTGTGTAATACCTATCAAATAGATAAGCGAGTTTGGTTGCTCTATCGTCGAATTCTCGAGGTGAGAAATATGTGATTGAGGTAGGGAAGGAGTAAGAGAGAGGTTGAATCAAAGTTATCACTGGAAAGCAAGATCATATCGATTTCATCCAAGAGGTGAAGACTATTGTGGACTAGTATTGTTGTATTATGTTGTCGCAATATGATCTCTTTCTTCTTCTCAAGTCGGATGCATGTTTGTGGATTTCAGGGATTGAGCCAACATCGATTCGATAGGTAAACAAGTTTGCTGTAACATGAACGATGATGGAGAGCAAATGTGAAGAAGTGAAAAAGGAAATATGCGATCAGGTCATATTGGACTTTGCCGGATTGAATGGAAATGCTGACAGTGTCATTCAAAATATGATTGCATGAAGGGCTCGTCGTCGCCGCTAACACAATAGCAAATTCTACTTTGTCCCTCTGTTGTTTGATCCACCACAACATCGTTCAATCGTTCAAAGGGCAAAACGAAACAGATCCCTTGGTCTTCTCGTGCTTCAAGAACAACCAGATCGTAATGCCATAGTCAAAAGACTTATTTCAATCATGAAGATCACTTTCATTCGCATCCTGCTATCAATCAACAAACACGACCAGCAGAATAGCCCTGGTGATATACATGTCAAACCCAGGCAAATGAGGTACGACCTTACGCATGAATCTGGAAGATACAAAGTAGTGTCATTCTCCTGGTCCATCATGTGCGGTCTGCACGAGCAGGGGTCGAGCCTTGAAGGACACGCAGAGTTGCGGTCTGGCTCTAGGGCACGTCGACCCCATCCCCAGGAACAGTTGCTTTTGGGAGTCAATCTAAGAATCTCAGGGACTTCCTCACAGCATCCGCTTTCCTAGCAAGAACCGACAAGGTCTATGTTGGCGGCCCATGCGGTAAACGAAGTAAAGGCGGTATTTTTTTAATTCGCTCCCAATCACCCGGTATCTCTCACGGCTTATTCCTTAGAACAGGCACGCCGCTTCTCCCTAGATGGGACCGAAAACCAACTTGCAGCTCCGGATAGCCTTATGTTGGACAAGTCCAAACACGGCGCCGGCGCTTGACTTGGCATAGGGCCAGTAAATGCCAGTCGAAGGCGAGTACCGATCCCACTGATCCTGGTGTCTAGTCGGCAGCGCTGATAGTGGTCAGGTAAATATCATGGATGCAACAGAAACGGCTCATTCAACGTCTTCTTTCAGCATTACTACCCCAAAATGACCCATCATAAATGTCTCTAGGCCATTCGACAAGCGGCCCTCCCGTTCGACATTTCATATGGACATAAAATGGAAAGCCGACTTTTAGGGATCAACCGTCTGACAGAGCGGACCGGCACGAAGAGAGCTGCATTCCCGCCCGCCACTGAAAGACCGAAACAGAAGTTGCAACCCTTTGACAAGAGCGCTAGGTGGTGTGTCAACTTTCGGAAGAGAGTCAAAGCTTTGCAGGAATATGATGCAATCCAGAGACATGCAGGTTGTGGCTATCACGGATTCCATGTCATAAGCAGTAGCGCGGTTGAGGGAGATGGCTTGGTCTCGTCATCATGTCTTGCATATGAACATATCGCATGTGGTCAGGGCATGCTGATAGCGTCTTTGGATGAACCAGTTCCCTTTTACTTGCAGTTATTCATCTGCAAAGCAGGCTACCCTGCGGGCACCATCATCAGGAACATATTCTTCCTGGCGTATAGGATGTGGCTCCGTTTTGTCCTCCTTCATTTTCAATATGCATATTGTCCAGTCCGCTCTACAGAACTGTGTCCTGTATCTCTATATGGTGCGACAGTTTGACCCGCAGAAAGATGGTCTGCTGTGGCACGGGAGGAGGATGAAAGGGCAGACGCATGTCCGTTTTGAAAATTCCACCAAAGTGGGTCATGTCTGCGTAGAACCACGCAATCCATCTTAAGGCAATGAATGAAAGAACAATAAAAATGAACACTCTGTACAGCTGAGCGTACTTGAAATACTGTGTGTGGGTGCAACCGAGATAACGCTTTAACAATAAGCTTCTGGTAGGTGACTGATTGTTCTCTTCTACGGCCTCACAAACATAAGAGCGATTGGCTGACTTAACCACCGAACAGCACCTTTGATTCGGAATAGAAAAACGTGCTATATTACGAACCTCCAAATTCCAAGACCGACTTCCAGACCCTGTTTCGGGGGCATATTCAAGAGCAAGTCTTTCCAATACACCACAACAACCGGTTCTCATCTTCGTGAATTGAGTGACTATCGCAATTATGGCAACGTAAGTCATCTTTTAATCTCGCCCATCTCTTTCCTTCCTTTTCCACCTTTTTTTTGTTTGCCTCGCACTCTGTGTGGAGGGCCGAAAAGCAAGCCACCCTGCATCGTTCCGCCGTTGTGTCCCCAATCACATTGGAAAGCCATCTGGCTTCCAGTCGAGTTCTGCTGTTCCCTATTTCTTTTCAACCCTCGCGTTTTTATACGATCCGGATGGGACCCTGTATGTCCAAAGGCTCCGCCCAATCCAAAGATTTATCCTGTCCTTTGGGCAACGATCCTTTCAATTCAAGCCAACAGAAAATATCGGTTTGCTCAACGCTTGTGGCTCTGGAGACAGCCCTGGGACAGTATCTCTCTGCAAAGATCTTGATGCGAGCCATGTATCTGCCCTCACACTTCTACAGATTCTTCGCAAGCGCTATTCCAATTCTCATGGTTTCCATCTGTTTTATCTTTTGTCATTTCGAACTCCAGCTACCTCGTTCACATGTTCACTGCCAACTGGAATTACGATATTCTCATTTCATTATTGAACCCCTCTCCTTACATTTTTACATTCTAAACTCTAACATTCCTCTTTCGCACAGAAACATCCACTACCACGCCAGTCCAGTGACTCCAGCCATTCGTTCCTCACTCCGAGGTCAACAAGGTCTAACAATCTGGCTGACCGGCCTTTCTGCCTCGGGTAAATCCACCATCGCCGTCGCCCTGGAACAAGCTCTCCTCCGTGGACCCTACAATCTCTCGGCCTACCGTCTCGACGGCGACAACATCCGTTTCGGACTCAACAAAGACCTCGGATTCTCTCCAAAAGACCGAACCGAAAACATTCGTCGCATCGCAGAAGTCGCCAAACTCTTCGCCGATAGCTGCACCATCGCCATCACCTCCTTCATTTCCCCCTACCGAGCGGATCGCGATCTCGCTCGTGCCCTCCACGAAGCCGAACGTCCCGGCGGTGAGCCCGGTGTCCCCTTTGTCGAAGTATGGATTGATGTACCCGTTGAAGTCGCCGAGCAAAGAGATCCAAAGGGCCTATACAAAAAAGCTCGCGAGGGTAAGATCCCGGAATTCACGGGTATTAGTGCTCCATATGAAGAACCCTTGAAACCGGAGGTCGTTGTTAAAAGTGCTGAGAAATCTGTTGAAGATGCTGTTAAGCAGATTATCGAGTATTTGGAAACTAATGGGTACTTGAAGAAGATCGATGTGGCTACTGAGTAGATTTGATTCCTGTTTGGTGATGGCCAAACAAGAGACAGATAAATAATAGAACATCTAAGTTCAAGGGACTCTAGAAGGACAACCTCCTCCGGCCAGAAATATACCATGAAACCAACCAATGAAATCAAATTCACGCTTTAGATTCCATATCGACTGGCAGAAATATAACAGCTAACCAGACCTGCTAAGTCTGCTTTGAAATCTCCCCTCCCCTCTTCAACAACTTGATCTCCCTCTCCTATATAATTCCAGGTATCTAGCTATGTGCCCCAATCGTCTATACATGCATCTGTCCATCCATCTATCCTTACGTCCACTTACCCGACTCGGCTCGATTTGACTTGACCTGACCCGGGATATATATTTCCTATAGTATGCGCGGGCACCATATGATGCGATATGAAACAATGCATTTCTAGTTAACTATAAAACTTCTAAAAGATTGAAAATTCTATCCCTATAAATCATGAGTGATAATAAATGAGGATTGTCGATCACCTGTTTAGGTGGTGAAACGGGGGAATAGGCACATAAATGATTAGAATAAAAAATGCAAGATGTCATAACGTAGTCAGAAACCATATGTATCGCTCTTACATGTACATGGATGGATTCAAGAATAAGATTTTTGGAAACGATATCCATATCGCGATCATAATCACCACCATGTCCTCCATTCCTCGTCCTATACTTGGTAGATAAATCAAGGTTTGACAAGAAATCAAGATATCTACCTACCTTGGATACTTTGATCATCATCTGCTATGGCTATATGCTTTACTCATCTACCCGGTCTTCATGTTTACATGCATCGGATTTCATCGTTGATCATTCTACCAATTAACCAGTCAGATCAATGCATCCTGATTCCTCGACTTTTGGATCTCTAGCTTCTACTCCCTTCATGAACGAATAATACATAGGTCTTGGGAGACTGATGACGATTAGGGGAGAAAAAGATGCTAAAGAGGAATAAAGGAAAGAGAGAGAATGTATGATATTGCTCTGTACAAAGTTCAATGTCAAATACTGATTGTCTGGTTATTTATAGGATGGGTAGCGGCTTAATGGGTTCTAATTCGCGGGTTGAGATGGATCAACGACGTAGGGAAATAAAGTTTCTCTCCTCGAGTCATGCGAGGATTGAGGTTGCAGCCTGGTTGACGGGGTTGGACTGCGTGAAGATTTCGTGCAGAGGTCAACAGGCAATGGTTGTGAAAGTCATTGATCAGGTTGCTCTGGAACCTCAGGACATAACATATACCACCTGGAGGTCCTCGAAGAGCTTTAACATCTCCTTACTTCCATCTCTACTTAATCAACCTCCAATCCATAACAGACGTAGGCAGTATAATCGTTTCCATCTCCCATGTGGCCTGCAGCTTGCAATTCTGCGCTTACGGCACTGTCATCCTTGGTGACTCTACCTTTCTTGTCTCTCCCGAAGGCATTGCCGCCTAGGTATGAAAACGCCGCATCCAGACCACTTCGAACCTTGGAGGCTTGTTTTGGGGTTGTCTGCAGAGAATTGTTAGTCGGAACAAGGGCCTATTTGATGCCTTAGGGTAAAGGCATATGCAAAGGTTGATGCAAAGGTTGCCTGCATAGAGGACCTGGGATGCAGTAGAAACCATGGACATTGTTCCCAGGGCGCGAAGTCACAAGAAGGTCCAAAATAAGGAGACGTACCTTTATCAAAGCCGTAGTAAAGTCCAACGGTAAACCGTATCTCAGCACTGTCTCAACAAATACCCTCAAGATAATAGCGTGTACCCAGCACATCACACTTTCACTCCATCCTGTTCGAGCCATACGTAACGTCTCTCCCCATAGCCTCCTCTCCTCCTTCTCACTTCTCTCAACTTCTCGAGCTTCCTCTTCCTTTCCGCCTTCCTTGTACTTGAAATCTCGTGGGACCCATTTGTGTTCCCGGCATTTGTGAAGAAATTCTTGGGAATGCTTCTTGAAAGTTGTTGCGCTGTAAAGAGCGAATTCACTGTCCTGGGTGACAAGGGTAGCGGAACGTGGTACTACCATAGGGGATAGAGTCTCGTAGTTTTTGAGGAAATCTTTCTGATTTGTGAGGGGTACAGCAATGAGATGGGTTTCGATGTATTCAGATCCTGGTGCATCATCTTCATCCTGCCTTGACCCATCGTTTTTAAATGAGTTCTGAACTAGAAGTTTAGGGTCGACGATGGAAATGAGAGATTTTGTAGACAGATTGCCCGTTTGTTTTCGTTGTAGAGCAGCGAGGTTCGATTTCGAAGTGTTGTACTGTTGATATCTGCTTCGCACATCGTTATCAATGGATTGTGTTTCCTAAAAATCCAGTTAGCTTGTATACGGGTGTTTCGATGTCGTTGGTGCTTCACAAACCTTCTGCAAGAGGTCTATCAGTTCCGAAAGTGGCTTATCTGCCCTGTATTTTACTTTGTTCCAAGTGAACGTTCGTAGGTATTGCTCGAGAGGTTCTGTGGCCTCTGTCAGCCCTTATCGTACCCATGCAGACTCTGCGCTGAATCCGTTATATGCACATACTGTCATTGACAACTTTCATGCTTTCAATCTTTGCTTGGTCTCCGTCTAACACGTTCTTCAATGCATCGCCCACTTTAGCGACGACACTCTCGCATGTATTTTGTAGCTTCGCAAGTTCATCGGCTTGTTGTACCAGCGCGTCCAAGGTTCCTATCTTGAATTCTGGTATTGTTATAGGTAGGGCGGTCCCCTCCTTCGCTGCGGCATTCTGTACTGCTGCCAGAGCATCGCTGGTGTGTCCTGAAGGCACGACAGAGTTAGGCACCGTTACGAAAAGATAAGACGGCTTCTCTTTGGACATTCTCGCTGTTTGTTGGAAGGGACAGGAGACGGGCCAGTGAAAGGTTGCAAACCAATATGTGCTGGTGCTTCGAATGAATAACGAAGTTCTAGAGATACAGTATTGCGAAGCTCTCATAATTGGAGCTATGTCATTTCGTCCCGTCAATCGATCAATTGGTCCCGCGGAGCCTCATGAAAAAGGCAGAGCAGTAGCTCTACATACACTCCAGTATTATTACACCCAATCAGCATGAAACAGAGCCCAAGTTGATCTCGCTCTACCAAAATGTTCTCTATAGGTACGGTATCAATCCAATGCTGTTGTTCCATTCCGCTGGGAATATATATGGGACACGGTCTCTCTATCTTCCAATCTCGTTGATACATTTACTCGTATCCCAGGGATGATATTCACGTTATCTTGATTTCAAACTCTACCTTCAGACTATCAAATTGATATTGAGAATTCGGTAGCTTCTGTGCAGAATGAAGTTGATCTTACTGTCGATTCAGCCTTGGTCTCAACAAATAACAATGGGAAGACCGAACATGGTCCTTTCCCGTGCCAACTTTCCCATGCTAAATGAGCCAGGTATACATAGGTATGCAGGGAATCGAAGCTGCCATCGATGAATGAATACAATGGCGTCAAATGACACACTTGGTGAGTCAACGCACCAATGACTTTCATCGACCACTGAATGAAGGTCACAGATTTTCTGGAATGTGAATCCTACAAGTTTATGACTGTACTTTGCCTGGCGTTCGGACTTCATCAAGAGTTGGGGAATCTCGTCTCATACCAAAAGCCTTCTAGCCCTGCTGCTTCCACGCCAACTCAGGATAATTGGGTTAACAATGGAGAAACTCTTTCAATGCAGCCGCCCAGCTTCAGACAAATGGGATAACCCTACCCTAGCTCCTTTGGAACCAGGTCTATGATCTTACCAACGCACTCGCTGATATGACGTTTCACCTTGAAATCCAAGATCAACATATTCAACATCTCACTCGCGACCTTGGACGGTACACATCCCGGTTCATCACACCATCCAACCAATGGATGCATATCGTGAAGATGTGAGATATCTCAAGAAAAAACTCTCGGGATCCGAGCAACCAAAAGAAGTCTCGCAGGCTCAAAATGAAGTCAAAGAAGATCACTTTACCCGAGAAGAGGACCATCAATTTCCTCAAGAAGATAAAGAAGAATCTGTACCAGTCATTTATGCTCTGTCTGCTGATATCTTGGGCTGAATGTACGCTCCCTTCCCTGTCACCATAAGGGTGCGAAGGCAAACAACTAATTTTGTTGACGGTATAAAGGTTTAGGATTGATGGTTGATGCCAGCTCGAACAACAGGTTGATTGTAAAGTTCTTCATACCTACTGAAGATGCAGCGGCTTGCTTCACCTACTATAATATCACACTTATCTTCGTACACTTCATGTCAATAACTTATTCATCAAATATTTCAAAAGATATGAAGTGATCGTTTTCTCTTCTTCCATAGTTCTGAGCATGTAATGCTACCCATCTAAATGCATACCGATGCAGACTTGGACAAACAAAACATTGCTATCCTAGGTTCATTGTCGAGCAAATCTACCTAGATTCTTCGATCATTGATCACTGATCTGGTCAAAGTCCGATATCTCCAAATCTTTCCGCCAGTCTGCCCTACCGTCAATATCACAACCTACTAATCAACTACTCATTCTCATTGGTCGGCTCTATGCTAGGAGAAAGATCGGTTAAAGATTCAACGGCGAAGTTTTCGAGGTCGTGGAGCAATATACACGACCCGACAAGCTACCTCAGGTACTGAGTTTCCCCGATTTGCGTGAGGTCGATTGCAAAGTCATGTGCGACAAGAAAGCTACGATCGGATATAGTGGGCTATCGAGTGAGTAGCCATTCGACCAAGACGTCCTGTCGTTGGGCAGATCAATTCGACCAGCTTTTTGGTACATAGTATGTTCCGGTCCCAGAAAGACTAGAACCTAGAACAGATAGTTGACCACACAATGTCATGATTCGCAACGACACATATTCTGAGGACGATCCCCTGCAAACCTTCCTTTGCTTTTCTTGTCCTGGCGATGTTGTAATTACTACGGTAGGACAAACGATGGGGTCTACTTATCGCTGACATGGATAGGGGTTCCGGGCCGTGTGCAATGGTAACCAATGATCATTCGCTATTTCCAACGGGCGGCTATTACACACTGAACCATCACAGGTAGGTCGGAAGTCCAAGAGTAGTCGCATTGCGTACTTCCAGCTTCCCAATTATCATACTACGTACGTGCTTCATAATACACGATAGTCACTACTCGTAATATCGTTTCGTATCCTGATGTCCCCATAGCTGCTGCGGAGCATGAAATCCTAAGTTCCCCTGAGTCAGATACGTAGCGAGGCTCAACGGTGTACGCAGAGTGAGCAAAAGAGAGTCCTCTTAGCATGGAGTTCCAAGGGTTCATCTTTCCTTGGAATACCTCCGGGAGATATAGTACTTAGAGTACTATGGTATTTATAATAAATAATCGATTCATATCAATGCTTGTTGATAATTAGCATGCCTCAAATAGTTCCTCTCCCCGTTACTCTTGAGGACACCTAGGTACAGAGCATTGTCCGTAGTGGGTGGATATATGCATGCCCAGAGTCGTACTCCGGCGTTATATCACACCATGCGGGCCCTGTTAACAGCCTGTGCGGTAATTTGAATTGTCCACAGTGGAGAGAGAGAGAGAGAGAGGGAGAGGGAAGGGGAGAGAGAGAAGAAAACTGCCAAGGCCTTTTGCACTGCCTCACTCAACGCACTATCCCGCATTAGTGCCTTTTCAGAGTATCAAGTTCCACTCCATCCATACCATCGTCTCCAGAAGAACGATCGGGTTCCAGATTGACCATGAGGCATTTTGCGATTCCTTCTATCGCATGTTCCTGCACTAATCCGTGCTTGGCATCTGCCCACGATACGCTGGCTACTAAGCACCACAATGGGATGCAACATTCTGGTGGCGAACAGGTTGATGTCGAGTTCCGCCTTGGGGAGTGACGGGTGGACAATATTGAGGTATAATACTATGTAATTACATCGTACCTACCTGGGTAGGCAGATGCACGGGGAAATTAGAGCCAAGATGCACTGTTATGAGCCGCAAAAAAGGAGAGGAGTGAAAAGTAGCCAACAAGAACAGTAATATCAGAGTAATCCTCCCATCTGTATTACCTAGTACCTAATAGTAGTACCTTGTAGCTTAATGATGATGGTCAATGAATGATCCGTTGATCGCTGATGATGACATCCATCCTTGTGATTGGTCAGCGACCCCATTTGCGGAGTAATACGCTACTCAGAGTGCCGAGTTATGGGGGGAACTACACATGGAATACAACACAGCGTCCTCTCGGTTAGGCGAAGCAATACGCATGCAGAGCAGTAATGTCTATACAGAGTCATGGAGAACAAAGGGCGCTTCCTAGGCAGCTGACAGTGCATTCAGAGGTTGTAAATACACAACAGTATGGTCATACACAGTAATAAATCTCAGGATTGAGTTCTTCACTCCATACCACCGAGTAGATAAGATACTGTAAGCTTCAATGAAGCAAATTTCCGTGTGCCAATTTTCTTGGATTTGCACCAGTGTTAGATGCTTGAAACATCCGCTTTCTTAGTTGTGTCTTGGGGAGCTTTGTTCTGACAGAAGAGGAATGTGCCAAGGAGTGCGAAGATTGGAATTATATGGTACTGTAATTACCTTCAGGCATCTGTTTGTTTGGGTTTTTTGTCCCCCTAACAATACATACCTGGATACCTTAGGTACATACCAGTACCTTACTGTACTACGATACAGAGGAATGATTATTGTCTGTCCAACCCCAACGTAAAAGCCTGCACAGCCTCCTTCCCACGACCCCATCAGACCATCAAGAGTAGGTAAAACCGATTACTGTACTACTGTACCAGATATTTCGAACCCCCCATCGGTACAGTTCCTCCCCCTTTACTCTGTAGTGCTTGTGTAAACGCTACAACCCTTGGCAAGACAAAGCCAAAGCACATGCTGCCTCAAAAAAGTACCGTTTATGGCTTGGGGGTACAATTACTTACACTTTGTCACCACTCCTGACACCGTCATACAGTATTAAATTACACTTCCAAGGGCCTTGCGCTGTCTGTACTGGTCCAATATTGCTTTGCTCTTCCTCCTTAACCCTTGGATGGGCACTTGTTCATATCCAGCACTAATTATTAGGTGCCCGTTATTATACACTAACAGATATCTTAATTACCTATCAATCGAACCCGTCTCAACCCAAATCGATCGATTGCTTCTGTTTGCCCAGCTTCGACTACTACCGGATCTAGCCACTCTAGCCATCCTACTGCTCATCCTGTTCCTCCCTTCACGACTGACTCTCTGTCTTCGCCTCTTACCTATCCAACATCCAATAGGTCTGACGATGGATAGCGAAAGACGGTAGTTTGCATTACGAGTACCTGCAGAACGCTGAACGAAGCGGAGTGAAACAGGCTACGTCGACGACGTGGTTCTACGACGCCCACGCCCAGCTACTCTCCAGACACATTCGTGCGACTTTGCAGAGGAGCTCTCGCTTTCACCAGATCTCTGACCGAATCAACTTGTTCTTCCCGCTACTAACGCTCCTTCCATTACCTCTTTCGTCGGGCTCGAAGACCGTGATTGTACCTTTCCAAACGGCCGAGTGTTTGCGAAGAGCCTGAGTACCACACCTATTGCCGATGTACAGAGGGAAACAAGGCTTGTCGAAACGATTGGCACATCATGTCGCCACCATCCAATAACGAAAACGAGTCGCAAGCTCCCGAGGATCAGTCAGGAAGACGAAGAGAAAGAGCGCCGACAATAAACATCGACACTTCTGCCGTGAATGGTCCAGCGGAATCCACACCAAGTGCTGGAGGGGATCGAGCGCTGCCTCTCCCACGGATACAGACCAGCAATCTTAACGAGCCAGTAATTGAGTCGTCATCCTACTCTTCCCCGACAGATCTTCGAGCATCGCCGTCCTTTGAACGAGAAAGCCGACCAACATCTCCTCACAATGTATCTTCGCCTACTAAGCTTGGCGAGGGCCACAACTTCTTGTCCGTGCCTCACGCAAGGTCTAGAGGAAACAGTATTGATTCAGATGAGGAGAGTGGGCACTCGCCTTCGTCCTATGGAGGAATTACGCATGTCCCGTCACATCCTTCCATGGCGGACGACCAGAATGGAAAAGCCAGTAATAACAACGAAGGCGTGATCAATGATGAGACAGCTTTGGTTCCCGATCCCAGCACAGAAAGCGACTTTGAAGTGGAGGATAACAAGTTTGCTTTCTCGCCTGGGCAACTTAACAAGTTGATCAACCCCAAAAGTCTTTCTGCTTTTCACGCCCTCGGAGGTCTGACCGGAATTGAAAAGGGCCTTCGAACAAACAGGCACAGTGGTCTTAGTGTGGACGAAACCACACTTGATGGTACGGTGTCATTTGAGGACTCTGTTAAGTCCGGAGTTGAACAAGCAGAGACAGACATGAAACCAGTCAAGCGCACGAAGACTTCAGATACCATGGGTGAACACGTGAAAGGTTCGGACAAATCATACTACGACCGAAAACGTATCTTCAAGGACAACCGCTTACCCGAGAAGAAGCCGAAGACTATTTGGGAATTGGCATGGATGGCTTACAACGATAAAGTGTTGATCCTCTTAACTGTCGCTGCCGTTATTTCTCTAGCCTTGGGCATCTATCAATCGGTCCAACCAGCGGATCCGCATGAAGCAAGGGTCGAATGGGTCGAAGGTGTGGCCATCATAGTCGCTATTGTTATCGTTGTCGTCGTCGGAGCACTCAACGACTACCAAAAGGAGCGTCAATTTGTGAAATTGAACAAGAAGAAGGAAGAGCGCTTCGTCAAGGTTATCCGATCTGGTATGTCTCGAGAAATCTCCATCTACGATGTGCTTGTTGGCGATGTCATGCACTTGGAACCGGGAGATCTCATCCCGGTAGACGGGATCTTTATCGAAGGGCATAATGTAAAGTGTGACGAATCTTCTGCCACTGGCGAATCCGATATCTTGTCTAAAACATCAGGAGACGAAGTCATGAGAGCTATTGAGCACCATGAAAAGCTTTCGAAGATGGATCCTTTCATCCTTTCAGGTGGAAAAGTTCAAGAAGGAGTGGGAACATTCCTTGTAACATCCGTCGGTGTAAATTCGAGCTACGGCAAGATTTTGATGTCCTTACAAGATCAAGGCCAGACCACGCCACTTCAGTCCAAGTTGAACGTTCTGGCGGAATACATCGCCAAGCTTGGTTTGGCCGCTGGTCTTCTCCTCTTCGTTGTGACCTTTATCAAGTTCCTCGCTCAGTTAAAGGACCTCGACGGCGCCCAAGCCAAGGGGCAAGCTTTCCTCCAGATCTTTATCGTTTCTGTGACAGTCGTCGTGGTGGCGGTTCCAGAAGGACTTCCACTAGCTGTCACATTAGCATTGGCCTTTGCAACCACACGGATGTTAAAAGACAATAATCTGGTCCGACTGCTGCGAGCCTGCGAAACTATGGGTAATGCAACAACTGTGTGTTCAGACAAAACCGGTACCTTGACTCAGAATAAGATGACCGTTGTTGCTGGGACCTTGGGTACGTCTTCCCGGTTCAATGACAGGCAGAAGGTTACAAGCTCGACGACGGAGCAGACACAGAAAAACGCCGAAGATGTCGAAAGCGATGATGTATCCCCTACGGAATTCACCTCGACACTCGCTGGCGACGTCAAGCAGTTGCTTAAGGACTCGATCACCTTGAACTCAACGGCATTTGAAGCGGAGGAAGAGGGACGTGTGGTATTTATAGGATCGAAGACAGAAACAGCTATGCTCCATTTTGCGAAAGACTTTTTGGGTATGACTTCGGTCTCAGAGGATCGATCCAACGCCGAGATTGTTCAAATGGTTCCCTTCGACTCTGGTCGCAAATGTATGGCTGTCGTGGTCAAACTTGCAAACGGGAAATATCGGATGCTCGTGAAGGGTGCTTCTGAAATACTGATCGCACGCTGCTCGAGAATTATACGTGATCCAACGAAGGATGTCACAGACACTGGAATGACAGAACAAAACATGCGGACCTTATCCCAACTTATCCAGAACTATGCGAGCCATTCACTGCGAACAATCGGTGTGATTTATCGCGATTTCGAGAGCTGGCCGCCCCGTGGTGCACCTACCCTGGAAGAGGACCGTCGTCAGGCAAAGTTCGACAAGGTTTTCAAGGACATGACTTTCTTGGGGATTGTCGGTATCCAGGATCCTCTGCGTCCTGGTGTGACGGACGCCGTGAGGGACTGCATCGGGGCTGGTGTTTTCGTTCGCATGGTCACGGGCGACAACTTGACAACTGCCAAAGCTATCGCTCTGGAATGTGGGATTTTCACTAAGGGTGGTGTTGCTATGGAAGGTCCTGCATTTCGAAAACTGTCTAAGAACCAGATGAATCAGATCATTCCACGGTTACAAGTGCTTGCTCGCTCCAGTCCTCAAGATAAGGAAATTCTGGTAAAGCATTTGAAAAAATTGGGCGAAACTGTCGCAGTAACTGGAGATGGTACAAACGACGCACCAGCCCTGAAGTCAGCTGATGTTGGATTTTCTATGGGTATTGCTGGGACAGAAGTTGCGAAAGAAGCCTCCGCCATCATTTTGATGGATGATAACTTTGCGTCTATTGTGAAAGCTATCTCGTGGGGTAGAGCTGTTAATGATGCGGTCAAGAAATTCTTACAGGCATGTCTCGATGAGTGTGTCCGGTCAACGTTTGCTAATTATAAGGTGTAGTTCCAAATAACCGTCAACATTACTGCTGTCTTTTTGACCTTTGTTTCCGCTGTCGCAAGCGGAAGTGAAGAGTCCGTCCTCACTGCTGTCCAATTGCTATGGGTCAATCTTATCATGGATACCTTCGCCGCTCTAGCTCTAGCCACTGACGCGCCAAGCCCCAGCTTACTCAAGAGGAGACCAGAACCCAAATCTGCCCCTCTTATTACACTTACCATGTGGAAGATGATCATCGGGCAATCCATCTATCAACTCGTCGTCACTTTTATTCTTAACTTTGCTGGCAAAGCAATCCTAAATTATGACAGTTCTCAAAACACACAATTAAAGACTCTAGTATTCAACACCTTTGTCTGGATGCAAATTTTCAATCAATACAAGTAAGTGGATCTTGCAGTCGTGCCCTTTCCGGTACTAACCCCTTACAGCTCCCGGCGACTGGATAACAAGTTCAACATCTTTGAGGGCATGTTCCGCAATTATTGGTTCCTTGGAATCCAATTTATCATCGTCGGAGGTCAAGTTCTCATTATCTTTGTGGGTGGCGCCGCGTTTTCAGTTACAGAATTAGACGGAGCACAATGGGGTATCTCACTCATTCTGGGTCTGCTCTCAGTCCCAGTTGCCATCATAATTCGCTTGATTCCAGACGAGTTCATCAGAACCATTTTGCCCAGATGGCACTATCGAAAATCTTCCAGCCCAAAGCTGTTCATTTCTGACGAGGAAGCTGGCCAGCAGGAATGGAACCCGGCCCTCGAAGAGATCAGAGAAGAATTGACATTCCTGAAAAAGGTCCGAGGAGGCCGCATGGCCGGATTGGCCTACAAACTCCAACATCCCCGCGAGACATTGATGCCCCGCTCTCGCAGCCCTTCTACAAGGTCCCGATCGAACAGCTCACTGCCAAGGACTCCTGAGGGAGAACCCAATGTGACTGAGCTCACTTCCAACCCTCCCACCCCGGATTCGCGCGCTCGACGAAGGACTCGTTCAAACTCAGGCTTTGGCCCGGCAGCAGCAATGGTTGGTATCATTGCTGGAGGCATTGCCGGTGGATTTTCCCCGATTGAAGGCCGACCTAGCGAGAGCGACTCACTCCGCTGGACGCGTTCTCGAGCTCATTCAGGGCTTGATAACCAGCCTGGGATCGAGTTACACCCGGACACCGATCCCGATGATCCAATAATTGCTGAACTACCTCTGACCGGAAAAATACCACCCAGTCAAAACCCCGATCTTGCTCCTCGCTTCGATGGCGCGCCTCCTGTTCCGCCAATTCCGCATATCCGATCTTCACCGAGCAGAGGTCGTCGATCACATTCCAGGCATTCATCAGCAACCGCCAACGAACACCAAAGCTAATCTGGCTTACCGCCGTCTCTGTTCATTTGTTTATACATTCTGTCGACTCCGCCTTGCTGGCCGTCTCCACCTCATTTCATTCTGCACGCGTTGCATAGCGCTTATTTTCTATAGAGTCTTTTGACCGACGGTCGGTTCTCTTTCGCTTCCGAATCTTTCATACGTCCTGGGAAGGCGGCGTTGCTCTGGGCAAGAAAATTACTCTGTACATTGACATAAACACAACAAGGAGCACAGGTCACAGCTGTGGCCTCATAGACACTGACTTACATGTTCGTATCGACGGCAGTCTCTGGGTTAGAGCTGCTCGAGATAGTTCTCGTAAATAAATATGCAACACCACCGTATTCTTACATCTATTCAAGAAGCGGCCTGTTCGTATCTATCCCAGTTCCGAATTATCCCACCTCATACGTGTGTACAGGCTGCATGGTCATTACATATCTCTTAATATTCCGGCCGAGACCCAATCACTAAAGGTCCCGACCAAGGCACTTTCCCAACAAATTAAAGACTAGATACATGTTCAGGCTTGCTAGCACAGTTGCAGTCAATGGACCGACCAAAATACACGGAACAACAGTTGGCCCTTTTAGACGCCGACTCACCGATATCCTCCCTCATCATTGTACCGTATCATAGTACAGTAACTTGTTCCCCATCATAAGAGCATTTGATCACCCATACTTGACTATTACCGTATCAACGACGAATCAACGGAGCAAAGTACCCGAAACGAATCTACATATTAATTAAATTTTCAACCTAGGCAATTGCCTGACTGAGTAAAGCTCGTTTTCTTCATTCAGAGTAGGCTCCAATTCTTTATCACTGTGATTATTACTGTACTCCCAATTAGGTACTGTACTGTAGTACTATGTATAATTACTATCCAGGTACAGAGAGGGTCTTATTAACATCAGTACAAATGTAATAATCCATCGTTTGATCTCCCAGTCATCACCGACCACACGCCAAGCCAATGGAGAGATAGAGACAGACCATAAAGTGGAACGCAAAGCTTGACGCGATACTAATCATCAATTCTTTTTCGTCGCTTGCCAGGCAAACACCCCTCAGGCCTTGTCTGCTGTGACGATCTTCTCGTACCCTCTCCAAAATCCCTAATGCAGACTCCCTTCTAGCCTCCGATGTTTCCAGTATCGGATTCCAAATGCTCCGCTCAGCCATCTCGCAGGCCAACTTCGCCCGGTCGAGTCGCTTGCTGTCAAATTGTCTAATACAACCATCCTTCACAATATATAATGGGCCATCTCTACTGAATCGTGCTCGTCTACTGTCTGTTTCCCGCCCACCACTTCGATCCGTTGTTGCGCGCGCTGCCCCATACTCTACTGGTATGTCCTTAGAT
Source organism: Phaeomoniella chlamydospora (assembly GCA_001006345.1). Lineage (NCBI taxonomy): Eukaryota > Fungi > Ascomycota > Eurotiomycetes > Phaeomoniellales > Phaeomoniellaceae > Phaeomoniella > Phaeomoniella chlamydospora. The sequence continues at coordinate 355,234 of LCWF01000010.1, read as the reverse complement.
ATCTCTCCGGATCTGATATCGTTGCTGACGCATTACCTCCAGTTGTCGTACAAAGTGCGCATCGCCCAAGCCGTCTTCCTAGAATTTTGTTCTTTTCGCTTCTCAGCCTCGGCACTTTCACCGTCACATTTCTTTTCGCCCTAGACAATTTCTTCCCCCTTCCAGGTCCCTTCATGGGGTCCATGGCGACTGATGAGGAGAGCCTCGCCCTCTTCACACCACCAGACGAAACTACCCAAGAGGTTGAAGACTACATTAGAAATCATTCGCTAGCAGTCAAACTCCGACAAGATCCCAAATATGTCGAGAGCAGACCGCACATGAAGATCCCCGAAGAGATTAGGGGCCACAATCTGACTGGAGGGACATTGGCCGGTGCAAACAAAATTGTGGTTCCACCGTATTATTTCAGTGACCCTACAAATCATGATCTGGTTTCCATCTTCTACCTGGGCTCTGATGTATCTGGACACCCTGGAATTGTACATGGTGGTCTGCTTGCGACCTTGCTGGATGAGGGACTCGCAAGGTGCTGCTTCCCAGCCTTGCCAAACAAAGTCGGGGTGACGGCCATGCTGAACATCGAATACAAGAAACCCGCTATGACCGGGAATTTCTTTGTTCTAAGGGCCAAGACGACAAAGGTAGAAGGGAGGAAAGCCTTTGTAGAGGGCCATATCGAACCATTGGTTGGTGAAGGGGAGGAATCGGAAGCCTTAGTCAGTGCAAAGGCTCTATTCATTGAGCCGAAAGGAGCGAAGGTACGCCCTCTTGGCATCCTAACTTCCAAATAACGCGTACTAACCATAATTCAACAGGCATTTACAAGCTTGTACAAAGTTACATAGATCACTGTCGAAAGCATCATACTAACAGATATTTACAACGGGAATGGAGCAACGACATTGGATTGATATAGAATATTTTCGGTAGAACAAGATCAACTTGAGCTATGCTAAATATCAATTATTACTGATACAATTTCTGTGAGTGATTCATGCACTCCTCTCGACATGTGATCTTGAGTTGATATGCATCATCATCATCATCATCAACTGTCTCCTCTTCATTGCTAGACTTGTAGTAATACTGATCTGTAGACCTAACTTTTGTGAAATACCATCACCAGCTTCATACTCCCCCAAACCACCCAATGTCTGTAGACGTAGTAGCGAACCCAAAATCAACAGCACCCATTCATGAGTTGAGGGATGATGAATAGCGATCCGGTGGACAGCAAAGATAGACATTTCAGATTTGAGCCGCACTATCGAAGTCACTACAAAGTCACAGTACATTTTGGTTATAACACGACGGTCCGCTATGTGTAGATGCATAGTACTGTATTACAAACTTCAGCGAAGAGAAAGCGATGGTTGATCGCGATGTTGTGTCCTCTATCTGCGTATATATGAAGGCAATCATTTGTGTCTATCTGTGATACTGGGTACGTACAAACCATGACATAGTAGCACCTGCTTTGTCTACCTACATGTTCAATTTCGGATTCGAGTATTCACGATTTCCTTTCCAGCATTCCTTTGCAAAAACTGCCCCCCTGTCTGTCTGTCTGTCTGTCTGTCTGTCTGTCTGTCTGTCCGTCCGTCCGTCCGTCCATCTCACATAATTAATTCCCGTCCCCACTTTTCCATTAGTTATTAGCCCGTCAGTTATTCAGTCTCACACCTACAGTAAATTAACAAATTTCCACCCACACACGAATCTTTTCAAATAACATAAACAATACCCCCTACTTTGTATAAATCGTATCACCAATGAAACAACGGCCTCCTGGCGCAATGGCAGCGCGTTGGTCTTCGGTTCGAGATTCATTTGTTCAAAAAATGATCTCTCCGGTTAAATAATACCATATCCTTTATCTGGGTTTACCAAAGGTTGTCCGTTCGAATCGGGCGGGGGTCGTATATCTTTTTTGTTTTGTTTTTTTGGAAAATTTGGAAGCTTTCGAGAAAATCAATGGCTCCTGCAGAATAAATACGCGTTCCTGTTATTGCTTTTTTTTTTTTCTTACTTTCTTTTAATTAATGTGATTATTAATACAGTCAGAGAGAGTTGAAGATGCATAACGTGCTCATTCATAGTCTTTATATCACAGAGAAATAACTTTAGCCAACATCAGAGATGTCTACATAACCTCCGTGGAAACAACTACCTGACTTAACAGCATCCATCCGCGAAAGACTCGTTTACATCTCTGGTGTCCTAGCTTAACAGGATGCACGGAAGAAATGGTGGAGGAACCTCAGCAAAGGGTCTGCAGGGTAAGAAGCATGGACAAATTCTACCGGATAAAATTCGATACGTATCACAGGTGAAGTCTGCTAGGGATTTTTTATTGACTGTGGCCGTTCGTTATCTGTGTCTGAAGGATGTAATACCTTTCGGATCGTACCGATCGATAGGCAGGGAAGATGTAGGTTCGGAAAGATCAATTAACTATTTGTATAGCTGTTAAAGTGAATGGGTGAGTAGTGGTGGTAGGCTCTCAATCCATGGACCGAGGCATGCTTGGCTCTGATGATGATGATGATGATGGTAAAAGTTCAGAAAGAGGAAACAAAAGGGAAGCAAGCATGGTTTCATGTGATATGTCGATGATTGAAATATCATGGGTGGGTCTGAAACATGGTTTGACGAAAGAGTCATCATGAATCTGATATACCTCTATCTCAGGCCTATCCACCCTCCCCGGTCATCCTGCTCGATATCATTCATACGGCCTCATCAATTCATTCCCAAGAACCATGGCAGGAAACTCCTCGACACCCAGCCTCGTCGTCGTCGACCAAGGCTTCTCGCCCATTTCCTTCTTGATCGTATCGGCGAAGCAATTCAGCCATTTCTCTCTTGGGAATTTCCCGTTGACATCCTCGATGGTGTCTTTGTGGACGTATTCGGCAAAGTGGCCGGCATTGTCGAAGATGGTGGCAAGTTGAATGAGTTGCGTCAACAACGAAACACGACCGCGTTCTTCGATATCTTGATGTCGAACGATGCTTTCGGCGACGGATTCGGCTTGCGGTTTTGGTGCGCTAGATTTTCCGTCTGGGTCGTGTTGGAGGATATCGAGGGCAATGCAACCACCGTGGAGTTCGAAGGACATGACGGTCGCTGATCGTGCTTCGTCGGTGGTAGCAATGTCGTGGAGCATGGCACAAAGGAAGAATGTCTCTTCCAGTTGATCGCCAGGGGTCATGTCCCATTCTGGAAAGTGTTCGCGAGCTATGGCTAGACCGTAATGATAGACACGCATCGAGTGATTGAAGGTCTGTCTCGATAACTTTTCCCTTGCGTATGTTTGGATACGCTCCGCTAAAGGAGTTGACGGTACCGGTGTTGAAGAGACGGGATATGGCTTCGGCGGAGCTGGGTTGCTGGGTAGAATCCGAGAGGAGGATGCTGGTAGGGCTGTCAGGCCATAGCTTTTGACTATCTCGTCAGGAACCGACATTGTCCGAAACTCCAAAGTATATATGATTGCAATGGGATCCGAATAACTCTTGCTCACAGGACAGGAGACTCAATACGCCCAATCCCGAAAATGAATCATCTGTTATGATGAAAATGCAAATGCAAAGACAAAAAAGAAAAGCCTTTGGTATTATATCTCCGTGCCTTACCTGGATTTATATAAATTCTCCTCGTTACAGCCTTTACCGGTTCTGCGACTAAAATCCTCCTGGAATGATGATGTCGGTACATTAGATTTTCTGCAAACGATGTCATTGTTTCTGCGGTTGCGATTGTCGGACTTGCTTTCATCAAATAGATGTCATGGATTCGAGAGCTCCTGTATCTCCGCACCGAAAATTGCCGAGGGAAAGTTGTCAATCACAAGGCGGGTTGATTATTCATCTCAACACTACTGCTCCTGGAATTAATGGGTTCCTTTGATTGGGAATTCTTACAAGTCGACCGCTGTAGGCCGCGTGGCGGTTGGATCAGATTAACAGTCATGGCACGATTCATCTAGTTTGCAGTGATTTGTATTCCTTGTCATGCATATTTACCATCATCTTCCAAAGTATTGTGCTTTACACCCCCTCATGTATACATGTCTGGTTTCTTGACGATCTGGGCCTGTAGGCTTCTGGTAGTTGCCTTGACCTGCCAGATGTCGCTACTACCTGCCACCCCGGCCTTTTTCTTCTTTGACTTCGGGCCTCCCTGTTCATTTGCAAACAGCAAAGCTTTCGCGCTCATAGCGCTCTGTTCCACAAATTCTCCCATTCGTCCAGCGGCCATTAGAACATCGGATAATTCTTGGATGGTAGCAACTTCTGTAGCCAAATCCATACATTCAGTAAGATGATCTCGTGTAAGATAGTGACCAGCAAGATGAAGGACTGCGTTGTACGCTAGGATGACCTCTGGAATGTAGAATTTTCGGATCATCGACAGAGGTCTTGCTTCATCAGGTGTGAGAGGAAGACTGAGATATGTCGGTGAGAATATTGGATAAGTAGCAAGTTTGACAGCGTCCAAAGCTTTAGTTAAAGCTCGTTTCAAAGCTACCATACTTTTGATGTCTTCGCGATGTCTGGGATCGTTAGTAATTGACATGTTGTTCTATGGATCAACTTACCTTTCTGTCTCATCGGCGACGGCACTCCATTGGTCCAATGTTTCCAAGATACCAACAAGTTGTTCAAGCTCTCGCCAGGTTTGTGCTTGTTGTCTCATCTGAGAGAAGTTTGGAGGGCTTGAAGCACCAGTCGACGGCCTTCTTCGGAATTTCGAGGGGCTCACGGATTTACTTGATTCTTCTGCCGGTAAGCCATCAGGCTCGCCGTCATATTCATCTTCGGACGCTTCAGTTGAGTCCGGTAAACTGAGGTCCATTTTGGTGGCTTGAATTGAAAGTGTGCCCAGTGGAGCACGCGATGCAAGGGCGCGAGCTGCTGCCAATCTGCCTTTGGTGATGAAGTGAATATACAGAACAGATGCAGTAAGACAACATTGGCTCCAGTAAGCACGGTCGATATACTGATACCATTCGAGACACCTGACAAGAAGTTCTTCTTCGTTGGTAAGCTCATCACCAAGAAAATCAGGGCGGACTTTGAGACATCGGGATTTTCCTTGCCCTGCATATTCCACAACGGAGACAGTTCTGAATCCTTTCTCCGAATGTTTCCGTCTTTTGGCCATCAATGATCTGAAAAGAGAATCAAGAACAGTGCCTAGGTCTATGTTATATTTCTTCATCAATCCCACGAGCACTCGTCTTTCGACAGGATCCGTGACATCGATCAAGACAGATCCCAGCGTTTGCGACTGTCTCTGTGTGGATGAAAGATGAGAGATGTATAGAGGAATGAGTTCCATCTTGGCTTCTTCTCGAAGAACGCCAATATAGCCGGAAATGCAGTTCTGCGCGAATTGATCGTCGGATCCGTTCAAGGTCACCAGACTAAGGGACTTCAATATCACGAGCAGATGGGCAATAATTCGAAGGGCCTCCGGATCCTCGGCAGCCGACAACGCACTTTCATCGGCTTGGACACCATCTTCAATATAGATCAACGAGGAATCCTCCACGTCTTTTGCTAAGACAGATAGTGCTTTGCCAATCCGGACAAACAATTGGCCGTATTGTTTGGAAGCCATAGCAACTTGTATTACTTTTGAAGGTATACGGCTCTCATCCTTGGTTTTTTCTTGATGCTGAGAGCTAAGAATGACATGCCTGACCAACTCATATTGAGGTGCTGCAGGTTGGTATTTGACTCGTTTATTCGAGAATGCTTTTTCGTGATAAGTATCGCAGAATCTGTGGTAGCAATTCAACAACAGGTTGCTGAAGTAGACAAAGAGATAATCATCGATAGATGAACAAACTTCAAGACTAGGTTGGGTTTGAGAGCACAACAAGCCGTATACCGCAGCTTCGTGCTCGTCAAGCTGTAGATCCGCATTCGAAAGGCTTGTCATCGCTCTGCTGCGAACCTTCCTTGGTAAGCTAATCATCCATGAGATCCCAGCATCAGCTGGATTGGTGTTTGGCTCCAAGCCGGCACCCAGGATGCTTGCTGCACGCCAGCTCTCTCGTCGCTCCTTCCACCACGACTCCACTTCACTGTACTCGGTACCTCTTCGCAACATTTCCCAGCAGGCAAGCCAGCTAGCTTTCTCGTGATACAGATCCTCGGGCGCTATTCCTTTCTGTTGCCTAGTTGCTGCGTCCGGATCTAGCTGGCAAACAATTCCCTCAGTTGTCGGAGTCGTCATCAGAGAAGCTTGGAGGCCAGGCATATCAGGATCCAATGGAGCGGCACAAGATCTCAACCGTTTCGCGTGTTTGATAGCCAGTTTCGTGTAGAGCCAACCTGATAACCATACCCCATCCCCTCTTTGAGCCTGCGCGGCGTGTTCAGCAATCACCTCTTGAATAGGGGGGCGGTACTTCGCAGCTGTTCGTTGGAGCCATGTCAAGATAGTCAGGCATTCTTGGGCAAAGCCGTCACTCCTCAGAAATGCTTCCCAAACTTCAACATCAGAAGAGTACCGATGTAAGCCGTCGAGCGCTGACTTGTGGGCTTGTTTCAATTCTGCAAGTGAAGCCGGATCCTGAAGCTCAAGTAGTGCGTAGAAGAGATCCCAAGTATCGGTTTCCAAATCACACGCCTGTAATTCAGCTTCTTGTTCCTCGGAGAATGAGCTTTTCCTCTTTAATTTATTCTGGGTCGATCTCTGAGTGATATTTTTTATTCTCTCATTCACTGAATTTTGGTATTGTTTCACAAGCTGCCTGGCGTGTCCCCAGCTCTCGTTGTCGGCCGGGTCGAGTTTGCGACTGCAAAATTGATCGAGGCTCCGAGCAAAGTCTTCAACCTGGCGACTGACGCGTTCTGCGGTGTACTGTAATGCAGGGAGTGGATCGTGTGTGCTACTGTGAACACTGGGACTTGGAGAGTCCATTGTCACATCTAGAGGCGTCAGGTTAATCAAAGTCTTGAGGTTGTCGACTCATAATTTGACTAACCGTGGCCGTCCATGAATGGGTCGTTCTCAGACTCGGAATAGGATTGATCTTCTGGTTCTTGTGCCTGCGAGGGAATATTAAAACAAGCACAGGTCGGATTTTGGGCAATGACTTACCTGCGCAAACTGCCAGCTACTTTGGTTAGGCAGACCAGGTGCAGTGCTCCCAGAGCCTCTGAAAATGGGTGCCATCGCCCCGTGACGGGAATGCACAGATGCTGGAAGAGAAGAGGGAAGGGCCAGAGACGTTCACCAATGACAACAACAATCAACAGCTTCTTGCGGAGTCGCGCATATGTATCACAGCAAAAAAAGGGCCCCATTCTGAAGTGATTCTTCCCACGCGTGAGGCCGGATTGCCAAGGAATTATTTCCAAGTCAACATCAAAAATATCGATAAGTTTCCGGCTTCACTCTTTCTTCTTTCTTCTTTTCCCTCAATGTCATTTTAGGCGTTCATTAGAGTCTCGGAACAGACGTGTTTCTATCGGTGTTTGTTCAAGTCTATAAGGCTTCTTGCGTGCTCACGATCGTCTTAGAACAATCTTCCTGGCTATCACTATTCAACTAACCGTCCCTCTTCACGAAGAGGCATGGAGGTTTAGATAGGAAAAGGGATTTGCTACATTATCACCTTCACAATGAAATCTGGTTTCAGGAGTTATATACACGACTGGCTATCATTCTATTTACCTTCCGCTCTCTGTCGCATTTTCAGTCGAAGAAGGCCTGCTTTGGGACAACTGACAGTCTTTGCATCATCACCGTTCTTCTCGTAGAACTTGTTACAACATTCGTACAATGCATCGATCTGTTGCTGACATTTGTCTTCGCTGTAATTATTCTTGCCTAAGCATGCTGTGACGGAGAATCGTTGGCAACATCAATGAAATGGGGTTTTGAAGGGAGTTACTTTGAATAGCACACTGTTAACCATCAGTTGGTCTGCTATGTCAAAACAGGTGATGATGACAGCAAACAAAACATACAGCTTGTGGGTGGCATGGTGGATCACTCTGTATTCCCTCCTCTGGGGATCCCTTTGTCGTTCTTTAGTTGGATTCTGGTATGTGTGCGGAAGAACACAAACCATTGCAGTTGTTTGATAACGTATGGATGAGAATAGTGGATGGAAACGATCGAACAAGATAGATATCTGGAGGCGTAAGAGGTAGAGGATGAAATGCAGATTGAACAATCACAAGGAGGAACAGACAGAGTATTGAATAGCAATTTATTCCAACAGATTCTAGAAATGCAAAATGGATGATACTGTATGAAAGAAATCAGTGAATGTTTGGGGGTGATTGATGCAAGCTTCAAGTAACTGTGATCTGATATAGAATTGATTTGCGGGAAGTGGGATACAGTAATTACTGTATGTAACATCATACCAGGTACCTTGACCTACCCTTTGTTCATCAGCAAATCAACTAACTCACCTTACCGTATTGCAGATTGTCTTTCCTTCTCTTTCACTGAAAGGCTGGTACATCCTATCACTTTGTAGATTCGCTATCTCATTAACACATCTCTCAATCCAGTTCACCTTCACAAGATACATCTATCTGTCTTTGCCTTGGGCCGCACGGCGCATACCAACCCGTTGTCTCTTTGTTCCAAATCTCGGGCTCTACCATCTCCCACCTCTATCCCTCGACTCATCGTAAGCGGGGCCTCAAGACGCATCGCATTACAAAAACTGTACTCATTCCGCCACATCATTTGACCACATCTTCTTTTACTCAACTACGCCTGTGATTATTTGCCCTTGAGCGCATTCCCTTGCACGACGCTCCTACGATTCTTCTACTACTACGGTGAGTACGTCCCGACATCTGTCATTCCCCAGCTTTTACATCGTTTTACCCTCCTGATCACTTTCAACTAACATCGGCGTCATATGCGGCAGTATTCTCAAGCCATCAATCTCTCAAAATGGCCGACCAAGATCAAAGCCCCTACAACAATGAAGGCCAAAAGCCTGAACAGACTTCAACAGAGCACCTCAATATTAAGGTTACCGATGGTAACAACGAGGTCTTCTTCAAGATCAAGAGAACTACACAGTTAAGGAAACTCATGGCAGCATTTTGTGAGCGCCAAGGCAAGCAACCTTCCACCGTGCGATTCCTCTTTGATGGAACCAGAGTACGGGAGGAGGACTCACCAGAAAGTGTAGGTTCTTATTGTCACTTCAGAACCGGACGAAAACTAACCTGGGGCAGTTGGATATGGCAGACGGTGACACTCTTGAAGTCCATCAGGAGCAGATTGGAGGTGGATTCTAAGTCCAGGCTAAGGGATAATAGACAACACTTTCAATCGGCGACTTGAAAAGGACCTGTGATTTGCAGGACCATTCATACTTTGAAGCGAATTGGTCGATCGAGCATCTCAATAGATACAACCAGCCCATACGTTGAACTTTCAAATCCAAGACTGGTGCGAATTATTGCTCGAGAATCTTCAGGCGAAACGGCGCAATAAATACTAAGGGGAGGAATGTCTGGATTTCACGAAAGCTTTCTCATCAAAGGGGAATGGGACTCAGAGGAAAAGATGAGAATCGAATATGAACGGTGCTACAGTAGAGCGTATTAGCTAGTTCACCAGAGCTGTCCACACCATGAAGATGATCTTGTAAAGCAGGGCAACAACAACCTTGCATATTAGGCGCCGATATTCATCCCAGTTCATCGTAAATTCGTATCCCCGGACTTTTCAAGCATCCCAAACCGCAGCCTTGGCCTTTTCGTTTTCCGCCTCCTGTCGAGCGAGGTCTTCCTTTTCCCTATTCTTTCGTTTGATCTCATTCTCCTTTGCAGCCCTGTCATAAGCTCGTTGTTCTTCCGTCCTTTTCGGAGCTTTGACACCTAACCCCGCTGCAATCATGCGGCTTGCAACTGCAGTCGACTTTTCCTGTCTCCTGATATCGTCATTGGGACTTCTTGGGTCAACTCCCCCTCCCAGCGTCCTGCTGCGGTCTACCTCTGCATCTATAGCATTCCAAGTGGGGAAGGCAGGTTGTGGTGAAGCTGGTGTAGGTGGTGGAGGGGCCGGTATCGAAGGCTTTTTGGATGTGTTGTGTCCTCCCTTTCCACTACCATTCACCTCGTCGGCCGGCGAATCCGCATCATCTTCCCAGGAGTCCGCTATAGGGATCTTCTTGGTTGCTTGCGGCATACTGGTGGCTTGGGCTGGACTGCTGGTCTGTAATTTGTGTAGTCTAGTTTCCATCATTTTGGCGAGCTAAATCCGGACAACCTCGGCAAAGTAAGAGAGATGGCGGCAAAGATTCAATTACTGATGGTTCTGATTTGGTGAACGAGTGACTTCCAACCACAACGTTGAACGAAAGGGATGCAAATATAGGAGCTCTTACGAGTCAACTCCAGGGTGCAATAAAAGGTAGGCGGAGAGGTATATTGTGTAACTAGATCAGCACGACCGGTGATCAGGAAGAGAATGAATGCGGCTTGGGATGGGGGAAGCGACGGGTTGAATGCGCCCTCTCAAGGAACCTTCTGGTAAGTGAGTTTTAAGAAGTTCGTTGTCTGATATGTTTCATGCCCATTCTTTTACCTTGACCTTATACCACAAGGTACTGTACTGTGATAAAGCGTGCGCCTAGATGGTCTCTGGGACAGACGGGGCGACTTGTGTACCTGTACTCAGAGTACCTGCAGGCAAGTAGTGGAGCAACAGGGAATGACGCACTCCTCTTTTCTGGGGCACTGAGTTTCTTTCTGTACTCTGAGCAGTCCCTCACGTCGGCAATTTTGGTCCTGGGAGTAATTATTAACTGAAACTTGAGTCGCTATACCCATTCATTCACTAATTAATTAAGATCTGGTTGGCTTTGTGCAAGACTCTTCTCCAGTCGTTTCCACTCGTTGTTCAGGGATGTTTATGGCTATTCTGGAGTATGGTAATGCAGTACAGTATCTATGCTACCGTAATACACTTAACTTGGAAGAAACACTGTTCATACACACATACTCTGGTACATACCTAGGTACATACCTACATACCTAGATCGTAGTACACCCGGAGTACAGAGTATAGGTACATGAACCTAGGTAGTACGGCGTATGACATGAACAGAGGTCGTGTAATTACAAAACTATACCAGACGTACTATGGTACATAGTAGTACTCTGAGTAGAAACATGTGCTGGATCCTTGGGAATCAAAGCCACTCAGATTGTAATTGACACAAAGTGAAACATTCTACTTCGCCCTCAATGACGCGGTCCCTGGAGATGATTTAGTCAACGGAGAATCCGATTCTACGCTATCCTTCCCAATCACGTGCTTCCAGTAGATGGACATTACGTCTTTACTCAGAGGAACGTACATAGTATTAATAGTCCTGGACTTGTTACTTACATAGTAGGTAATTACCTCCCTACGGTACAGCACCAACTTACGATCATCCCTCCATACGAAAAACAGAGTGCTCTGAGTAGAAGAGGTGATGAGGTTTCTCCGATCTGAGGTGTGCAAAAGGGTAATGCCGATGAGCATTCAGATCGACGATATACTTCCAGCCTTTGTCCTTATACCACAAGCGTACAGAGTATGCTACTGTACATTCATCATCGACTTTTACAGAGTAAAGCTGGTTGACTATCCTTGAACCGGACTCTACTCCGGACCATCGCTTTCCCACATTTTCTAATTGATCGTCCGTTCCATTCCCCGTGGGATCATTCACCAGAAAGTGAGGGGAGACATCTTCCCATTTTGTGCTACAGTACTGTAACATTCGAGATATATCTGCCATCTACTGTGACAGAAGTACAATGCACTGGAAGTGCCAATGCCGTTTTACCCTGCCTGTCTGTGATATCCTGTTCCGACATCGGCCATCATTCGTCACATCATTCTGCATCCAATAACAAGGTACTATTTTCATCTTTTGGGAATATCAAGTATTCCAGTGATGACGGTCAAGTCTCCGACAGTGATAAGGCCAATATGCTGTCGGACTCATTTGAGATGATCATATTTACCAGTGAGAGAGAACGCTATCGAATTTCAATCTTGCTTCGAATTTGTAGTCGTTAACTTCTCGTACAACAGGGCAAATTCCCCAGGGCCTGTGACAGTCCCGCACAGTAGCAAAGATCGTATGTGCCACCCATAATGAAATCCATTCTCCCTATGCGGAACCTTCACGCCCATCTGTCTAGACGGGTCAAATGCAATGGCAGCTCCCAAATCAATGTATCCTCGTTCTCTACGACTACACGACGGATCAAGTACGAGGACACGATCCCAAATCTCAAGATAGGTCACCATACTCGAGTGATATTACAAGGTTTCACAGGTATGAAGAGCAGCTTTATGGACCTCCCTGAATTCCTCTGAAGACATTGTTTAGAGCTGATCATACACAGGACGTCAGGTACGACTCACACTGGGCCGTTCGCTTTGCTCGGCTTACTGATGGAATTCGAAGGCTACCAGCAATGCAAAAGAGTCGATAGAGTATGGCACCAATATTGTCGGAGGAGTCAAACCAGGGTTTACGGGCGAGCACCTGGGACTACCTGTTCTTCCCACCGTCAAGGAGGTATGCTTGGTTGAATGGCATTCCATGTTTATGATCTAACGACGTGGAGGCTATGGAGAAGCTCAAGCCCGATGCTAGTGCTGTATACGTGCCCGGGGATGGGGCATCGAAAGCTATTATGGACGCCATCGAGGCGGAAGTCCCCCTCATAGTCGCTGTGGCTGAACATGTTCCCATCCACGATATCCTAAAGGTTGGTCCCGATCATTTCCCAGCATTTCCAGAGTTGACGGTGGCAGATTCATCAAATGCTAGATACTACTTCCAAAACCCGACTCGTCGGTGCAAATTGTGCGGGTATAATCAATACTCACGGCAGATGTCGACTTGGTTTCATGCCTCTCCCCGTCTTTAAGACTGGAAAGGTCGGCATTGTTGCCAAGTCAGGCACACTTTCGTATGAAACGGTTGCTTCTACTACACGAGCTGGTCTCGGACAGTCCTATTGTATCAGTGTGGGTGGCGATATAGTTCCCGGAACAACTTTTGTCGATGCCCTGAAGGTGTTTGAAGAGGATGACAAGACAGAAGGTATCATTCTGATTGGGGAACTGGGTGGTACGGCCGAGCTCGATGCTGCTAATTGGATCCTTGAATATCGTGACAGGACACAGAATCCAAAGTAGGGTCTTCCTTGAACTTGGGCTTCACGATTTTCATGCTAACATGGACGCAGACCAGTGATGGCCATCGTCGGTGGTGTAGAAGCACCGCCAGGTCGAATAATGGGCCATGCCGGAGCATGGGCAACTCCAGGCGAGCCAACTGCTCGAGAAAAGATCGAAATCCTCGAACAAGCCGACGTCGTAGTGGTGGACCATCCTGAAAAGTTCGGTGATGGCATGAAAACGCTTTTGACCAACATATCAAACACGAAAGGGTCTGCCTTTGGAACCACACAAAAAAGGGGTTTCCATAGCATGCAAAAACGTGCTACCCTAGGAACGTCCCGTGCTCAAGAATCCCCTCCGAGTCGATCATTACACATCAAACGCTCTCAGGCCTTCGACATACTTAAGGGGGAAGGATTACCAACAGCCGATCAACCAACAGGACAAGACGAGCGACTCATAGCCATTTCAATCGATCGAACCTCACGCAGACCATGCATCATAACGTCCCCTACAGGCAGTTCATCTGATGCCCAAAGACATCCCTTCGAATACGAATCCGACCCAAGTATATTCCCTGATCTCATGAATGACGTCTCCCAACACCTGAACCTCAACACCCCTCCACCACCATCCCTTCTAAAACTCATCAAATCTCTCACCAACATCTTCTTCTCCCGCGAAGCCATCGCACTCGAAACCAAATTCACCCTGCATCCCACCGTCAGCATCCACTCCGCCAACTTCAATTTCGACGACGCGGCCTTCCGCTCCGCCGGCCGTCAAACCTCCACACACTCCCTCCGCGACCCTACCACCGAAGAATGGTCCGACCTCGAAGCCGAGAAGTTCGGCATGGTATACATCAAGCTTTCAGGTCCTGGAAGCATTGGCACGATCGTCAACGGCGCCGGTCTCGCCATGAACACTGTCGACGCCCTGATCAACCGCGGCGGCACAGTCGCCAATTTCTGCGACACAGGCGGCAAAGCCACGAGTTCGACGATCAAAAACGCCTTCCGAATCGTCACGTCGGATTCCCGAGTCAAAGTGATCTTCGTCAATATCTACGGCGGTTTGACTCGCGGGGACATGATCGCCCAAGGCGTCATTGAAGCGTTTACAGATCTCGACCTGAACACTCCAGTTGTCGTTAGATTGAGGGGCACGAACGAGAAATCAGGCCAGGAGATTATTCAAAAGAGTGGATTGAGAATGGATTCTTTCGATGGATTTGAAGATGCGGCGAAGAGGGTTATCGGATTGGTGAAAGGGGAGGACAGGATAGGATAGCATAGCATATGACCATAAAACTCAGATATACACCGAGAAGTAGTCAAGATAATATGACGGAATAGAATAGAATAGTAGTAGGAGTAGTAGTAGTCCACGAAATCTCGTCCCAAAAAAAACCACAAAAAAAAAAGGAAAAGCCAAATACCAAATACCCTCTCACAGTATGTACATACATGGACCAATCGAAAACCAAACAAAACATTCAGGAACTTTCCACCCTTACTCGTTCATTCATTCACTCACTCAACACACACAAGAGTACCTATATACCCAAGTAAGGACAGGACAGGACAGGACAGGACAGAACTCATTGTCATCGATAAATCACATTGTACATGTATGTACTACGTAGTATCTCTTTTCTCTGCTCTGCTTTCCTCTCTCTTTCCCTCCCAATTAAAGTATTGAACTGGAGAGTTAGATAGGTATCTTAAGAATGAAAAGAAGGACAGGATGGGATAGGAAATAGATTTTTGATCTTGAAAGAGAAGAGAAGATTTAAGATTAAGATTAAGAGATGAATAGGAAAGGAAAGGGGGAAAGAGAGAGGAGAGGAGAGGGAGGGGTTTGGATGATGTTTCTGGAAGCTGTAAGCTACCTAATTACCTTCCTTGATAGATGGGATATAATATTCAAGGGTTCCAATGTCATCAAAATGAAAGTTGAAACATCATGTTCATATCATATACAGTTAGAATGCTCATACATAAATACCAGCCGGTCAGTCGGCCTGCCAGCCATATAGACACAGATGAATTATCTCGCTTGCTCACTCGCTCATATCTCATTAATCATCATGAATAAATAGCAACGAAACGGCTGAAGATAAATAAACTCCTCACCATCCTTGTCATTGGGCCATAAGTCCACCAAGTACAACTCTACCGACACCTGCGAGTTCTGTTTTAGCACCACTTCTGCTTGCTTCTTCGAATTCGCGAACGATACCACCAACAATGACTTTTCGTAATTTTCCGTCCGCTTTGGTAAATGAGTCGGCTAGGGCAGGCGAACATAAACCCGGGTTTGAGACAAGAGACATCAGGCGAGTATAAGCTTCGATGAGTACGTCGCAGAGAGTGGCAAATGTTTCGTAGAAATCCGGGTCGAAGGGTAAAGAAGGGGTCAGGAGGTGGGTGTATTCTTCTGTACCGAAGGAAGGGTCGAAGAATGATGAAGGAATAGATGTGGCCGTTGTGGAACTAGCCGAACTATTCATTGAAAGTGCTGGTCCACCACTGAAACTAGATGTGGTGTTTTCCGATATAGTAGAGGGAGCGATAGATGATGTTTCGGAAGATAGATTGAAGCTAGATTGCATAGGTAAGCCTATTTCATTCGCTGAACTAGTTCGTCTACCCTTGGTGGTATGATTTGAACGTTTGAACATCTGGGGAATTCTGGCACGAGAGAGACCAGACGACGAGCTACCATCAGCTGGATGGAGTTGTTGATACGACTCGAATTCGGTGAGAAGGGTGATGAGTGAACGAAGAAATTCAAAAGGTGAAGATCCAGGAACGTTATGTATATCGAGTATTGCAGGTATGGAGAGACCCAGAAGCATATAATTGGTCGCTCTCCTTACTAGTTTTGCTTGTTGGAAAGAAGGTAAACGAGAAAGATCTGTTTTTGAAAAGTGAACGGTGTTGAACCAGTATACCCGCCCCTCATGACTATTTCCATTAGTACCTGTCGGTCAGGAAGCAAAGATCCAATACTCACGCTTTCCGTAAATAATCTAACGTTGATATCCGTTTTGCAGTCATGTCCTGGATATGTTGATATACCATATTTGGATTTGATATAGATGTCGATACAGGTGGTGCTGTTACCGGCAGACCAGCTGCCAATCCCACACTTGACATATCGAGTGTCGCATATGACCCCAAAGAGTTTTTTGGTAAAGACTCCTTCCGAGCATTGTTGTATGGTGCCCCGATCATATTATCGGCCGAACGGACTTCTTTCAATGTAGAGCCTTTTGCATCAATCACCATGGGATTCAAAAGACCGTTGCTGTCGGAATCTAAGGGTGAAGATTGCGCGCGAGCATAATCTGGTCGTGTTACCGGTCGACTTGGTTCAGGGGAGGCCCTGTCCAGCTCTCGTTCTGCCGATTTTGAGAATTTTCGTTGTAGATAGGGATCACCAGGAGTCAATCTGGTTTTCTTGCTCGGAGTCCGACTGAAAGTCGAGGTTGCTTTAAAGAAGAGATTTGTGGAAGGAGCAGAGGCGTTCGGGATATCTTTTCTGGGCGCAATGCCCACGGTGGGATCTCGACTCATGATCGGAAATGCGCGGTGGCACCGACGCTCAAGGGGTATAGGATGAGATCGAGAAACAGAGTTTTCGGCAGTGTATGCATACGAAACAACAAGGAAGAGGGTACGGTTATGCCATACGGTTTTGTGTAGGTACGGTAAAGCAGTTAATGCATGTCGGGAGGGGGGACTGTTGCTGTCACACTTGAACTGGTATTATAGTGTACAATTGTAGGACAAGTCGCAACCATTGATTGAGATAGAAAAGAGGAGTGGTAGATGCGACCCCCTAGTGGAGAATGTTCATGTCAGGGGTCACCTCGCTAGCCGCGGGACTTGTAGGCGGGGAGACTGCCATTTTATCAATAGGCGACAATTGATAAATCCCAGATGCTAATGGGTGGTGGGGGTTTGATCATACTCTGTATTACATAGGATGTACTCGGTGTACACCAATCCTGAGTGAAGGATGTTGGACTCGCCTTGAAACAGACGGTCAACCTGAAAAGAGAAAAGCTGAAGCAAGGAGTCCGGTCTTGCAATCTTTCTGGAGAGTACAGAATAGTGTCAACTTAGATGGAACAAACGACATGACACACGAAGAGATCCCAGTAAAAGGCCAATGGCCTGTGGATCCTCAAGAAGACCAACCGATCAACAAAGATCGCATTTGGATTGATGGTTGTTTTGATTTTGCCCATCACGGTGAGTGAAGCGGGGAGCGGTTTCTGATGAATGTGACATGGAGCTGATAAGGTGATATTGGACTATTCCAGGCCATGCCGGAGCCATGCTTCAAGCCCGGCAGCTGGGCAAAGAACTTTATGTTGGAATTCATTCGGATGAGGCCATTCTAGAGAACAAGGGTCCGACGGTCATGACCTTGTCAGAACGGTAAGTTAAGTTGAGGCTACGTGAGATCGACCTTGACCCGATGAATCACATGCTGACACAAGCTTGCTTTGACGTTCAGTGTCGCCGCAGTGGATGCATGTCGATGGTCGACATTATCGGTTCCCCATGCGCCATACGTAACTTCTCTGCCATGGATTTCGCATTATGGATGTCAATATGTCGTTCATGGAGATGATATTACATCCGACAGTAATGGTGAAGATTGCTATCGCTTTGTCAAGGCTGCTGGACGATTCTTAGTCGTAAAGAGAACACCAGGAATATCAACGACAGATCTAGTGGGAAGAATGTTATTATGTACCAAGACTCACTTCATCAAGTCGTTGACGGATGTCCTGGCCGGTAAAGAAGGCTCTTTAACCGAGGAAGAACGCCGTGCCACCGGCACATCCATGCTTCAGCGAGTCAAAGATTATGCCACCGATGCCTCTGGCTTACAACCCGGTTGTCAAGTCTGGTCATGGCAAGGCAGTGAAGCTGCCAAACTCAAACCCGATATCGACGAGGCCGGAACCTTCAACAAATTGGTGGATGGCGATGGGCCGCGACCCGGTCAGAGGTTGATATACGTGGATGGAGGTTTCGATCTGTTTTCATCCGGCCATATAGAATTCCTCAAACGGGTTCTCGAAGCCGAAGAAGAAAGGGGTCGAACAACAGGCTGGTACATGGAAGACGCAATATCGAAACGAAAAGCAGAAACCGGAGAAGATTACAGTCCAGCATATATTGTAGCCGGCATTCACGATGACAATGTTATCAACCATATGAAAGGTCTCAACTATCCTATCATGAACATTTTCGAGCGAGGACTCTGCGTTCTTCAATGCAAGGTACGTCCTCCGTCTTTAACATCTTTCCCAAAACGAAGCCACTGAGACTTCCCACCCTCACATCATCCCCCGATCTCCTCAAGCCCATCCCCAACTAACCAAACCTCTGAAAACAGTACATATCCAGCCTAATATTTTCCGCCCCCTTCTCCCCCTCCCGTTCATTCCTCACCTCCCTCCCCTTCTCCAGCCCAATATCCGGCCTCTACCACGGGCCCACGACCTTCGTCCCACTTCCCTTCGACCCCTACGCCTCCGCCAAAGCGCTGGGACTCTTCTACGAGATCGGCGACCACACGTTCCAAGACGTCAACGCCGGGACAATCGTCCGCAGGATTCTGGACGGAAGAACGGCGTTCGAGGAACGACAGAAACGAAAAGGCGAGAAGGGAATGGTGGAAGACGGGGTCAAGAGAAGGGAAGCTTTGGAACGAGAAGCGTTGGAAAAGGAGATGGCTGCACGTAGGGAAGAGTGAATACACACATCACATTACATTACAAACATACCCTGAGGAACTTTCTCTGAATGAAATCTTGATAGCAAATACTTGCCCAAGACCATCATTTCCAAAGGCAGATCCAGTTCCGTGCTATCCACAGAGAAGTAGAAAAGAAAAACAGGAAAACGAATAAAGGTCATGAAGAAGAAAAAAGCAGAAGAGGAAGAAGAATAGAAAAATTAAACAAACAATTCAACATTGCACCACAACGACAACAACAACAACAATCATCATCATCATCATCACCAGATGAATACTAAACTAAATCAATAACCCTACCTACCTACCTACAGTACCTAATTTTATCTCCTGTCTCCCTTTTTCTTCGTTGTGGGTACTCTGATTAAAGAATTGATAAAGTCCGTCCGTCCGTCCGTTTGTTTGTTTCTTGCTTTCATTGACATACTACTACTTAGGTAGGTAGGTACCTATGTATGCATATGTACAGTATACAATAATGTATGTTCCTCTCTGATCCTCGTAGATAGGTAAGGATATCTTGCCGTAGAGTGAGTGATTTCAAGGGTTAGGTCAAATCAAACCAAATCAAGTCAAGTCAAAGATCTGTCATAGAACTTTAAAAAGAATAATAATGCTCATTTCCCATTTTCTATCCGTGGGTGATACGATATGTACAACATGAAACAATTGTGTCAAGAGCGAGAAGAAATAGACATCTAAGAAAAAGTTCGACAAGGGTACCTGCAAAATCGAGATTAGTAACGAGACCACGACTATCAACATCCGGGGGATAAACTTACTCCATATCATTGCCATAAGATTGATCAGTCTCCAACTTCCAATCCTTCGACTTGAAAGCATTCTGACCCAATTTCACCGGCAGTGGAGGCAGTCCATCCTCGCCCAGAACTGCCACCGCTGATCCTTTCTGTTCGAATACGGCCGCCAGCCCCTTCTCTTCACCCTGGCCGTGTATCTCGACCAATTGTTTCGCGCCTGCATCACCGATCTGCAGAACGTCGTCCTTGGGTGCCGCGGCGCTGCCCACGGTCAAAAGTCCGACTACATCGGCTTGTTTGACGGTGCTGAGGCGGGGGTAATTTCGTCGCACATCGCGCTTCCAGTATGGGTTGTCGGCGATGTCGGCGGCAGGCACGGTAACGGGGTCGTCGTAGCCGCGGGGATCGAGGTCGCCTGGGGGTGGGTTTCGGAATTGAGGGTTCAGAGGTACACCGTTGGAGCGGTTGGGGTCGACGGCGAAGGTCCGACGGATGAGTTCCCAGATTCCTGTTGATTGTAAGGTGTATTTCTGAAGAGGCGATATGTTAGCTGAGGTTTCGCATATTCCGGGAAAATTGTAGATTATGAAGGTTGTTGCAGGGAAGAGCGACAAGAATCGACATACCTTTCCAATGCTCACCACATTGCTAACGGCTTTCACTTTGTCAGCCATGGTGAAATGAAATGACACTAGGTGTCAAATCAAGCTCGCAAATAGCTAGCTATATCGGTTCCCTTTTCACACCTGGGGTTCGTGTGTAGTCGGGAGAATGGCTGCAAACCGTGGAGCAAATCAATCGAGGTTCATGAAGGTTGAATCGCTCGGATATGGAGGTTAGTACGCTAAACCATTTTGGGATAGATACGATCAGCCTTCATAGTCTTGCCAATTGTCACATTACTACTGGATGAGCTGTTCGAGAGTTCTTTGACTTCGAGGAATAATGCAATATGTCTCGAATGATTTTCATTCACGGTCGTAATATACAGTTTATATAGCATTTGCGATCATTGCCAAAAGAATACCGCTAACAACACAAACGATCGCAAATGCCAAAAAAACCGCTATTCTATGAAGCCAAGACAATTTATCTTTTCGTACAAGCATCAAACTTATTCCCATGATGCTGAAACACAGACTGGCAACAACCCCTATTACAACCCCCAGATCGACCTCAACTACAGCCTTGCGTCTGCCAGCTGCTTCAAGGATCGATGTGATAAAAAGGAGTATGAACGCTGCGACAAAGCAGCCAACATAGGTCCGGAGTAAACCAGTTTCTCTAGATCTCCGTCGTCTCAGCTGCACAGTGCTCGATAGTGTCCTTCGTTTCGAAACTGCTTTCCGACGCGATGGTGGACTAGTCACCGATACGAGGTTCTCCTCCGAATCGGAGCTGTCCTCCCCATCGTTGCTGGTTTCGCTTGTCCTGCGGCCAAGGAGCGGTTCCCGAGATCCGTCTTCACGCGTATCTTTGTCTTGACTAAACCAGTGAAGGACCTGATGAGCGCCGGTCTTGACAGCTTTGGCCACCGCCTGAGTAACCTTCGAGAATATTTCTGTCCCGGGAAACTCAAAAGAAGCATTTGGATCGACATAGATGGTGTAGACATCACGATCCTCGCCGTCGGAGCCATCATCAAATTCGTTCCAGTATCGTTGCACTGGCTCACGGGGCTTCCGAGCGCTCGGGCGACGCCTCTGCGGTTTTATCTTTCTCGAAGACGAAGATGTTGGTTTTGGACTGTCGGGCACCATATTGTCCACAGAGGTGGCCGAAGACTGAACAACATTGTCTAAAAGGCCCCCAATACCTGAGCTTCCATCCGTAGACGGCGCTGATGCCGACGTTGTCTTTGAGGATTCTTGAACAATGTCAGCACTACGGCTTGGTCGTGGCTGCTTAGGTGGGACCTTTCGAATGTCTTTGTCAATGATGGACATCCAGAGGGGCTTTGTCGCATCCGATGGAGCACATATTGTGTAGACTGCGTGCAATTGCAATGAGAATCCCCGAACTCGTTCAACAAGATAACTACTGTTGAGCATATTGATAATCTCGGGAACAGGATACCCTTCCCATCGCAAAGCAAGTACCGCGTGGGGAAAGTCGGCTCGGATTTGTTTCGAAGTGTCTTGTTCTAATTGTAACACATCATTTGGACTTGACAGCGTCACAACTTGATCCAAGGTAGCCCATATCCCGGAGATGTCAGAGTTGTCTAAACCCTCGAATCTTGTCCGCCGCGATGTGATCTGCGCAAGCGGCCGTATCTTCGGGTGTTGCTCCATCCAAAACTGCACATCATAAAGCTCTTTCGATTGAGTGTCGGCCGCTGTAGGCCGGAGTTTAGTGAGATCCTTTACCTTCAATTGATGGATTTCATATGGATGTGGAGGTTCCGAACGGTCCCTGCTGTTGGAAGGATAGACGTCATCGCAACGAGTCATTACCGAAGCTGATTTTGAGTTTTTGTTCCAAAGGGCTTGCATCGCCACCCGAGACGCACAGGAACCGGGAAATTGTTCGGTCTCGTTCAAGGTGGCTGCATTTTGTGCATGAACGAAGTCCTTAAGGTCGTCGAAGAGAAGAAAATACGTGTTGTCAGAGGTGCTTCCAGCCATCTCCCTTGAAATCGAACCATGCCGCGAGCCCATCGAGCTAACAGATGACGTTCTCGACAAGGAAGGGGATGATGCGCCACGATCTTTCATATGCCGCAATAGAAGAACTCTAACTTCAGCAACATTGTCTGGATGGACCCAATACACGGCTATACCACCGTTACGACCTAGCGGAGTAGATGCAAGAGCAGCATCGATGGCTGCGCTGTTATCACTCTGGAAAGCATCGTCAATCTTTTTTGAAGCAGTGTCTTCGTCAGTTGTCCGGGGAGCGATAGGTCCGGTCGCAGCGAACGGGCTGTGCGCAGATTTGTCAATGCCATTCAGCGAGATTCGTCGAAGGACAGTCTGCAAGTCAGACAATTTACCCAACAGTGGCGTGAAGTCTGGTTGGGAGAAACTGGTGGGGTGATGGAATACTTCGTTGTTCATCCTGATGGTCAACCTTGACGAGCCGGTCCACTTGGTATACTTCTTCAAGATCTTCTTAAAGGCCAGCCTTTGCGTGTTGGTATACCTGGATAAGGATTGTATGTCTTCGCTAATGCCTTCTGCCTCTTCGACCAGTTTTCGGAATTTCCGAGACTGTTGCACCGGCCCACGGGATTGGCTTCTGCGCGACTCCCGTCCCAGTTGTTGAATTTGTTTGACGACATGGTTCAGCCTTCTCTCGATCTCCCCGTACTTGCTCCTGGTAAATGTATTCACTCGTAAGTGTTGGTGATACAGCTCGGAGAAGAGTTCGTTTTCCAGTTCCTCCCAGGCATTGCCCCGTCCGCCTTGTCCGGGTATCGAGACCGGCGAGGTGTTGAGGTTGCTCGTTTTCTCTTTTATCAGATGTTTCAACTCATTGTAGTCCACATTGTCTGCCAGGTAACGTTAGCATGCACCATCGACGGCCCGAGCATTCCATTTTGACCTACGGTGCGCCCATTGCGGTATCGACCTCTGCTGCAATGTCTCGCCAAACTTCATGCTCGACTAATTCACTCGAGATTGCTGACCCTCGACCTGCGGTTGTTGCAAAACAGCATGCAGGCGAACAGTATGCGAGAAGAATGTTGAAGGATACGATAGCGTGGGGGTGGCAGAGACCAGGTCAGGAACGAGTGCTACGCCAAATAACGGCAAGAAAGAGATGCCCAACCGGTTAGTTGACTCGATTGTTCTTTGCTAGGTACAGTTCCAATGATTACCGGCAATTGGGGCACTGGAATGGTGGTGTATCGTATGACGACGGTGGAAGGTGGTTTCCCCAGCCCCAATCGAGCCGCAGACGGGGTTATCTAAGCTTGTCCGGATGATCGATTCCAATTGATGTCGGGCAGCCAGATCGGAACGAGAAGATATCGAACGGGAAGGTCAACGGAAGATGATAATAGATGACAGACGATGATGGGAGGGAGGGTACTTGTTACATAGTAATCAACGACGGAGACAGACAAGAAAGCGAAGAAGATTGGACGTCGAATGACTTGCCAATTGGAAAGAGGGACAACGATCAAGGATTTCTGTTTTTATTCAGATCTAAGAGTAGGCCATTGGCGCGGCCAGTTAATGATTCCCCGGCACTTTGGGATGCAGTACCGGCCCCTACTGTCCCTACTGTACCCTACTGCAACTACATAGTACTATGGTACAGTACATGATCATTTGATTGAATCAGCGAGAGAGAACAATCGACGGAGTGGATTTTAAGGTTTAGTACGAGACGGTAATCACCTGCACTCTCGTTTTGTGGTGGTGGCTGTGTGGGGCGGCCAGGATTGCAGGTACAGCGTACATAGTACATCATTACATAGTACATCCATACAGAGTAGTACTCAGAGTAGTACTCAAGAGGACGCTGGAGCATGTGCAAATCCTACATATGTACAGAGTAGACCCAGAGTACTACTCCTACTGGTAATTACATGATTATCTACTATATAGTACCTAGGTAGTGTATGGTATGCTGAAATGAACTGTCAATCGAATCCATCCTCAAGATAAAGAAGAGAGCCGATCGACAAGCGCAACATTCCATGTACAAGTATGTACCATACTCTGTAGTGTGACAACCCCGGCGATCGATCATCGTGGGCAGGGACCAGGGACCAAGTGACCAACAAAATCCAACCCTCTTGCTCCTCCGTTCAATCTTGGTAGAGAGTCTGAGTCTGAAATTGGATACCTAGATCATGCAGGCCTTGCAACGTGCATTCTATCCTTCAGTGTGCAGAGTATTGTAAGTAGACACTGTATCTATATAGGTACCAAACTCAAAGACATTGGTACAGTACCGTACTGCCATGTATACGATAAGACCAATTTCTTGGCTCAACTCAAAGCACCACAAATCCAAAGGAGTGCAGCAGATAATTACCTGTTATCCTAGTTGTCAGACGTGACCAGATGCTTCGATCCGCACAAAGAACTCAGCCGCCTACTTCGTACTATGGTATAATTATCGTTGTACTTAATCAGGGAACCTAGCCCCCTTCTGCCAACTCTGCTCAGCTGAAATCTTGTTGCTGGTCTTGACCCGGCCGGGATAAGCCGTTCTGCTGCAAGTGTGTACATAGTAATTAGTACATAGTATGGTAAACGATAGAGAATCTTGTCCAGTCGTGGATCCAGTACAATGCATCAAGTCGAACAGCCTGTGAGCGATGGCACCACGACCGTCCTGTTTTGCGTGAGATTAAACTGGTCGAGCTCCCGGGGAATCTTTTCGCTACAATGTTCGTCGTCGAAGAAAGCTGCAAGATTCCACGGGCATGATGACGAGAGGGCTACCATATGGAGCTGCAGGGATAAATTGAGTTGCCGCGTTGGACAGAGAGTTCACTAGAACTGTCGTGCAAGTCCATACCAAGAGATGTTACATGTCCTCGCTGGAAACTCTCGTTGCCAGGATCCATCCAATTGCAGTAAGAGAGCACGCGACCCATGGCCTGTGGCATACTCCTACTATACATATATACGTGTCGTTGGCGTCTATGCTGCCGCATTGGACAATGTGCTGACCGAATGGCATCAAAGGGTCGGCCTGATGGTTCGTGATTGTATAACCAGATGATGAATGCTTCCACACCATCGCCACCATCTGCTGCCTCTCTGGGAGACCGGAGACACATGAAACACAGATATCCTTGTGCACCGCATTAGCCTGATGTTGGATCAATCCTCGACTGCCATCAGCTCCCGTCTTCCATCCTCCATCACCAGGAAGATAATGAACCGCTGGAAATGTCCACGCAGCAATTAGGTCGCGATAAATGACATGATCTCAGATCGATGTGGTTCGCATTACTCAATTGCCCGCTTAGTCAAAACAGCAGCTGCCGTCCGCGGTCAAACATGCATAGATAGCATCGACACGGAGTCTGTCATGTACCAATCAGCGTAGTGCTGCAATGTCATTCTCTCAGCTCTCTTGTTCTTCTAGTCAATATTAATTAACACCAAAATATCCCAATCACCTTTTTGACAATTGTCGGAGAATGCACTTCCGGGCGCCGATATGTATGCGTTTACTGACGAAATGCTTACAGAGTCCATGTGTGAGCATGATGGTAGGTACTCTGAAATACATGAACAGATAGGATTTGTGGTGACTGTTACTCTAAGTACTCGATCGTTCATCTCCCTAAGAAAGAGTTTCACCAGCCAGAGGTGGTGTGCGTCTCCAGTGTGTACAAGGTTAATTACTGTATTTCTCTAGGCTGGTACATCTGTACTCGTGAGTATTTAATTAGGTAGGGAAGGTAGGTAATGAGCGAAGGTCATGACTGCTCGAGAACTTATACCACAACATTGAGCTGTCCGCATCGTATCGATGGAACAATGAGGATATATCGTATACGATTCCTCGTATTATTCACAACACTTTGATCACCCCCGTAACTAATGGACATTCCTCTACTACACAACACATGGGCTGGTCTTTGTTGGCCCTCAAGCCCCATAACGATGATTCCCTCCCCTAATGTACAGTAATTAGGTACTATAGGTACAGAGTAGTCGAACAAGCGGGGGGCCGCACAGTGGGACAGCAGGCATTACAGAGTATTGCCGCTCAAGGCACAGCTAAACTTACCTCCAGTGATGACACATTAGCAGCAAACCGTGGGGAAGCTCATTCTTCCGTTTCTTTTACCGCTTTTCTCAGTGGGGACGCTTCACAATTCTGCCGTGAGTAGAACCCAATTTTTTTTAAGAAATGATCGAAGAAGGTCTAAGTTAGGGATTGCAGCAGACAGCATTTGTAACCAGACGTCCAAAGGCATACTCCAATTTACGAGGCCAATGAGTGGTTGAAGCAATTGTATTCATTTTCACAACACCTTCGCAGTAATGGCTGCAGCTGTGTCGTCACTCCCACAGGGAGATGCAGTGAGCCTACCATCGCAGGACGTCTTGTCCGCACTATCAACATCCCCTCAAGCCTTTCTACAACCAACATCGGCCTTGCATACAGCAGCTATTCTTGCCGCCAAAAGGTTTCTCGATCCATTGGCTGCAAGGGTAAGTGAGTCTCAGGAGCATCGACGACAAGAATTACGCCGCAAGAGAAAACGATCGACCTACGAAGACGAAGAGCAACAGGTCTTACAATTGAAACAAGTCTACACAGATGGCTTTGGTATTGATCAAATTTGGGAGCAAGCCAAGCGCATCCTTGATGCTGCCCAGGTCGAAGTGTCGCGTGGCTTACAGCGCGTTCAGGAGTCAAAGGGCAATTCCACCAAAAGTGCGCAGAAGGCAGTACGTTTCGATGAGAATCTTGATGGGATGAGCGAGATGGATGAAGACGACGGACCTTCGGAGGAGGAGCTTGATGAGGACCTCAACGAGGTGATGGACGACACCGAGGACTTCCAAGACGAATTAGACGATGATGCAGACGACGGACTCGAAGATCCGGCGTTGTCTGAAGATAG
This sequence comes from Phaeomoniella chlamydospora, assembly GCA_001006345.1. Classification (NCBI taxonomy): domain Eukaryota; kingdom Fungi; phylum Ascomycota; class Eurotiomycetes; order Phaeomoniellales; family Phaeomoniellaceae; genus Phaeomoniella; species Phaeomoniella chlamydospora. Next base: position 327,937 of record LCWF01000010.1, on the reverse strand, counting down.
CATAGGCGAGGAAGACATAGAGATGAGTGATGAGGACGATGAGGAGGAATCGGAACAAGTGGCATCCGATACTTATGTCAAAGATCCACATGGATTAAATGATGGCTTTTTCTCCATCGATGACTTCAATCGTCAGTCACAGTTCTTGGAGCAACAGGACGAGCGAGGCGATCCCGATGATGGTGCAGCAAGTGACGAAGAAATTGATTGGTCCTTGAATCCATTATCTGGGGGCGATCAGACGATTCGGAGAGCAGCCAATGGTGATGGTGACGATGAAAGTGAAGAAGATGGTCCGACATTCGGGGATGTTGATCTCGATGCAGAGTCTGACGAAGCAGATGAAATTGATGAAGAAGATATAGAAGGGGATATGGGCATGGAAAATGCAAACGACATAACGTATGCTGACTTTTTTGACCCGCCCCAGAGGAAGCCATCAAAGACCAAACGGATGCGGGCTCTTCCTAAAACACAACCCCCAAAACCAACTGGCGAGGAGCTGGATGCAGATATCCAACGTGCAGTCTCAGATGTTCGACGGGATCTTTTCGATGACGAACCATCGGAGGTATCTGATTCAGATGAAGAGGTGGCCCGTGCCTCTGCCAATCTCTCGACTCATGAGAAGCAAAGGGCCAAATTGATGGCGGAAATTCGACGTCTAGAAACAGCAGCTGTTGCAAAGCGGGATTGGACGCTCTCTGGTGAAGCGCGTGCAGTTGATCGACCTGTCAATTCCTTGATTGAGGAGGATCTAGAATTCGAGAGAACTGGCAAACCCGTCCCAGTCATCACTAATGAGGTCTCAGAAGAAATCGAACAACTTATTAAACGCCGTATTCTCGCCCGCGAGTTTGACGAGGTGATCCGACGTCGACCTGAACTGTCAGGCCGCCAAGATGTTAGACGTGGTCGCGTTGAAGTTGATGATAGCAAGCCACAACAAGGCCTCGCTGAGGTCTACGAGACAGAACACCTCCGTGCTACCGATCCGAATTACGCGGACAAGCTTGACGAAAAGACAAAGAGAGAGCATGCAGAGATCTCCAGTTTGTGGAAGAATATTTGCGGCAAACTAGATCTCCTGAGCAACTGGAACTACAAACCCAAGATCCCAGAAGCCCATGTGACTGTTGTTGCTGACGCACCAACGATCAGTATGGAGGATGCAAGACCAAGTGCAGCTGCAGGCATAGCTGGAAGCGCACAAAATATTCTTGCACCGCAGGAAGTATACGCTCCTGGACGGGACGTCGAGTCCAGTAAAGGAGAGATCTTCCTTAAAGGAGGGGCTGCCATTTCGAAGGAAGAGATGAGCAGGGAGGAGAAGCTTAGAAGAAGGAGGAGAGAGAAGGAAAGATCAAAGAAGCGTGGAGAGAACGTAAGGGCAAAGGATGCTGCCAGTGTTGCCGCCAACCCTGGAGGCAAGCCTCTGAAGAAATCCAAGGGGGAGGAGAACAGGGGCATTTTGGAAGATTTGAGGAAAGGAGGCGTGAAAGTCATTGGGAAGAGAGGAGAGGTGACCAATGTGGATGGAAAGACGGACAAGGCCAACGGACTTGTCAGTAGTGCCTCGGCCTTCAAGCTGTAGAGTGCTGATATGGGTCATATTTTACTGGCTCTTAGCAATATTCAACTTTATGAATGGGGATGCTTATTGAAAAGAACATCTTTCTATACTTTGTTCTACCCCTAGGAAGCTTTCCTCTTTTTCGTGATTTTGTAAAGATAAATGCCCTCCTTTCCGTACCCGTCAACATCTCTACCAATATCATCCCTGATTTCCTTCACATCCAAGACCCTGCCAATCATTTTCATAAATCGCCAATCAGCTTTTCTCCTCTTCTTGAAGCAGAAATAACATACAGCTTCATCGTTCGGGTTATCATTTAGGAGATCGAATAATGTGTCTTTCAAAAGGGGAAACGCAGGCTCGAAATAGACACAGTCTGCTGCTAATATCACATCGGGCTTCCGTCTGTCTGGCGTCGACTGTGGGTTGGGCTTAACAGTCTCTTCAAAATCGATCTCTTCGGGCATTGGACCACCCCAGTCATATACCACGGCTTCTACCTTAGATCCCAGGTTGTTAAGTTCAGTGTTCTCTTTCATTAATGCAAACATGGAAATTTGGTCTGTGATGCAGATTTTGGGCGGGGGTGTGATCTTGCAACCCGTCGCTACAGCAAGACCGACAAGACCACCACCAGCTCCCAATTCTAATCTGTAATTGTAGCGTATTAGTATTGTCAGAGCTTCACAAGCAGACTAGGCCCTTTGGAAAACGGTCTCCGGTCACAAACTCTGCGCTGGTTATGGACGAGTATGATCAAACTTCATGTTCCTCGACGCAACTCGGCGTACGTACATTGATTTTCCGACTAAATCTTCTCTATGATACCGCAACATATATCTCGACAGGACCATGCCTACAGGCCATAGTTATCCCCCACATCCTTCTTTCAGGTCTTCTTTCAACAACAGTGGCGTTTCCAATAAGCCACCGAAGGAGATTTCTGTTGTACCAGCGACTTTTTGCGCTTGCAGCGGTACCAGGGATTCCTTGATCGCAAAGATATCATTTTCGCCCGAGGTAAATGACGCCGTATCCGACGACTCTTCTATATCAATATTCATTGGTACTGAGGCTCTTGATCTGGTACAATCATCATTTCATGCAGGGTGGTTGGTCCGTGGTCCGTGGGACGATTGAATTTTGGCTAATTAATTATCTTATCGGAATTTTAGATTCAGGTACAAGTAGTGCGATATCGCGGCTACGTCTGATTGGCTGAGCGCAGATCCGGGGAAGAACAGTCGTTCCCCGGACCAAGAGGAACTTCATGAGTTGATATCAATGACTTCGATGTGTATAGGGCAGACCCAAGAGCTGACATTGTTGTTTACCCTCGGTCTCCCGATCAATGGTCCTCGAAGGTTTCGGATAAGTTGATAAATTTGTTGCTCGGAAAAACTTTTCCTCCCTTGGGTTGATTGTGTCATTCCAGTAGGTAATGGTAGTGATGTCATCTCCGTAATGAACTTCCTTCCGCCAAACACAACCCCTTGAAGCAGCAAAAAGTTGGGTTTTCCACGAATGGTGAGTCTCATGATCGAATACCAGCCCCACGTGGCTGAAGAGGACAGTTGTTTTACCCAATGCTCTTCTTTACAATACAGTACAGATACTTCTCACCAAATAGTATCAATACATGAACTCCTTACCATTCTCATACAATCTATAGCGCCAGTTATTGCTCATCGTCACGTCATTGTTTGCCTTTCTCGCCCTTGCCTTGGATTTTGGTGCAATTCTCGTGACTTTAACTACTTTGAGTGTTCGGTTGGTTTCTAGTAGCTGAACCCAGGCTCTGAATCCGGCGCCCTCGTCACTCCCGTCACTGTGCAATTCATACTGTACGTCGTCACTCTGCCCCATCGCTTTATTTACTTCCTTCCCCATCTCTCCCAAAGTTTCCTTCCTCTTTCATTCTCATCTCATCAAAACCCCCATCACACAATCAACATTACACTCGCAGTTGAATCATCTCACTTTGGTTCTACATCTCAATCACACTCACAATGGCTACTCTTCATTGTAAGTGAGCTCCTACCCGTCATTCCGGCACATTTCCTTCAGAGCTCAAAGCAGCTTCATTCGGACAACTTCGTCAGCTTAGGAGTCACAACTGACCGAAACATCAGATCTCCCACCCGTGAAGCCATCGGCAATTGCCCTTGGTACAATCTTCACCCACAGTGCTTCCCTCGCTGTCTTGACACCTTTGTTCGGTGACACCTACCAACGTGCTCAAGCCGCCAACTCCAAGGAGGATTTCTTCAAGTCAAAGGAAGCTACCACAGCTGCCGCAGCTTGGGGTTCATCTCTTGTTGGATCGGCCATTCAGACATATGGTGTTGGTGCATTGATCAATGCCACTGGTACTCTCAGCTACAAAGGTGCTGCTTACCTTGGTTCATTGATCTTCTTCGCTGCCAGCGCTCCACACGTAAGTCGTTATGCCATGACACTTTTGCCGACATGAGCTAAATGTTCTCAGCTTGTCTCTCATGTCGTCACCGAGCGACGCCCACTCGACCTTGTTGCCGTTGACGCCTTGAGCCGCGTCTTCGAGACTGTCGGTCTTTCCCTCTTCTTGACCTGGTGGGGAACACGAAGTACGCCCTCTGCTCCGTATGTCTCTTTCGAGACACTCGATGTATAATGCAATCACTGACTAGGACTTAGCCAACCCTTTCGACTAGACTAAACGTACATGAGTCGTGATTCGATCGATTGTGGAGAAGGGACATTAATTACAGGAGGATTGCCAGGCTTTGGTAGATATCTGTTTTGAGTATCAATTGAACTCGGCTTGAATGCGGTATTCAAGCTCGTTTCCACATGTATAGTATAGCTACAGCTGAGAGCAATGCGTTAAAATAAAAATCCACGATATTCAACTCACCTTATGTTCCCTATTGGTTCTCTGTACCCGTAGTCGACTCTAATCTATATCTCTTTTGCAGGCATCAGACCATTGTTAGTCTCGATATTCGTTCGGACCTTATTGCAGGATGATCGTTGCGACATATGTGTACTGGATCTGGTGCACTTCCCCATCTCGACTTTTGATTGACGATTAATGACCGACGATTATTTATTCCTAGGTCATGATTTCTGAAGCACAACGATTACTTTGAATCAACCAAACACACCAATCGACCATGTTCCCATCTCCTATATCATATTCCACTGTATATACACAGCAGTCAACGATAGCAAATTATCCTCCCTCCCATACCTCATATATTATATAAAATATTCTCACCCACTGCCCATGTACCATGTACATAGTTATATATACAGGTACATACATACATACCTAGTTAGGTACGTACGTACGTAATTACTATACCAATCACCCTGGTTAATTCCATACCTTAGGTAGGTAGATACTGTAGGTATAACTAAGGCAATTGATTCCCTATAGCACTAATACTGTTCGGCAGGTCGGTAGGTAACTATATGGTTAATATATAATATAAATTGCCCTGGGGTTGGTGCTGGGTGTTGGGTGTTGGGAAATCAATTACAGTAGTACAGTAGTAGTTATATGTATGTAGTTATAGTAGTACCGTATGCCGCACCTATATCTACGTATGCGATAATTCAAATAATTTTTAAAAGAAAAAGGGTTGTAATAATTATATGGTATTCCACAGTACAGTACATATACTTGTATTCATCTCCAGAATGACTTGGTCGGTCTGTCGGTCGATCGATCAGTCAGTTAGTCAGTCAGTTAGTATCCGGGCGGGCAGATGCAAATAGAAAACAAACAAGCTAATTACTAGGGGGAATGTCTGGATGGATGGAGGAGGAGAAGAAGAAGAAGAAGAAGAAGAAGAAGCTACTGTACCATCGTAGGTTGGAGATGGGCATGGAGATGTATTTGTTATAAGTAGTTATATACTGAAGGACTGAGAAGTGGTTTGGTACACTGCATTGCACTATATTGAGAGATTAATCTGTCCGATCTGATCTGCATTCTATTTCTAGATCCAAATATAGGTATTTGTCTAACACTGGGTTGTTTGTTGTCGACTTCGATCTATCTAGGTAGGTGAGTCTTGTTCCTTCCCGGTTCCAGTATCTATCCATTCCAAGATAATATTTGCATCGAGGTGAGAGAAATTTATAGATTGAATCAGTATTCTTCCAAACAGAGGAATAAGAGGAGAAGAGATAGATAGAATGTAGAAGCAAAAACACTCAAAACAACCGTATCAAATGAAATCATACCCAATCCTCCCATACGAACCATTACAGCTTGCTCTTAAGATCCTTCCTCTCACTCAAATCCTTCAGGATCAACCTCTCGGAATTTGGATTAACGTCGAAGATCAAATCGTTCAAAGGATTGTTTTGACTTGCTCTGTGGAACATGTCCTCATAAACCTTTCCGTCGTATCGACCTAGACTCGAATCCAATTGCCAGTCAGGGAACTTCCATGTATCGACCAACTTTACCGCGTGGGGTCGGATCTCTTCCAGTAGGTTCATCACTGATTTGCGGGCGAGTTGGATCTGTCGGATGGTGGTGGCAGCGCTGACGAAGAATTCGGATGCTTCGCGTTCAAGGGTGTTGAGGGAGTGGAGACGGTAGAGTTTACGGAGGATATCGATGGTGGGTTCATCGAGTGAGGATTTGGTTTCGGGAGATTCGAGGGCGTCGTAGAAGGATTTTACGACAAGATATTGAGAGTGGGCAGTGGAAAGGCGGTAGAAGTCTACAAGGAGTGAGTTCCATGGTCGCTTTTCTTCGTCTCGGTGTTTGAGTGCTTCGAATGTCAGGAAAGCCGCACGCCAGGCGAAGGCGTCAACTAATTCGGCATCGGATCCCAAAACGTCGAGGGCCGCACCCATGTCTTGACGTGCAAGGTAGTTCTTAAGGATGCGAGTTGTGTCATTGTTAGGAGCTTTGTTTGCTAGAACGGATCTGGCAGATTTAAGGAGCTTGAAAGAATCGTTAGGAACAGAATACTCAAGTTTGTCGGTAGACTTACATAACGTGCCACTTGCTGGGTAAGCATATAATTATCACCCTCCCCTATAGCTGGGATTAGTATCTGAAGATTGGCTTTACGAGTGAAGCAGACTTACACGTTACAGTTGGTAGGTAATCAGCATACCAGGTACCAATGCCAGAGAAGCTTGAGTAACCGTGACCTCCGCAAGCTCTTCGGCAAACCTCGAGACCCTCTACTGCTGTAGTACTTGCAAGTGCCTTGAGACCGCATGAAGTGGCATGAAGATCAGCTAGTAGGTCAGCCCCAGGGTTGAGCTCTTCTGGTCCGGCTCCGCGTTTGGTGGTACCAGCAGGCACAGCATCTTTGGACATTCTCTTCTGATTTTGCTGGTAAAGTTCAAGCATTCCTTTACCGGTAAAGTGAAGTGCGAAAGTAGCTGCCAGGAGCGGTAAAAGACGCATCTGAACCATTGTATAGTTCAAGACTTGATTCTCGCCTCTCTCAGTAGGAGGGGCGTCATTGTCCTGGAACTGTCGTCTCACGCAGCAATATCTCGTTGCGATGGTGACACCTCGAGCCAATGTAGATCCGGACTGGAGCACAATTGTTGTTCTGATGTACGTCAATGTTCCATAGATCAAGGATGGTGAAGAGGGACGGATATATTTGCTGGTGTTTGGATCCACACCGGAGAATCGAGATAACATATTGGCGTGTGGAATCTTGACATCGTTGAATAGGAGGAATCCATTATCCATGGTACTGGGTCATATTAGCTATGTCCATCATGTTAAAGTATGATGACTCACTTGTAACCAAACTTTGGTCCAATGTCACCGACATGGACGTTGGGCAATGGCTCGTGTGTTTTTGGATCGCGGATTGGCACGATGAACGGATGCGGGCCATATGGTTTCCCATTGATGATAAGTTGCGCCATAACAGCTGCATGGTTTGCGGTTCTTCCAAGAGTCCCGATCCACCATTTCGAGGCAGTTAAATGTGGCGATCTTATTATAAAGGTCTTATCCTCAGGATTCCAGATGGCCTGGGTCTCGAGGCCTCTAACATTACTTCCATGACCCAATTCTGTTTGTGCGTAACACCCGATGATCTCGTAACGTTCTGCCTTCTCGAGGAATAGCTTGTGCTGTTCTGGACCACCCTGCTCTCTTACTGTTTTCTATGAGGAAATTAGCATGGGTCTCAAAGGGCGAATCTGTGCTGGCTTGCCAGAAACATGTGATCATGCAATCCATATGGCGTAGGCTCACTGATGAGTTCATTCGCCACTAGATAGTCATCATCGGTCCATCCATGCTTATTACGAAGCTGAGTCAGTCGTTTGGCCCTTGACAAAGCAGTCTTGACTCTGTCTACTCTTCCTGCGAAGTAGTTCTGCGACTTGTCAAAGATTTGTTCTGATTGCAGGATCTCGAGTATTTTTTGCCGCCTATCTAAGGCTTCCTTTGTGAACAAAAAATCAGCAAGCTTATCAACCGGCAAGTTGGATTTTGCGCGCTCTCGTTCAAGAAGTTCACTTCCTTGAGGACCGGAAGGCGTAAGCTTGGTAACCCAATCGGGATTTGGAGGAGGCATCTTGCCGATCTGTCGTTGAAAGTTGGTTTGGGATGGGATATAAAGTCTATGAGTCTTGGACTTTGTCAACCTAAATATCAAAAAAAAAAAATCTGGTAAAATGCAGACAGATTCATCAAAGTCGCAAAGCATATATAACATGAAATAGGTACTGCCGGAAACCTCCTTGATGACATGATAATTCAGCCGAGGTAAACTCGCCCTTCACGCTTCTCCGAAAGCGGACCAATTTTCGCCGAATGACCCCCACGGGCAACAAATCTTAGCGCAAGTCCACCAGGTAGATCTAGATTTTGTTTATGAAAGCTCATTCTCACTGGGAGTTGAGATATATTACAGTTGAGGGATATAATGTCTCCTGATATAATCCACCCGCCTTGAGAGTATTCCGTGGCTACCGGCTCATGCCTTTGGCTGCACCAAATACATTACTCGTCGATACCAAACAACCAGGGTGGGACATTTCGACAGCCGTAACTTTTGGGTGGAGTATGGAATCCGGCCTACCCAAAAGTACCCCAGATCAGAACGTACCTGACATGTGACTCGAGTGTGATGCCGAATGCCAAACCAAGAAACACTGCACCGAGGGAGGGTAGGAACAGGCCAGGAATACATTGAAATGTCAAGCAGAGACTTACCGGATCCCGAAGTTGAAGGACCAACGGCTCCTCTCATCGACCGAGATCATGAAATCACGCGTGCTACAACGCGCGATGCGTCGGGAGCATATAACAATATATTCATATGGTCGTTGACCCTATCTGCAGGTGTCAGCGGCTTGCTATTCGGATATGAGTTAGTTGATTACTCGGAATGAACGAACTTTATTGACCAAAGACTTCGTAGCACCGGTGTCATCTCCTCAATGCTCGTGTCCATGGGATCAGATCTTTCAAACCGCCCTTTGACCGATTTTGATAAAGGTATCATCACTTCCTGTACGAGTTTGTTTGCATTATTGGCCAGCCCTTTAGCTGGTAGTATTGCAGACAAGTTCGGTCGCAAACGAGTCATCCTCTTTGCAGACGTGCTCTTCACTGTTGGCGCACTATGGCAAGCCCTCACATCTAAAACGTGGGGTATGATAGGGGGGAGATCCATCGTTGGCTTGGGCATAGGAGGTGCAAGTCTTGTTGTTCCACTGTGAGTATGTGGCGGTTCATCTGAAAGCAAAGTGTTACTGATATTATGCCAGTTATATATCTGAATTAGCACCTTCAGAAATGAGAGGTAGACTTGTTACCATAAACAGTCTCTTTGTTACCGGCGGTCAAGTTGTTGCATATGTTATCGGATGGATCTTTTCCACTCAGAAGGCAGGCTGGAGATGGATCGTCGGCCTAGGGGCCGTTCCTGCAATGATCCAGCTTGTAGCTCTATTCTTCATGCCAGAGAGTCCTCGTTGGCTCATAAAGGTGGACAGGAGCGGTTCCGCAAGGTCAATCTTGAGTCAGATCTATCGGAGTTCGGCAGGTGTCGATGAAGATACCGTGAACGATATCTTTCAAGCGATTGAACAAGAACATCTCACTGAAACATCAACGACCTCTGCCAAAGATGACGGTCCTTTTAGTTGCATCGGCACCAGGGAAGACCTTGATGCCTTGCTCTACATTGGAGCGAATCGACGCGCTCTTGCCATCGCTTGTCTGCTACAAGGGCTACAGCAATTATGCGGCTTCAACTCGCTCATGTACTTCTCAGGAACACTTTTTGAAAGGCTTGGTTTTGCATCCCCGACGTTGACTTCACTATCGATTGCGTTGACAAATTTCGTGTTCACGCTCTTCGCGTTCAACCTGATTGATCGCATTGGGAGAAGGAAGATACTCCTCTATTCTATTCCATTCATGATCTTGGCACTGGTCTTATGTGCTGTAGGTTTCATGATGTTAGGGAGGGGCGAACAAGGATTGTCACATAAAGCAGCCTTAAGTATACTAATCTTTATGGTCGTCTACGTGGCTGCATATGCATTGGGGATGGGCAATGTCCCTTGGCAGCAATCTGAGTTGTTTCCATTGAGGGTCAGAAGCCTGGGGTCATCAATTTCTACGTCTGTCAATTGGTCTAGCAATTTCGTGGTCGGTTTGACGTTTCTGCCGATGATGGATTTCTTGTCACCCGTCCTCACATTCATCTCTTACGCGGGGGTTTGCGCCCTGGGGTGGCTTTGCATCTGGAATATCTATCCCGAAACGATGGGGTTGAGTTTGGAGGACGTGAGTGCCCTGCTGAAGGATGGATGGGGTGTCGGGCAGAGCATCGAGAGGCACAACAGAGACCGTCTGGATTGAGGGATAGAAAAATGATATCCTGTTAATGTTTGAACATGACTTCTCCTACGCTTTCCTGACTGGCCCGCATCAAAACATTATGGGCGCTATGTGTGGTTCGTGGTTCCCCGAGTATAACACGAGCTGGTAATAAGTGGCTAAGAAAACGACTTTCTGGCGAAAATGTACTGTACTGTATGAAATACATCGTAACCTCCGATGCACCTTGATTCAATACTATGCTAGATTTTCCGCATCTGCGACGTATCAGAGTACTTTTCCGGAGTAGAGTAGAGGAAAAGGAAGTAGACGAAGCGTGCGTTGCCAGTGCCACTGACGTTGTGAAGAATGGCATCGGAAGCTTGTCATAATCCCAGTATCTCTCCCCCTCCCATCCTGACTACTATGTATTAATTGGCCCAGGTGGGTTCGGTGTCATGTCGGCAGGCGTGTTGTCTTCGCAGCCAGGACGCGCATCCAGGGCGAATGGGTGAACAAACGGGATTTCGTGTAATACCGCTATTACTTATGTATGGTGTTAGGTACTGTACTCTACTCTGAGTAAGTATTCGGAGTACAGTATTACATTTACCACAAGATGAGTCTTCTCCCATGCGTGTCTCACTGGCACTGCCTTCTCTGCCCCTGAGAATCTTTACCGAGAGAGCGGGAGGACACTGCATAGTACTATGGTACATACAAGCACCAGCCGTTGTAGGGTAATCAGAGCAACAGGACCAAGACACAAAAATGGGCACCTCCACTTCAATGCTTGGGAAAAGGGTTTAGTCAGGAACCAGTTTGCTCGCTAAAGCACCAAATTTCCGGGATGTGATCCACTTGTGCGGCTACCCAGTACCGTAATATTACCACTATACATCCTAACGTATGTACTACATAGTATGTTACGTACAGTCGATAATCCTGTCAATTTTCCACGGACTATTTGATCCTGGCATCTGATCACAGTAGACGCTGGACTGCTTCCCTCAGGGAGCGTGCATAGGACGAGGGATGTACATAGTATGGTAATGTACTGTACTGTACTGTACCAATCATGGCAATACCCTGAGTAGAGAAGTCTTCGCCTTCTTGTTCTCCGTTGTCAGCGGTAAAATGCCCAACCTCGCCGTCGAAGGATTGCGACAGCAGATTAACGATCCATGCATGTCCTTTCTCAAGGGGTTTCTTGGCCACTGGATTCGCGGCTCTAAGCAATTCCAAGACGGAGGCGGAAGTTGGAAGCAAATGCTTGACCGATAAAGACTGCGGAAGATGAAGGATAATGGAAGTTCTTATCAGGAGTAGGATCAAAAGCCACGCCCCTCATCATCTCTGGGCCGGAGGATTGATAGCTGTCGATCTTCGAAATAATGGTCCAATGGATCATGCTGTTAAAAGGAAAAGCGACAGGAGACTTTGATCTAAATTAACTTACTCTCAAGCCGTTGTATCAGCCCTTACTGGGATTGACCTCAAATGGATCCAACTCGCAATAGGGAGGAGGCGAACGACTTTTCGACTCAAGCAATGGCAAATATCCAATGCTTCTCAGCTGGGAAAGACACTGAGACTTTTGTCAAGGTCCTGCTGTGTATGTGTACTCTGTAACCGCCAGAGTTTATATTAGAATCCGGATGCTCGGCGATACATTGTGAATCGAGTGAGAATGTTTCATTCTTGACATCAATCACGTATTGAGACTTGACGGTGCTCTGTATACCATGGTACACGGTAGTCTGCGAGATTGTTTAGCTATTCGTTCTAAATAGCAATATACTTAGAGTAATGCACTCATCTCTCAATCAAAGATGATGCTGGACCGAGATCACTTGGTGGAAAAGATCCTTGCCATCGGTAGACTGTGTAATCCTGATTCAAGATTACTGTAATTGTATGTTATTTCCTGGGTCAGTATCTTACTAACTACTATGTACCCAGAGTGAAATTGTTCTGTTGAAGAGGACTTTGGAGGAAGTGTTGGTCTTACTGAAAAGCAGGCTTGGTAAGGAGACTGATCCTACCGTTGTACTACGATACAGAGTATACCGTTCTTGTATATTTGGGCCCGTAATGTGGGTTGGAGCCCTGGTCACTGAACGAAATCTCACTGGTTAAATATGGAGAGCCCCCTTGTTAGACGCCTGCAAATCACAACGGCCTCCCTGATCACAATAAACAATGAGGGGGGGGGGGGGGCAAAAAGGGGGGGGGGGGGGGGGCGCGCTGCTACAGAGTAGAAGTCAATGGCGTGCCCAATAGTTGAAGGGAAACAAGGCGAAGAAAAAAAAACAAGGGAAGAGGGCCCGCCCTAGATCGAGAGGGAGTAGATCGATACAGTGCGGTAATGACGGTAAGGTATGGTATGGGAGCAAACACCTACCCAACCCACCATCCACTCTCATCGACTCCCCATCGACTCCCATTCGTTAGCGACATTCCAATCCTCTTCTTCACTCTCCGCGTTCCTTTTCCTATCCACAACACTTCTTTGTTCCTCACCCTGTCCATACACTCACGTCGTTTCAACCTCCTCGTAGGTGGATGACAGCTTCAATCTTTTGAGGTCATTTGGTCTTCGTCAATTTCTACCAAATGCCTTGGTCACTCTTTTAAACATACAATTGCATCACCTTTTTCAGTCGCTCTTTTAATGTGCTTCCCCTGACCGTCTACCGATAACAGCCTGTGAATTCACCTCCACGATAATCTGTACACCCTAATATCCCAGAGCGATACCTAGGATTCCACTATTAACTTCGAACCGCGTTCAGACGAAGACCAAAAGTTTTACTTCCTGTGCTCATTCAAATACTCGCGAACTTCAATTCCCTGGGTTGCATTCAGTCAACAATGCCTTTCATACGAGGACTCGCCCAGGAGGCGAGCCATTTAATCCCACGAGAAGCCGCATCAGTTCTTTCAGAAGCGGTGGATGACATTGTCAATCATGTCAGAGATGTTCCTACAAGAGTCAATAAACGCTCAAGCTCTACCTCATCATCTTCGGCGACATCGACATGTACTTCAGGTAACGATTCCGCGGGCTGTGAGAAGCCTACCAGCTCAAGTGATATTACCATGCCCGTTGTACTGGCTGTTGTGTAAGAATGGCAATGACATCTGACTGGACAAAAGCTGATCTCTTTTACAGGATCCCCCTCTGCATTGCTCTCGTTGTTTTCCTTTTCCTTCATCGACGACATGTCCGAAAACTCCGTGCCGAGGATGAAAACGACAAGCACAAATCATTGGATTTCGGTATGGGAGAAGTTTCTTCGGCCACGAATGGCAAGAAGGGTAAAAAAGAGAAATTGCCGGAAATGAGCGCGCAAGACGCCCAGAGAGAGATACGCAAGACTCGGGGTCAGTCGTTGGATATGAACACAAGCAACCCGTACCTGCTGCCGCCAGGACTGCAAGCATCTCGAGAGTCAATCCACTCCCTTTCACGGTCGCTCACGGGTGCTGATTCTCCATACCGGCCAGCAACAGTCTTCTATGCTGATGGAAACGATCCCTATTCCCAAGCAATGCCCCCAAGGGATGATTCCTCGAGTTTCACTGGGTCCAGTCGACGTGGCTTTCCAATGCACAACAATGAGTCAAGTCAAAACCTTCTTCGCAATGGGCAAGGCATGCCACGATCAATGCCCCCAACCCAGCGAAGCTCAGCTGACTACAACAATGCCCCGTTTCCGCGAAGAGCCGTTCCCCCGTCAAATGATCTTGTTTCACCAGTCGAACCGAGGTCGCCTTTGATCGAAATGAACTCACCTGTCCTACCTGACTCTCTAGCTGCTCCGTCTGGCCCTCCACAAAAGCCTTCTCCTCCACCTGAGGTTTTTGTCGGACTGCAGAACAATCCATATCCAGATCATGAAGTGCCACGTGCATCAAGCCCAGTCACCGCTCCCCCTGTCTCACCATTTGATTCACACGAGGATCATTTGGCAAACACCGAACCTCAATTGCCACAAATCCAAACGGATACTTCCCACCTAGATTTTGATACGAACTTCCACGTCGATCCCCCGTCTCCAAAGGACGAAGGGCAAGCCCAAAATGGTGCCAACGACCTCTTGGGCAATGACTATGAACAAGATTTTGGCTATGACGTGAGAAGACTAACTATGGGAATTCGCCCACTACCTCCTGATGATCCATCGGAAAATCCTGAGCAACGCGCAAACAGGATTAGATCTTTCTACAAGGAATATTTTGATGAAAGCACGCCTGCCCCCAAGTTTCAGCAAGAAGACTACTACGATGATTACGCCGGTGACGTGGCTGGGTTCGACGCTCCAATCTATGACCCAGAGACAGGCCGTTTCATTACTGGCGTATCGCCGTATGCCGAGCCGATCACTCGTAGAGCTATGACACCCCCTCCACGTGGGCCACCACGATTCCGGGGCAACATCCCCTCGTCTGGATCTGACTCTACCTTCGGTTCACGCGGTCCAAGAGCATTCTCTTCGGCTTCAGGCAGAATTCCACCTAAGCATCCAAAGAAGAAAGCACCTCCACCATCGCCCCTGGCCATTCTACCAACTCCTCACATGCTGAGAGATGACAGCATCATTCCCATTGACTTTGCTCCGCCACAGTCCTTCAACGAAAGACTCCGTGGTACTTCTCCACGAAGTCCTAAGGGTGGTCTCATGCCATATGCCCCATCTGCACGACCTGGAAAGCAATTGGTATCATCGTTCGACGACCTGGCGGTCATTCCTAGCCCGTAAGTCTTACCCACCGAGAACTTTCATATAGACCTTACTAACAGTACTCAAGTCATGCATTGAGGAAGTCTGGGACTTTTACCTCCTTGGATTTCGCACCTCCCGGGAGATTCAAAGGCTTTGACACAGCCAGTGATGCAGGCAGTATTCGAAGCAACAGATCTGGTGTCTCTCAACTCCAACTACAAAGCATCCGTGCTGGTGCCTATCGACTCAGCCGTGTGCCAAAAGATCAAGTTGGAACAAGAGACGATTTTAGTATCGCTTTGAAGCCTTCCTGGGACATGAGAAAATAGAGACGATCATCCTATCGAACGCATTGTCCAATTCCTGTACGAATTGTTTGTCGTTTATTAGCGCAAACAAGCAACAATGGGCTGGAAATGTCACGACTTAAAGCTATCTTTGCATGCCAATGCCAACAAGCACATCATTTTGGACTCTGAAACTGGCGATGAACTTTTGTTATCATGGACTGGCGATTGAAATCGGATAGCTGAAATGCTCTCGATATACTCATCTACTAGTCGTCTTGTTAATCTGGGCGCAACAGCGGGAGGGACAGGCAAGTAAAGGACAGCCGAGGAGTTTTCTCTGTACATATCATCAAGCATCTGGGGCTATTCGGTGTGCAAGCTATTGGCAAAGTGGAGTTATGAACATAGACAGGCAGACAGATCACGCTCACTTGTCCACACAGATGGATTTGAAATAATGGATGAACATATTGCACAACACTATCTTGAGATTGGTATTTAAGGACAGCAGTGAGAGGTGCATTCGACAATCAGGACAGTCAGAGACCAGAGTCGCCTATCTGTCTCATTCACTAGAAGGAGACACTGCAAAACAGTGTTACAACTCACTGTTCATCCTCGACGTCATCAGGATCATGAGCCATACATAGTGCCAAATTATCCTGTCGTATTGTCACCAGCTGCAACAATGTTTCGAAGCCTGACCCATCAGCGCTTGAGAGATGGCCATGGACGCTATTAACTTTAGTCATCTCGCGATCATCTATACCTGTTTCCATTATTCCATCACCATCAGCATGCCTGACGCCGTCGTCATCTCCTCCACCAACCCGTCTGCCCACTCTCTTTAACTGCAACGCCATCTGCACTATGTTTCTGATATCCCTTCCGCTCAAGTCCCTACCCGCGACTACCAGTTCATTCAATTGTTGATCTGTCAATGGGAATTGCTTCTTCAATCTCGCTCGCCAGATGGCACGTTTTTGCCAATCGGTGAGTTTGCCGTACTTGATGGGAAGGTGAATTCGGTTCAGAAAGGCAGGGTCAAAGGATCCAACTCGGTTGGTGGAGAGGAATATTATGGTTGAGGTGTATTCGATTTGTTGAAGGAATACTGTTTGCTCAATAGGTAAGTAATGAATCAAAGATTCGGGTTTTCGAGGGCCATCATGAGAGACGTTACATACTTGTTACAGTCTCGTTACGTTTCATGTCACTGCTCATGTCCCGTCTTGCAAGAAACACATCGGCTTCGTCCAGAAGGAATATGGCTTTCCATCTTCGAGCCCAACGTAAGGCGTCTCTGAGATTTCGCTCTAGAGCTTTGTTCTTGCTAAGTTCTCCGCTCGTGGTGGCGTATAGAGGCCGCTTAGTAAAATGGGCCATTGCCTCTGTGATGGAGAAATATGTCAGATCAGGATTCATGTCCTATGTCTTGCTTTCCAACATACGAGCTGTAAAAGTCTTGCCAGTTCCAGGCGCCCCGTGAAGCAGAAATATCAGACCGTTTCCTTTTCCAGGGATAGCATCGTGGCTCTCATCCGCTGTTGTCAATTGATGAGATTGCACTAAATCTAGTAGCAGAGTTTTATTTGTAGGATCGATCTGGAGATCTTGATAGGCCTTAGGCGACCAACCAACCTCGGCGATCTTTGATACTTGGAACATGGCCCATATTTTGTTTTCCAGAGCAAAACCGGGAAGGCGGGCTGGCGCGATGAGTGCTTGTTCGTCTGTGAGAACAAGGCAGCCATTGGATGCATTTGCTATTGTGGTGGAAAGAACTACGGCACAATGTGGTATCGCTTCCGCGAATGCTTCTTGATCAATCATGATCTCACCTTGAACCTGTGGGGTCTCAATACAGCTGCAAGAAGGGGAGAATATGATACTATACATGCAAAGGTTTGAATTCTTTAAACTCTTCGTTGTAGTCTTCGATCCGCCAATGTTGAAAGTACCTCGACTGAACGGGTGGAAACAAGATCTTGTCATTAGTAAAAGCCACAGCATCGTAACATGCATGGTGGTAAGGAGCTCTAGATAAAATACGCAACCATTTGTGACCGTCTTGAATCTTTTTTTGTTTGAAGGCAACTGAGTTATGGTGTGCTTCTAGGGGTATCCAATCTAAAGTCCGGATATCTTTGGTTCCAGGATAATACTGTAAAGGCCACTGGGTTCCACGGGATTCACCAAGCAGACCACTAGCATATTGACATTGTCGAGCTGAGTAACAATGTCAAGTCAGCAACGAGACCATATAAATAGATATCCCCATAAAGTAAACATTTCCACGGTCAAAATTTGGGAGACTAACCAGATACCAAGAAGAACTGAGTCTCTAGGTTATCAGACAGCGCTGGAGTGTACTGAATGTCTGTGATTTTGTAGCATTCTTCGTAATGTACGCCGTCTTTCTTTACAACAACCTGACCAGGGATAAAGCAAGACCAAAGTTGAGTAAAAGACACATCCGATGATAGCCCTTTAAGAGCATCGTACTCTTTGATCTCATCCCGGAGTTCATCACACACAAATCTCAAGAGGTGGGAGATATGTTTCTTTTCCTCAGCAGAGCCAGTAAAGGCGACAGCCGATTTTTCTATTTGCACGTGGCGGTGGACCAAGGAGTAGTACGGGTGTCGAAATCTCATGGGAGAAGCATCAAGGGAAGACTCCGGATAGCCCTCGAGGACTTTTCGAAGGAAATCCTGGAGCGTGGGCGACACTATTTCCACATACGCTTCTCTCGACCGCACTTCACCCTTGGCATCCCGAAGCTGATAGACCGTGAGAACTCCATCGTCCTGCGGGTCTTCACGAAGCCTCGTGTGTCCGACAACTTTACGTCTTCCGCCCTCAGGTAGAATTCGTTCGAAGATTTTGTGCAGTCGGACGTCCTTGTACAAGCTCGGGGGGACAGTGGTGGCCATAATAGAAAGCTGAGCGAACGGTATGTTCCTGGGAAACAGCTGCTGATGTCGCTAGAAGAAGCCAAAGATTGTGCAACCGAGAGGCAGACATATCATAATGAACGACATCCTGATGATGAGTGCACAACAGAACTATAGTGCCTCTGCTCCATTTCATCAAGACAGGAAACATCAAGGTTTAAACGCCATGTAAGACGCCTGAATCAAGATAATTAGACCAATGGCTGCCCTGCATATATCTGAACTAAAGGATTAGGCAAATCTGTGCTACACAGCAATGTTGGGGGCCATGTAGTGGTCATCGGTCTGACAGGAGAACAGGAAATTTGGATCATGCTTCATTGCACTTTCAATTCGAAAGGTGAACAGCAGAATGGGAGATAGAGCGAAAAGCCTTGTTGCCGTTTGAAGAACCAGGCGTGTCTTGCTTTTATGGGCACCGTAGGCCCTCTGCTACCGTATCTCGGAATATGACCAACACAAATGGAAGCCTGCTGCCCGTCACCAAACCCGTCACCCGCCTTTCCGAAAAGAACTCATCTGATCAGCAATCCCAACGTCTGTCCAGACCAAGTACGCCCATTGTCTTAGATACGAATTACGTTCTCAAACAAGCACAAGCTCATGAGGATACATGGGTAAATTACATACATTGTAAAGGCCTGCCAGAATTCGAAGAACTCTACCAGACGGATCAGGCAGAAGGCAGGGTTTTGCTGGAGAATGAGATTGAAAGATTGAAGACAGCTGCTACAAGATCCATATTCGAACCCTTTCTTTGGGCAAAAAACCATGGATCTTTTCAAAACGGCGAACTATCCTCTGAGACACTATTACGAATGGTGGATTACCTGATTGGTAACCTTGCGATCATAAAATATCGAAATTCCCTTATCGTCGTCGAGAACTTACGGTATTGTCGCGGGACTTTGCGAGTGAGAAGGACTTATGACGACGCACTTGCCAACCTGAGGGCCAGCCGAGGATATCTCGTTTCGAATTTTGTCCAGTCATGCTCATTCATCGCCACCAAGGAACTATCGGAATTGAAGCAGGGGACCACAGAATGGCAACTTTACGATGATTTGGTCAACTACGTCTCGGCCGCTATATATAGACTATTTGTCCACTCAGCCAAAGGCCAAGTATGGACTCACTGGACGTTGGCAGTGTTGGCACGAATGTCTCGCAAGTTGAAAGACCTGAAGCAGAATGCAAGGCAATGTGCAGAAGACTGCATTGACGCCACCGAATTCTTTCATGAAGACCTGAAGGACGAAAACTTGGAGAATCACAAACGGTTCACATTCTGTACTGAGGGTGGTCAGCCAATTGACCTTCTGGATGATACATATTTTGTGGCGGGCTACTTTCTGGATGGATACCGGACACGTGAGACCATCTACAACACCTTTTCTACTGTCCTACGATCCATCAAATATAATATAACTGAATCTGGAAGTGGAAGCAATCCATTGCCTATAGGCTGTGACTTCAGCACCTTCATTGATGCTGCTGATGGCGAATCGGCACTGGTTCTGGATTCGGAGAAACAGGGCGATATGTCAACGTCTACAAGTGAAACGGCACTAGCTTTTTCTTACAATGCGTGTAGACTACTCTTGCCGCTTGCTGAGCATATCAGGAAACAAAATGCGAATTTGGACAACCTTCACAAAGTCGCCGGAGTTCGTTGGTGGTGGCAGCGGGGAGAATCTGCAGAGGACCTTTTACCATTCGTCCATGGCTTAGCTTACGTGAAGGATATCGACGAGTGCGTTTCCATAATAGTGCATATCTCCCTGACATCGTGTAGGACATCACAATCGCTGTCCATCTTTGCAGATACTATTCAATCACGCCCCGGAGAGGAACATCGAGTTGATGTTCTGGCCCCACCACCTGGCTGTCGACTGGCTTTCACCTTCTCCCAATCCATTGACAGGCACGAACGGCATAATGAGGGCAGTCAGGTCATGACCCTTCCAGTGTACAGCTTACGTCAGCAATATGTCTCATCGAGAGAAGGGGCTGCCAAAACCCCAGGGGTTGAGCTCCGCAAGCAATACAAAGCCCACCAGCGAACCACGTTCGACTGGGTCGTCGACAGTGAAGCCATCGTCATCAACTGCCGTCTCGTGGTGGCAGGCATCATCTTACCCGCCATTCTGACTGCACTCGGCGGAGTCGCCTTACTGGTTATACCGTATCGAAAGCCCAAGGATGTTGACCCCTCTAATTTTATGATATTTCTATGGTCTATTGCCTTAACTTACCTTCTCGTCGCGAAAGCATTCTTCGTCCCAGACTGGCCATGGCATGACTTTCTCCGTGCCGAAGTCCGCTGCGGCAGTGTGAGTGAGGTCCACCGGATCACCGCCTTGGATCGGCAAGTGATCTTGAAATATCTGCTGAGCAATGAGGACAGGCTGTCTATACGTATCAAGGGTCCGTACGCTATGTTGTTTGCACAAACAGAACAGAAACGGACCACCCAGAAGACAGGATTTGCCATCGATGAACCTGTAACTCTCGACACAGTATACGCCAGCGGTTTCCTGATATTGAAAGTCCTCACTCAAGAAGGGCCCCGATTGGTCTTTGTTGATAGCCGACCTAATACTTCCGAAATCATCACCACGAGTGCCCTCAAAAGAGAACATATCGTAGCAGAGGAACATGGTTCAACGGTCACCAGGGGTAGCACGCCATCGCCACGTCCGATGCAGTTGGGCAAAGCGTCCATAATGTGGCAGCACGTCACAGTTGCTGGACTGTATGTCAACAAATCGGCCACATTTATCTAGCTATAGGAGCGACTTCTCCTCATTGGAACCCAGTATCTCCTGTAATTGACCATTTACCTACTGTGTATCTCAATCCTCAATGTCCAGAGAGAATCTAATGATCGATCTGGATATCATCTGCCTGTTTGAGTAATTGTTAGGGACTGCGGGGACTTCTCTAATATATATGTATACCGTGCACTATAGTACATTAAGATAAGCCCTATCGGCGATTATTAATAATTAGAGGTACGGACACTTCCTACATATTGTACAGTACCATAACATGACGACGCCACCAGATGTAATTGACGCCAATACTCAAACGCCTTGGTTTTGAAAGTACGCCAATTTGTGGCAGCATAAGGCGACAAGCCCACTGCCAACTGAGTTGATGATTCCAATGGTGCTCCGAATGCACCGCTAATGTCGTGGACAAGCCAACGTACCAAGTTCTCGAATGTCGCAATGGCGCAAGAAATGGATAACGCATCGAATACACAACAAGTGGATGGAAAGGGAGACAAGAGAAAGATTACAAGATCAAGAATTAGTTATTCGTGCCATGAATGCAGGAAGCGAAAGATCAAATGCGACAAAGTAAGTCTGCTGTAACAATAGTCCGAGGCAAGCTGACGGCCATAGGTCCATCCAATATGTAGCAATTGCGCGAAGACTGGTGAGCGCTGTACGTATGATCCAGCAGCGGTCAATGATGCACCGACACCAGAGGGGGATCCGACGGATGTTAGACAAAGCCTAAAGCGAAGAAGAGATCCATTCACCCCAGGCAAAGCGAGCTCTGTAGGTTCTCCAGGGAGTGTGCATGCAGACATTGCCCAGGACGGGATTTTGCCAACATCTGTGGAATCTCGGATTGATCGACTTACTGCGCTGGTAGAAGCGTTGAGAGGGGGCCGTTCGCCACCGAATGGGAATGACGTCTCTGGCTTCGACTTGGGTCTCTCGCCTGGAAAGCCTTCCGCAGGTAATGGATTACTGCCGGTATCTCCGAGCGAGGATTCTGCGACTCTGAAGTTGAAGTATCTGTCTCTCGAAGAATGGGACAAGTCGCGTCTAGGAGGAAGCTCTTTCTTTGCGTAAGTTTCTTATGAACGATAGCAGACCGAGTTGACCTAGTTTCAGCTCTGTGGCCGAAGAGTTGGGCGAGTTAAACCAGCTTTTAAGAAACAAGTATGTGTCAGCAACAAGCACCTTCAACTCGGAATGTCGTAAACACATCGACGAAGAAGAGGATCGACAGGATGAGGATGTGACCGAAAACCCAATTGAACACAATCTTAGCCCCGATACATTCTATGGAAATGGGGCGCAGGAAAGTGCAATCGATCGTCCCGATCATAAGGAATGTCCTGCTTGTAGGAGTATCATGAGCGACAAGACTGTGGTCTTCCGAAACAGCATACCGAAGAATTTCGAGTGTTCAGATATAGACCCAAAAATCGGTTCACACCTTCCTTCGAAACGACAATCTCATATACTTTTCCGATGCTGGTATTCCGGTGTCCATGGACTTATCCCTGTTACCTATCCACCAGTGGTCCTTGAAAAATACGATGTGATATGGAGTTGGTATGAAAGTCAAGGAACAACAAAATTGTCTGCTTCTGATCTGGCCTACGTGCCTCTCTTTTGGGCCATATGGTACGCTGGGTCCCGAAGCGTGCCTCTGAAGACACTTCTAAAGGAATTTGACGTCGATCGCTCGACCCTGTCCAGCGTTTACCACAACCAAGTTGTCAGGTGGCTGGCAAAGCTCAATTTTCCACGAAAAGCAAGCCTAGCAGCCCTATCTGCGTACTTGATTATCAATGGTATGCCTACGGAAGAAGAAGAACCATTAACTAGCACATCCTACATTGGCCTCGCTATCCGAGTTGCTCAAGCCTTGGGTTTCCACCGCGATCCAAAGCTTTTCGGTCTTCCTACGTGGGAGGTATGGAAACCAACCTTATCATGTTATTAATACTGACGCTTATAGGCTGAATTGAGAAGACGTATGTGGTGGCATATTCATCATACGGACGTGATGCTAGCCATTGCTAGTGGACTTCCACCTATAATAAGCGACGACAATTATTGCGATGTGAAGCCCATCAGCGAACTCAAAGATAATTACCTGCGGATGCCTGAAGGAGACATCTATACGGAGGAGGTCGAATCTGGTAGAAGGAAAGCCGACCACCCTGATGATCCCCTGAACCGAGAACACCAATCAATGGTGGATGTTCATTACGTGGTAGCACGTGCGAAGTATTGGTTTGGGGTTCAGATTAGTAAAGTACTGAAAATGCAGCTCGGCGCTTCTACCATTACCCGCGACGATATGCAGCGGAGCCGATTCACGGTTCAGGAAATAGAAGAAGTCCTGAACGATCTCATTCGGAGAATCCCAACGAAAGGCCTCCCGGAAAACGGATTTGTACCCGAGGTGAAATGGGGCATGGGGGATTTCGGCATTGATAATGACTCTTCACTGTCAATAGCTCCGACGTTAGATAACTTGGCCATCTTCATGGTATGACCTTTGATCGAGCATGTGCTGCTAAAGACTGACCAGTGATAGGGTCCATCAAATGGAAAGGAGCAGCTAATATCATCTCGATATCATTGGCATACTCTGGTCAACTTTCACAAATGGAGTCGTATCATGCTTTCAATGTTGTCTGACAGGGTGAGTAGCAAAAAGACGAGAGTGAACATCGCTAACGTACATAGGCACATTGTCTTTCGTATGCACCATTCTTGAAACAAAGCGGTTCACGTTTGTGGAAATACGGCCGCCAATGCGCCCTCCACCATTCCCATGGCTTTCTGCGCAAATTCATATCGCTGGTCTCGAATCCAGCCTTTGAACCATTTCATTGGGATTGGCCGGGGAGTCATCAACTTACACATGCTGCAATAATCCTTTTGGTAGATCTCTACGACAGGCCAAACAGTGTTGAAGCTCCTAGCTCCAGAGCGTTCATTGACAAAGTCTACGCACTAGGCAGCCCTCAGAGCGGTATTGTGACCGGACCAAACGCTCCAAGCGTCTCTACACCATTTCGAGGAGGAGGGTCCGACGCATGGTATATGCTTCGTGATCTCCGAACACAAGCGTGGCGAAAGGTTGGCCTAGATCCCAATATACTGTGGACAACAGAAGAACAGCAGGTTTCTGCAGGAATAACTTCACATATGACTGAGGATCAAAAACTGCTGCAATGTTTCAGAGAAGATCTGATATCACCTTCAGATACCCAATCTACGCCTACTTCAAACCCTGCAGCCAGCATGCGTCATACAATGCTATTATTTAATGATACGATGGCCCAGGATCAAGTACAAGAAGGCGAAATTATAAAAAAGCGACGATATGTGTCCACAAACGACAGACTTACGGTTCCAAACGGGACCCACCATCCCGTACAGCAGAACACCCAACCTAAGACTAAACCAATACAACCAGCAGGAACGAAACCGCCGACCACCATAACCACAGTCCAAGACACCGATATCTCCATCACCCACATGCCGACCTTTTCCGAAACCTCTCCATCCGACAACTCCGGCCACTACAACACCTCTCCCTCCCAAAGCGCCGGATGCACCGACGCCAGCAGTATGTCCTACGGAAGCCAGGAAGGCATGAACGACACCTTTGGCGAGATCTCTATGGATACCGTGTTTGACTGGGAGGCTTGGGATGCGGTCTTTGGGAGACAACCAAATATCGACGAAGAGGAAGTATTTTATCATGACGGTGGAACTACTGCTAAATGAAACGATATCTTTGTTTCTCAACTTCTCCATCAACGACAGGAGTATTTATTCCCCCCTTTCCTTTCTGGTCTTTGGAATATATCGTGATGTATACATAAAACGAGGTGAAAAGGAAGGATAGGAGAAAAAGCTAAAAGCCATATTTTTTCCCCCGTGATATCCTGTGTAACGTCCTGCTTCCCTCATTTCTGGTGACGAGAGGTACATCAGTGGAATGGGAAAGAAAAGAAAAGAAAAGAAAAGACGACTCTGGTTACTTGTTTGAATTTTGAATGTTGGAATGGGAGTTAGAGCTATGTTTGTCATGGTGCTTTGTTTCGATATAATTTCTTGTTACGAGTTTCACGAAATGAGAATGATGCACGAAAACAAAATAAAGACACAATCAATCAATCAATCAATCGATGAGTACTCACTCACTCATCCACTCACCTTGCATGTATGTACGTACGTATGTATAGGGGGCTCTTTGCAGTCAAAGAAATTCATTTCTACAGTTCTCTTGATCTATTTCTGCAATGAAACTCATGATTTCCAAAGTAAACGTATTCATTTTAGAGGACTTTATTAAATAGACAGACAGACAGACACACACACACACAGAGAGAGAGAGAGAGAGAGTTACATCGTTTGATTGATTGATTTAATGCTTACTACTTCCTTGTATGTAGTATTATATGAAACCCGATCGATCATCGCTTTCTCGTCAACAGATTCCCCGTACTCAAAAACCCACGTTCGCCCATTGCGTTTCTCCATTCGATCGAAAGCTGACCGAGAACTGCTCTTCCGTCTCGCTTGAGATCTTTTTGTAAAGTTTCCAAGCCGTTTTTGTTCCCGTGTTCTTGTTCGAGAAGGAATGCGACCTGGAGGACGTCGCGGGGATTCAGTAGGGGCGGGTCGAGGGGCTGAGGGGTGGTAGTAGAAGAGGCGGGTAGGTCCCTGTTTAGGGTTGTAGATTTGAAAGGGGGTTTTACTTCGAGGGTTGTGCTCTGTGATGGTTGATTTGTGAGAACGTGATGGCATAGAGAGTGGGAAATAGGAGAGTAAATAAAGGCGTATGGGAGAATGTCTCGTTTTTCTCTGGGGAGCGGAGGTGGTTTTGTCCAGGAGTTTGATGGCGGGCGCCTGATTAAAAGGATTGGAGGACATAAGGAAAATGGGGAAAGGAGAAGAGGACATGCAATTTGTGATGAGATGGACTTACCTCCAGTGTGATCAACCCGTCTCCTACGTTCTCGAGTTGCGCTTCCAGAGCGTATCTCACCATCTTTACTTTACCGTAGGGTCCCAGCGTCTTATCTTCGACTTCTCGAGGAACTAATTCACTTGCTTTCGTCCGCACACTAATACACGGCATTGCGAGGAATTGATACAGTTTTCGAAACGTCCGGACTCGACCACCTGTTGCACGAGTCGAAGCTGAGGCATTTGGGCTCGTGCTGGAGGCAGCGGCCATGGATGTCTCCGTATATGTGACATTGACGGCGAGCACGTGATTTCCTTCCTCCTTGAGTTCGAAGTGGATGGTGCTTTGGACGGAGACGCCAGATGGCACGATGTGGGTAGAGTTACCATCATCGTCGGTTTCGGTTGATGTTGTCTCTGTGGAAGAATCTGGCTTGTTCTCAGAATAATATATTGGTTCCAATGGGTAGACTTGGGACGGTGTTTGCATTTCTGCTACTATGCGTATTGAGGAAACCATTTTCGAAGGCGATGTGTCCACGACATTGCGGCGGTCATGGGAGGCAACGAGAGAGCAGGAGAAAGGTTCGCCGACGTGGGCGGTCCCAAAGGAAGGGGGAAGTGTGAGCTGGGAAATTAGTAGATGGATACGACTAGCCAAGGACTAAGGACTAATTGCGTACGAGAGGGCTCAGGGAAAACTGAGAATCGCTGTTCTCAGACGGAAAAGCAAGAGAGGCTTGAGGCTTGATTGTAGGAGTCTCGGCGGGGAGGGGGGATTGCTGGGATAGTGACGGCCGGGATAGTCTGAGGTTGCCACTTAGAGATAGGTTGTCAAGCTGAAGACTGATTCCACACGAACCTTAGGACTATGGATACGTCAATCTTGTGCTTTTAACGATAGTAAGGGTTGCATGTCTTCCATCCTAACCTTTGAGTGCCACAGAATGAGGTTCTTTGGTTGGCTCCATTGTCTAGGGTTGAAAGATCAGATACATAAAAAGAAGTGCTATATCAATGATAAGTGACCATAGACTGTTGTGTATTCTTTTATTTGGGAAATCTTCGACTCGCTTCCTCAAAGGTTTCTGTATATTATGGTATTTCCAAAAATAAAAAATAGACAAGATTGTTGTCTCCCCCATAGGGAATCATACCCTGGTCTCCCGCACTTAACAGAGATATCTTAACAAGCAGAAATCAGGACTACTAGATTATCGAGGACGACTAATTTATTTATCAGATAAAAATAATATATTAGTCCGTAGTATCGCTTTCAATGAAAAACTTTAGAAGATTTAAAAGATATTAAATACTCCCTGATAGGGAATTCTATCCTGGTCTCTCGCGCTTAATTAGAAGATCTTGACAAGCGGAGATTTTGACTACTAGACCAGATCCTTAATTGTTGGAAAGATTAATAGATGAATATAATTAATATAAAGGTAAACTTGATGAATGATGCCATGTTTATACTATAACAGACCACATCTCTCGGACCCCTGAGTTGTTTAAAGGCATACAGAGGATATATCACTCAATTCAATTTCAGAATACATTAATTTCGTTTGTGGTCCTAAGGTCTTCAGCTACATGTCTTGATTTGTATCTATTTGAACGACAGTTCCACCACAAACAACGGGGATAGGTAATCAAATCACCTAGATTGAAGACTGCCTTGCATATTGGAGTCATGTCATGTGGCAATATCCAAGACATCGGCAGGGTGGATAGCTTGAAGTGTAGCTCAATAAGAAATCCAATTCTTTCCTAGACCCCCTTCTGACCAATAGGTCTCGAAAGTACCAGTATACTTCATCTTCAACTATTCATGAGACACTAGTAGAATACCCAGCCATTGCCAACTAGATTGGAAGCGAGCAAAATGCACCGGGTCGGAGACCAAGGCGATTGCAAAGTCGGGCAGGTAATGGACCAATAATAAGTATAATTGGGTCGCCTAGGATCGAATCCTTAATAGGCGGATAGTCTCTTAGGAGTTTGGTCCTCCGTAGCAACTATTCACAGCTCCCTATCAGTCTCGAGAGCCTGCAAAGCAACGACGCGGAAGGGACCAGCTAGATTACATACCTAGATGAACTCAAACATCGGTCCCAGATGTCGGGCTTTCATCAATACCTGTCATTAGGTCATGTTCTGGAAAAGTTAGACCGTGGACGACGAGTCTTGTGTGCCACTGTTGGCATGCAGGAAGTGATAGTGACGCGACACTATTGGTAACGGAACCAGACGTTCGAGAGGTGTTTAGCCAATTATTCCCGTGGCAGCTTGCAGTTCCGTGGTATCGAAGATGCCAGCGTCGCGGCTCAGGTGTCTCAAGGGGCCATGGTCGAGTGGATGGCTATGCTGAAATTGACTTTGCTGATATAATCGTAGGACCGAATCATCGCATTACAGGAGGGCGGGACTCTTTGTTCCATAAGATACGACTTCGAACCCATTCCACGGCTTCTTTTACGCCAACTCCTTGCAACGCACTGATCGGTAGCACTCGACTGTCTCTGACCTGACTGCCCTTTTCACCCTCGAAGACTTTCCTTACAAAGCCCTCTTTTATCCTGACGACTTCCACGCAATCTTCTCGATCTTGCTTATTGGCAAGAATAAGGATTGGGATGCCCGCGGCATCTTCATGCTGCAAAATGCTTTCTAAAACTTGTCGACATTCATCCAATCTCCCTCGGTCATTGAAATTGGTAAATCCTGGAGTCAATGGCGTTGGTGGAGGTAGTCCATCCTCATTGATGCTTGTTACACTCCGCCGACGATCTAAATAGCCAGCTGCTCTCGAGACGTCTGCATCACTTCCAACATCACTGCTATCCACGACAAAGATGATGGCGTGAGCGCTTTTGTAATAGGATTGCCATAATTTTCGTAAACTAAGTTGCCCTCCAACATCCCAAATTTTCAAATACATGTTGGGCAAGTCAATAGTGGCCACATTCTGCCCGACCGTTGGGACGGTGTTTCCGGCTGTCGATGATACCTCATCAACGGTGAAAAGTGACTTAATCTGTGACAGCAACGTTGTTTTGCCTGCGTTGTCCAATCCAAGAAGGAGAATTGAATATTCTTTAGGAAACACTTAGCCACGGCTCTCCAGAAGTCTCCAGGGCGGCATACCTTCTTTGCTTGTGGCATACATGTACAGAGATTTTACTAGATGGTACATCTTGCAAATTCGTATGGAGAGATTTCACCAAGGCTAGACTGGCAAGAGATGCACATATGATTGATGATAAGGACAGCTGGGCTCTAAAACTCTGAGCGAATTATAAGACCTCGACATGCAGAAAGTTAGTACATATAAAGGCCTTGAAAATCAATAGGCGAGACTATCATACTGTAGAATACTTGGGTCCGCCCAAATATTGTGTCTTTGGTAGCTACGAATATCGAGACAGTTTTACGCGTGGCTAGTAGACGAATTACATACCCCGGACGGAGCTACCCGATAAGGCAGAGGCCAAAGACCGCAAATCGATTCATCCCATTTTATATTTTCTTATGCAGCGTCCTTTATTGTTTGCGCCCACTCCTCTACTATACGGACGTTTACGCCATTTCAGGTCGTGATCATCTAGCCGGCTAGGCGCATCCAGCTGCACGATGGATTTCGCCTCGTTAATGTCGGCTCATATCAACAAAGCGAAATCTCCCCCCAACTCAGACAAAGACAATACGCAATCCAAATATCTTAAACGCGCCGAATTAGAAGCGCAAAGAAAGGTGCAGTATGCAGCCGAGCAAGCAAAGATTGAAGCCGAAAGGGAGGAACGTTATGCTAAAAAACGGAAATTCGAGGAGGAAGAAGCCGAGAAAGCTAGGATAAAAGAGGAGAAACGGCGCAAGCTCGCAGAAGAGTCCAGGAAACGTCATGAAGAGGAAGAGGCACAACAAGAGAGACTGAGGCGGAAGCGCTTAGGCCTACCAGACTTGCCAGACAAGGCATCAGATGCAACCAACGACTCCAAGGAGGGTACGCCTCTAGGCGATCTTGAGTCTGAAGACATTTCCGATGATGAGTTAACAACTAAACTACGTTCCTTATCCGAGCCCATTCGCCTATTCGGAGAATCTCATAAGGCACGTTTAAAAAGATATCTTAACCTGGTGAAGCGGAGCCTCACACCGACCGTTAAAATGACTAATGGACCAATACCAACGAAGCTCGAACCTGTTCCTGAAGCCGAGATGAAGGTCCCAGAAAAAGTGCCAGCAAATGGTACACCTGAAAGAACATTCCTCTTCCGTCAGCTGGCATCGTATTTCACCATGCTTCTGACCGAATGGGAACGGGCACTTGCGAGACGAGACCTTAGTGTCAAGGAATCATACCAAGGAAAACAAGCGTACAACGCGATGGTCCAATCAAGAGAAAACATGCGGGCCCTATTCAAAAAGTTCGAATCAGGGGACCTTGAAGAGAGTATACTGGATCCAGTAGTCGAGATTGTTCGATGTGCGCAAGCGAGAAGATATGTCGATGCGAATGATGGGTATCTGCGTTTGAGTATTGGCAAAGCAGCATGGCCTATTGGTGTTACCATGGTGGGTATCCATGAACGGTCAGCAAGAGAGAAGTTGCATGAAAGTGATAACAAGGCACATATCATGAGTGATGAAGTTACGAGGAAGTTTCTGCAGAGTATCAAGAGATGCTTGAGCTTTGCACAGACGAGATGGCCACCCGATGACCAGTTGCAGTTGATGGGTTAAGCAAACAGTCGGAAGACAGATGGCTGACCGTCAGATGAGCCATAATACTTTGTAAATATCATATTTGATTGAAAGACCCCTAAAACGTATTCTTTATATGCTCTGTCTATTCTTTCCTTCTATCAAGGACGGTCTTACTGCCCCACAGTTCAAAAGGTTTAATATAATGTCCGTCGAGGCCATTCATTACCCCCAATCGCCCTGGTGAAGATCTTGACGATTGGTTTGTAATCGGAGATGATGAGCCTGAACTGTTCTCTGCTTTCGACCTACCTTGCCGCTCAATAATCCTCCCAGCCGCAATAACACAGCTTCCATATGCGAACCTGACGAGAGAATCTCCCGTGAGGCTTCCAATGATGAAGACATTGTCTGCCACTTCTGTGTTTGACAAAGCTTTATCTCTCAATGTTGTTCCGGAAATCCAAGCAGCATCAGTGAAATTCCCGCAAATTTCAGCCTGGAGGTCCGAGTCAAGATAGGATAAAGATCCTCTTCTACCCACAACATAAGCTAGACCACCGATTTCCCGCTCAAACGGGTTCTCATTGTTAAGCTGACAAACGATGGTCGCAGTATTTCCGTGAATTGTCACATCAGTGATAGTGGTGTTTGGCAAACCTTCATAGATTTCATCCCAGTCACGACTTACATCGAATGCTGATGATTTGGATCTGGTAAGTCTTGGTCTCTTGGCTTTATTTCGTAGCCTCGACGTAGCCGCTAATTTCATTCGACGATAAATACCGGCATAGTCTGGATACGCTTGTTGGTGACAGGCCCGGAGGGGCGATGGCGAAGTATCCGGAACCCATTTGTACATGTGTATAATTCTGCGCTCAGGTGGTGCTGAAAGGATGATATCGGCAGCACTAAACCCGGATCCGATGACGAGTAATGGCGCGTTTGACGATCGCTCTGAAAGACATAACAACGGCTGCAGTAATGGCCGTAGTGGTATCATCTGGGAGAAAATCCCAGAGGCTAGAACCAAACGTTTACAGAGAATGTTGTGGGATTTGATGAAGATTCCATCTGCATTTCTGGAGATCCCTTCCAATTTTTGACCACAGTAAACGGACTTCTGTATTCCAACTTGGTAAGGATAATCTGCAAGGTATAATGCAATCTCCCGCCTTGTCGGACGATGAAATGATGGCAAGGATTTTCCGTTGACGCGTTCATAATGATCTGGGAATGAATAACCCGGCAATGACAGCATCCCAGCATAGCTTAAAGTACCAATATCCCAACTCGCTGCGACTGGATTGTCTTCCCACTGCCCTCCAGGAAGGGTTGTCTCTCCTACGACGACATGTTCAACAGCTTGTTCAGGACAGCTTCTCCAGCGAATGCACGAGTAGTCCTGAGTATCGTCGGTCTCGCCATAAGGTCTAATCAAAGTATCAAGCAGAACATTGACCGGAAGGGCTTGAGTTGAGTATGAGAATCGAGACGCGGCAAAATGGTTGGTCAAGTAATCGACATCCGGGATAAGCAAATCCCCGTTTCTTTGGATCTTCTGGTCCAATAACGCATCTGGATGTGGCCGCGACTGATCATAGGTCGGGACGTTACCATGGAGGATGTAAGAAAGGATCAGTGCAGAAGGGCCACTACCGACAATGACTGTGTCGGTTGAATTGGGTGGAGATCTGGACATTGAATCGAATGATGTAATCTGACATGTTCCTTGAGATGTCAGATACAGCGCACCGGGGAGCAGTCACCAATGAGTATCTTAAGTTAGAGACAGATAGCGAATCTTCGTTAATGAGGTCCATTGCGACTAGAGAACTGCCACTCGAAAAAAGTTTCGACATGTTGACACAATTGACTTGTTCAAGGCTGTCCCTCCACCCCACTATTGCTGTGGGGTTAGGAGTCGAGGCTAATTGTAGGTGGCCCTTTGAGATGTGATTTGTACAACATCTGACAAATCAATGATTTCGATGCAAGCATAATGGAATTACATGTATCGATGCTGGCCATACTTATACTTGTAACTTGTATAGAATGATGCCTATGGAAGAACACTCGGTCCGAAGGCACCAATGCCAGTGGTAAACTGCTTCTAGCACCTGCATGAATTTATGAGCATGTCACTGAAAAGAAATCAAGTGTCAAGAAACACGTCTCTTTCTAATTTGAAGATCTATAATATCTTTACTGAAGTTGAGCGTGTATAGGCGTAGGACATCGAGTTGTGCAGTCGCGAGCTGGGATCTGTCCTGTCTATCTCTTGAGCGGCCGTGTTCCAATATCGAATCGCTCGATCATATCTCCCATTGGAGTATTATCCTCTAAACGCCTACCAGTGCTGTTATATATGTTCCTCGCTAAATATCGACTTTTGTTCTCTCAAAGTCCGCAGAAGATGCTGATCAATCATGTAATGGTAAAGGCTGAAATGGGTGTGTGCAAATGCGTGACAACGTCAAGTCGTGAAAAATCAAACCGGAAATAAGACCAGAAAAGACAGTTATGCCATAGCATGCTGTTGCTGTTCCCGTAGTCGCTCCTCCCCGAAAACTTTTCGGCTCATTGCCAACACCATCTCGAATCCTTCTCGGCCCTTTGTCGCATTCTGTTCAAATCTTTCTACGCTCGCTTGCTCGACTTTGTTCTTGATTTTTTGCCATCCTCCACAAAGTGCGGTGATTTTGGCATCTTGGACAAATTCGGTTTTCATCTTTGGATCTTGCTTTGCTGGTGTATAAACAACGGTTTCCCTCACACTTAGCACGTTGCTCCACGTCAAGTTCGTTGATGACATTGTGAGCTTCTTCGATTTTGGATCGACGTAACTGACTTCGTACACGTGACTGGTCGAACTACCACCAAAGAGCGATACGACCCATTGTGGACATGCTTGTTCGCATGTAATTAGACGTTCTGTACGTAGAATGCCTGTTTCGGGATCGACGGTTCTTGAGATAGTGTCAACCCCTATGACATGTGTCGACTTGTCATTCCAAGGACAGTATTTCCTCCAGTTTGCGGTAGACACCTCGTCCCAGGAGTAATCAAACGTGTTGTTCGAAAGGAAGGCTTTCATGTCGACACCGAATGGAGGTAATCGAAACCCACGCTGGGGATATCAGGAAGGAGGCAAAATACGTGCAAGGCGGCGTAATCTCAATATGTTGTGTGTCTATGAGCAATACTGGTCGCGAATTCTTTCGGAAGATTATTGTCGCACAAAGAATGATCGATATTTCGACGCCAAACGAAATGATTAGATGTCGAAGAAAGGTTGGAAAGTGATCGTGTGAGGAAAGAGAGAGAGAGAGAGGGTGGAGTACCAAAGATGAAGCCGTCGAAAAAGAATTCTGAGTTTATGCACGTATCGGGGCGAATTGCTATCTTTCGGTCTTGATTTACCGCGCACCGTATCTCCCTCTGGTTTGACTTTGAAAATTTCTCCTACTGCGCGACTTTTACCAAGAGTTTCTTAAACTTCCTTCCATGTGATTGGCCAAGACCTGCGTAAAGGGACGCCGTGACTCACCGTACCTCAAGTTTAGGAATTTGGACCACCGTAATCGGCGTTCTGGCTGAAGGGATAAGCATCGTTGCAGTATCTTGTGAATATCCTCAGATGCTCCAATCGCCACCTCTGGGCCCTGAATTGGGTAACACAGAAGGGTCTCGATAACTCGGCACCTCAAATGTATCCTTTGGCCCCCAACACATTACCCAAATCCCTCCCGCCTTCGTACTTTCTTGCACCTATGGTTACGCTAGATGACCTCATTGCCGGTTGTTTATTTGGGTACACGGTATCTGAATCCAAGCTGGTACGCTAAGTATTGCATACTGCGTTTGAGGGACCTAGCAATTTTGCGAGGCTCTGGCGGCAGTTGGGATACACTCAGGATACCCTTGTTCTGACCAAATGGCTATCTTGACCGACCTTCCTGTGGAAATTTTACAACAAATACTTCATTTGAACCAAAGCGATGATGATGACGACGATGCCGCCATCTTGGACGAAGAAGACTTGCTACGGGTTGCACTTGTTGCTCCTCGTCTTGTACCAATAGCCCAGAAGCAGCTCTTCAAGAACATGTACATCTTCTCCTATCAATACCCAGGAAGAGCCAAATTCGAGCGCTTCATGACCTTGCTTCAATCGTCTCCTATCATTGCTTCTTATGTTGAAAGAGTTCATTTGAAATGGATTACAGATCGGTGGGAAGTCTCAACTATACTAGATGACTTGCTTTGTCTTTTACCTGCTCTGCGAGACCTCCGCTTTGAGACAGATAGCCCAGCACATTCCAAAGTCTTGGATTTTGCCTTCTTCGATACCAATCCGATGTTGAATTTGAAGATCGTCCATTTGGATGGTGCACGGATGTCATTCAAATCAGCGTTGATGCTGGCTCGAAAACCAGGAATGGTCGAGTTAAAGCTGGGAAGGTGTGAGGGCTATGAAGCTGACAGAGAATGCGATACCCGAGAGCAGGCCAATCTGGCTTTGAGAACTCTTGACACGACAGGATCCGTGCTGTTGGATATCGAACTTGAACAATTGCTTGCCTGTGGTCCTATGGTATCAACCCTGATTTGTAACCTGCCAAGACAACTACAAGATGATGACGAGCGTCCTATTTTGTGGCAATATAGAGTCGGAGTGCCTGCTTCACGTCAACGCCTCGCTCATTGTCTGCGACCAATAGCTCCTTCGTTGATTGATCTTACAGTCCAGACTGTAAGCGAAGACTTGCGTGAAGAAGCTGCCCCAGATTTGACCTTGCTGGTGTCGTTGAAAAGTCTGAATATTCAAGCTGCTTGCCTATGGCCAGGATACGTCAATGTATTCTATGACGAACGCAAGCATCTCTCGAGCCGATTACCTAAATCACTAGAGGAACTTGAGGTAATTAACCCCTACTTTCTGGCTACAGAGCTTATCTAATACTGCTAGATCACGTTTGAGAAGGGGAAGAATGCCGAAGGCATTTTCTGGTCTGCTGATCGTATTGATATGCTGCCTCGACATCATCTGTTGATGCAAGCTACAGATTTTTCCCGCATTGAATGGATCGACAACCTAGCAAGGAGTAAAATGGATAGATTGCCACATCTAAGAAGCATTCGTCTCAATGAAAGTTTCTCATTCGAGGCCGTAGATGGGTGGCATGATGTTCAAGGGGATCAAGGCCCTTCGATGGAATTGATATCCTGGCACCCCCCTCGTGAGCTTGAGCGTTTCTGTCGGCAAGAGAAAATTGAGCTTGACATTTGGCTAAGAATGCGAAAACCATCGTTGCTGATGATCGAAGCGCCGCCTTGATATTTGTATTGAGCGATTCCAGACACTGGATCGGACGAGGCTGCAATCAACACCCTCTACAATATCTTGCCGTGGTACAGAGACACATCTTATTGAGTTACCACTTATACCGCAGCGGATCATCTGACAACACCAGATATACTGAAATGGACATTGTACGGGTGCCTCTCACACAAGATGGCTTCTTGTACCATACGAGCACAATTCGCAGAGTATCTCAATCTGTGCACGGCTCGCTTCCCTAGATGAGCAATAAACAAACGTTGTCAAAGGGGGTCGCACGACTTCACAGCTGCCACTACAGTCTAATCGCTGCAAGGATCAATCAATCCCTCCTTTTTGTTCAGGCCATTGATGAAACACTACATGCAGGGTAGGTGGAGGTACTATATCTGATGAATGTTGCAGGCGTAATCATTTTTGGATCGGTCTCGTGAGTGAGCAATGTCGATTCCTGTTGAATGATGCTAGGAGGAACTGTTGCATCTGCGCTCTTCTCTCTCGGTATACAATGCACTGTTACATTTGGATGCAGTACGATCTGAGCCAATATACCTACACCCATTCTCTGCGCACGTTATAGCATGCTCGCCAAACCTTCCTCGCTTTACCATATTTGGATGGCGGATATCGGTACCTGGGATTTGTTTCCAGCCCGCTCAAATGACCAAGTCACCTTCTATGCAATTCTTGTGTACTATATACGAGCGACTAACCTGCCTGAAAACCCACCATCCTGTGTGACAGGGGCTACATCGATATGCTTACTCCACTGCCGTCATGAAAATGGGAGACAAACCTTACTCTGTATGAGGAGTAGTCCCAGTCTCCCTTTGCCTATTCTCTCCGAGTACTACAGTACCCTACCAGCGTGCCCGTCATCCCATCGCCAGTGGCCAGTGGAGTTTTGCGACACCAACCTAGACCCATGTTATGCTTTCCCCAGCCGCTCCAGCTTTACCTTAGTATCAACCTCACGCAATTGCTTCCCAGCGACAACCTTTAGCTTTTAACATCTTGCTCCTTTCTCACTGCATCCACTGTAGCTCGTTCAGCTCTTCATCACCATCATCCTATAACATCACCTCTTTTCAGTGATCCTATCATTGCTGTATTTTGCTGTGTTCTCTTCGTCCATCTCAATCACGGTAGCTTCCTATATCAGCCATGGTTGAGCTTCGTAAGCGCAAGCCTGCACAAGAACCTGCGGCTCCACCCCCATCGAAGAAAACTTCATCCAATCCCATCAAAAGTGCAGTCGAGAAGGCCAAAGCTGCCGTTGGCGGTAACAAGCCCAATGGAACTACTGCCAGCAAAGTCACTGTTGGAGAGACTATCTCCCTGGATGGATTTGGAGGAGAAATTGAAACCAATGAAGGAGCCACTACTTCATTGAAGAAGCTGGTCGATGAGAGCACCAATGGTGTTGTTCTGTTCACATATCCTAAAGCAAGCACGCCTGGATGTAAGCATTCCCCGTGAGACTGAACCCCAAGGAGACAGTTACGCGATCGTCCTAAACGAAGGGATCCCCAAAATGCCCCATCGATTGTTTTTCTTGATCTGAATCGCCCATCTGTGATCACACTTTGATTATTGTACGCTTTGGAACGGCTTTATGATAAGGCACACTGACACCAAAGGGCACTACAGGTACAACTCAAGCTTGTCTCTTTCGAGACGCCTACACACATCTTACATCTACGGGGCTCTCCATCTTTGGTCTGAGCACCGATAGTCCCAAGGCGAATACCACCTTCAAGACTAAGCAATCGCTCCCTTATCCGCTGCTATGCGATCCCTCCGGCAACTTGATCTCTGCCATCGGCCTCAAGAAAGCTCCGAAAGGAACTACAAGAGGTGTCTTTGTCGTCGATAAATCTGGCAAAGTTCTTGCTGCAGAACCTGGTGGTCCTCAAGCTACCGTTGATGTCGTTGCAAACCTCATCAAAGAAGGCAAAGTCGGTGGTGGACTAACGACAGCGGAAGCGGTGAAGACTGCTGCGGAAGAAGCCCCAACTTCAGCGAAGGAGGACATTGCCCCTGCTGCGGCAGCAACCGATGAGGAGCCTCCGAAGATGGAAGAGCCGCCTTTGGAACACGAGGTTAGCAAGGAGGATGCAGAAGCTGCCAATACCGCTGCCGATGTTGCGGATTCCGCTGCAAAGTTAGACGGAGATGCTGTAAAGTCCACGGAATGATTGATGAAACAATTGGGATGTCGTGTCAATAGAGCCCACGTTGAACGCGCCGGAAGTGTCTTTGAACCGTTGGTCAGATATATCTACGTTGAGGAGAGGCTTGGAGGCAATCATTGGTGATGACCTGGGAGTGTTGCAACAAAATGGATATGTAAATGTATTGATGTAACTTGAATTTATAATTTCTCAATCTTTGCGAAGTAGGCTTCAATTACGACATTTTTCACGCTTTAACCTGAAGGCCGAGTATGTACTGTCTTGATTCCGGAATACCTGTAAGCTCATTTTGAGCTGGTCCAAGTTTACAGAAAACTTGCAGAGGTGGATATTCATGGCCGTTTTGCAATCAAACGAATAGACAAAGCTCCACTCCGACTACTCTGTGCGGTAGTTGCGTTGCCAACCTGACTAGGGCTTCTCATGGACCGTAGCTCATTTGTGCGACTTGCTTGGTGGAAAGCAAATGAATACATAATATTCGTCATAATACCGAAGCCAAACGCCGATCGGACTATAGTATCATATGTACACAAAAGGGAATAAGGGTGATAGTGATAGACCCAAATAATTATCTCCTATACCACATTCTCGTGATCTTGGTATGTCTCATCTTCTTTTGCAATTGGAAAATACCGTACATCAGAGCTTCTGATGTTGGTGGGCCTAAGATATAAATTATTAGTGTCTTGCGTCCAATATCATTTGAACTTGCTGCACTTACATCCAGGGACATAGATATCAACTGGGACGATTCTATCACAACCTCTGGTGACCGAGTAGCTGTAGTGATAATAGCCACCTCCATTTGCACAACTGCCCATACTGATAACCCATCTTGGGTCTGGCATTTGATCATAAACTTGTCGCAAAGCCGGTGCCATCTTGTTCGTCAAAGTTCCTGCAACAATCATGATATCGGATTGACGGGGTGAGGCACGGAAAATTATACCGAGACGATCCTGATCATAACGTGGGGTTGAAAGATGCATCATTTCGACGGCGCAGCAAGCCAAGCCGAATGTCATAGGCCAAAAAGATGATTGACGAGCCCAATTGGCGACTTGATCGAGGGTTGTAAGTGCATATTGCATCGCTCCTTGCTTCTTCTCTTGCGACGGTAGAGGCACCTCTCGGCGTGGCAGGCCTGACACTGGTAGTCGATTAGAGTCGGCAGTATTACCGGCAGGCTCGATAGATGTGGCAGATTTCGAAGCGGATGATGAGATTGATGCAACAGGTGTGGCGCGAAGAAGAGTCGATGTCATGGTTGGCTTTGCTGTTGAAAGGACTGTCAGCACAGTCTGAGCTTGGTGGCGGGTTTTTGAACTCATACCCAAAAGCGCCCGCGGCGCTGCCGACCGCGAAATCGCGAACATCGTGTGGATGAAGAGAATAAGAAGAGAGGAGATTGTCCTTGAGGAAAGAGAGAGCAAGAATAGAAGAGGTATGTGGGAATTATGAAGGTGTTGAGATGGCGAAAGGATGAATTGGAGAAATGAAGTTCTATGATGCGAATTGATCGCTAAACCGATCGCATTGATTCTGATTGGCTCAATATTCAACACGCGGAGAGTACGGTGCTTGCCGTCAATCAAAAAAGATCACCACATATACTTGCCCATGGTTACTCTCATATGAACGCATTCAGTGGCTTTGTCGCGAGGAATGGCTTCCCCAGCCATTGCCTGCATTGGCGTCATTGGCAGACATGTATGGCCACCTTTTATCTACGACCTCGTATGGGCAAATGCTAATGTCTTGCCAGGACAACCCGCTCCACATCGCGCTATTTCCTCCGCACGAGAACAAGATGCTTGACATGTCGTTCTTGTTGAATTCCAGCCTTGACATCTTCGATATCAGACAAAACAACAATACCCTCGATCAAGACCTTGGCTTCCTCCAAGCTATAGACGAGCGATTGGCAACCTATGGCTGGCTCACCAACACCGGAGTCAAATTTGTGATCGCAGTGGACATGGCCGGCCGACCTGTGAATCCGGATGAAGATAAGAAGAAGGCGCCACTTGTCACAGGTCTTCGAGACTCTGATCTAAAGCCCGTGGGTTTAGCTGAAGACATGCCTTAGCCAGCACTGACACGACTAGGCTTTTCGAGCACTACAGACCGCCTACATTCGGCTGATTCAGAATCCTTTTTACAAGCCAGAAGCAGCTACACCCGGACGCAAAACATCTGCTGAAATCACAAGCAAGAAGTTCATCGAGGAGGTCCAGCGCATTGGTGAAGTATGGGCACCTGGTATGAGCACAATCTGAGGGCAAGAACGAGACGAGGAACACAGTAACTATCCTCGGTCGCAGGGACCTCCTCAGGACTCAGAGCACAAGCGGGCGTGGTCAGAGTCAAGATCACTGTATAGCGCGACTCGCTGTGGACGTCCTTCATTTGTTGTACAAGATGGTCGGGCCCACAGCCTCCACTACAGACAGCCCTGGACTTACGGAGGACATGTGAGAAGTAGTATTTCTCACGATATGAAGTCTGATGATCGAATAAGCCTAGGAACTCTATACAGCGAAATGGTACACTCTTTGGCTGGGACCTTCTGTGTCCACAGGTTTACAACTGTCTTGCCAGATCAATCCATGCGAGATATCGATCTAAAGCACTCTGTTACATAGGGAGATCTCTAGCATATCCCGGAAAAGATAGAAGTGAGAAAGAAATACCAAAAGGCTAAAGTAGAGTCCTCATCTTTAAGAACTGAGGGTGTACCCTCACTTGGTATGATATGTGTCTGAACATACATAGTACCTAGTCTGTGAGGTGTATGGATCGTCCAATATACGCAGGTACTCCATTATTTGGTACAGTATCTTATCTAAAAATTTACATAGTAGCAGCACAAAGCCCCGGTTTTGGGCAGCGGTCTCATAGTAACGGTCCTTATCGGTGGGGACTTTGGTGCTCCCGAGAGTCTGTTGCCATGTTTTTTTTTTGGTTCCAACGCATCATCAATCACAAGCTTAGACCCAGCCACTTCAATTGGTGCCCAGCAAAACAATATTCCAATAACGATGAAATGAAACAGAATTCTCCTACTCTTCATTTTCTTATGGTTTATGTAAATATTGGAGATATCCTGAGCATTTTATTCTCTTTGATTCTTTTACCTAATCTGCTGGCAGCCCAGCGACCTCGTTACTGAAGCGAATGATACCGAAAGTGACCAACCCAGAATCCGACCAAGAATCCATCGTAGGCCCGGTGATATTTTCTGTGTACAATTCTAGAGTTGACACGGAAGTTTTGTATAGGCTAGATGCTGTCATTTTCGGTATCTGCCCTTGTGTTACTGAGCTCGCTCCTACCACTTCCGTCGGTCGCAAGTCAGCTACGATGGCCCTACAACCTACCAGAACATGCCAAATACTTCCCCGAAGATGAGCCTCTTGTTAGGCGCCGTGAAGCTGCGCAAGAAAGGATACAGTATGAAGAGCCAATTGGAGTGAGAAAAATGTCCACGGACGAGGGGGAAATGTTCTTCCCTGAATTCTGGACTTTTGCTTCGGAGATGGAAGACTATTCTAAACGGGAGGATGAGTCGAGTCCAGTAAAACGTGAAAATGGCCATACCCATGGAGGCATGACGATACACTCGAATGGCTCAATCATACTCGGGTATTTGCCTGTTCTCGCCCTTCACGACGACGGTGGGACGTCTCCGAATCCGTTGTTGGCCAGATTTTTGCCGGGACATTTACGCCAACAGCTAGAGAAAAGGTACAAATGCCC
The DNA here is from genome assembly GCA_001006345.1 of Phaeomoniella chlamydospora. Classification (NCBI taxonomy): domain Eukaryota; kingdom Fungi; phylum Ascomycota; class Eurotiomycetes; order Phaeomoniellales; family Phaeomoniellaceae; genus Phaeomoniella; species Phaeomoniella chlamydospora. Next base: position 285,819 of record LCWF01000010.1, on the reverse strand, counting down.
AACTGGTACTTCGGCATGCACATCTATCGATCGCCCAGATAGCTGTTGTGCAACTGACTCCACCTGTGAGCTCATAGAAGATACCGGCTTGGGAGACGTGGGCTGCTGTGCCGCTGGAGAAACATGTTCGGGAACGTTGTCTAGCTGCGAAGAGGGCTATACAAGCTGCCCTGACAACCCTGGAGGTGGCTGCTGTATTCCCGGATATTCTTGTTATAAGTCTGGCTGCGCAGTCAGTGCCACAACAACGGTTGTCGCAACCGCCACAACGTCCACGGAAACCGAGACCACCAGTTCTACGCTTGGCCCAGTTACTATTTACTCGACCACCACGGTTGTCGTATACCCATCCACAACCACAACCACATCCACAACGTCAGATGATCCCTCAACAAGTTCTTCATCGAGGTCATCATCAACCTCATCTCATAGCTCGACAAAGACCAGTAGTAGTGTCGTGGTTGTCACAACGACAGTGACCTCATCGCAGGCTCTTACTTGCTCAACAGGCTACAGATCATGTCCAGCATCACTTGGAGGGGGTTGTTGTCCAACAAGCCGAGCTTGTGGGTCACCAACATGCCCAGCTCTCTCTTCTACGGCAAGCTTGAGTGCACCGGTTCGAGGGACTACAAGAGATAGTAGTTCAACGTCAGCGGCAGACTCAAGTTCGATTTCATATTCCAGTTGCCCAGTGGGATACTATGCATGTAGTGCATACTACGAGGGTGGTTGCTGCCGTGTAGGGAGGGATTGCTCCAAAACATCTTGTCCGGCAAGTGACAGCACAACACTAGTCAATACCAATGGCGTCACCATTGCAGCAGCTACAGGTAGTGGTGTGTCTGCCACAACTGAAGGAGAGACTGGATCATGCGCTACGGGATGGGCACTTTGCCCTACGTCGGATGGCGGTGGTTGCTGTCCTTCGGGATATGCCTGTGGTTCGAGCTGTACGATTGCGGCCAGCGCCTCACAAACGGGGTATGGCACATTGGTGAGCAAAGTCCAACCAAGCAGTGCAACAAAGATTGTTGACGGACATTTCTGGCTGTCCTTTTTTATAACGATCTCGACGATTCTTGTATATTTGATGAGATAGAAATGGGCACATTTTTGAACTGCATGGTTCTCATGACTTTTAGGCGATCTTTTAGCGAATTGGATCGGGCCTACTTTTAAGACATCTATACGTGGCTCTGACTTTACAAGACCTCCGGCCATCTCACATCCTCTGATCTTTACGGACGACTCCCCTAAGTGACTAGTATATGCGACACTGTAGCAGGAAAAGCATAAGCTTCGTGGGCGTGCCGATAAATAACGGCCCTTGTGTCAACCGGAGCCCCTGATATTCACCAGGAGGGACCATCTTATGTACCAGCCTTGCAATAGTTTCGCAGTCTTGAGTGTGTTTGACCCTTTGATATGACCATGTGACCATCGCGAATAAGTATCCAAGAGGTCACTAAAGATAATCTGTAGTTGTTAAGACCCGGAAAAGTGTTCATGGAGTGCTCAACACAAGAATCTCAGCAACACGTACAGCGATATGTACCTATAGCTGACTATCCCGAACGTTCGACATTAAGGCCTGCTTGGTGTCATATGCTTCGTCGGTAAAGCGGAGCTGCGGAGAGTCGGCAACTAAATCAGTTGAACTCCCCATACCACAAGTTGAGGAACTCGCGATACCCCACATGTCATACCTACCCGTGTTGTCGACGGCCTTTGCGCCTGACCTTTTGTTGCCGAGTTTTGAATCGAGGGAACCCAATTACCTTGACGATATGCTCCCGCTATCTCCGGTTTCGCACAACCAATCTCTGGCATGATGTTGACAGGATATCTACCTGATCATGAAATCTAAGGTTGCTACAACATGCGATTTGCTTCATTAGCTCGACGAGTAGTCGATGCTGGGAACTGCCGATCTTACTCTGGCCATGGAGGACAGCTTAGAACAGCTTTATTCTTTCCAGGTAGGCTGGACCAAATCAGAAAGGAGTTACAGAGCTGATGAGATTGTAAAGGCCATGGCGTCCAGAGAGTCGGTATGACCGCACAATGGCTCGAAGCTTTCCCAGGCACAGCGAAACCATTCCTAGAAGAAACGGACGAGATACTTGGATGCTCCTTGTCCCGGATAATTGCGGAAGGGCCCAACTCGAAACTCGATGCAAGCACAAATGCACAACCCGCGATCATGGCGACGTCTGTCATGATTATGCGCATATTGGAAAGCGAATTCAGCTTCAAGACCAAGCAAGAGATAGACGTTACCTTGGGACACAGTTTAGGCGAGTATGCTGCGTTGATCTCTTCTGGACATTTGGAATACAAAGATGCTTTGAAGATGGTTCGAGGACGAGCTGCGATAATGGAAGAATGCAGCATGAAAGCCAAAGAGGAGACAGGTGATAGATACGGTATGGTTGCATTGGTCTGTGTACCAGAACGCCTTGAAAATCTTGTAACAAGTATACATGAATTCTTGGGTTATGGCTCAGATGGGGTGAAGGACGACTCTAGTCACGTCCCCGCGATTGAACAGGTACAAATCGCCAACATCAATTCGAGCAATCAGATCGTACTGAGCGGATCATTGCCCAGGATACGGCAGCTTCTCATCCAAATCAAGGAATTCGGTGGTCATGATCCTCGGGCAGTCGAAATTAAGTCCGACAGTCCATTTCACAATCCTATCATGATGCCCGCAAAGGACTACATGCGGAGAGCTCTGGCGAAGACCAATATTAGGTTTCCTGGCGACATGCCATGCGTTTCCAATGTTTCGGGCCGTCCTTTTGGGTCAAAGCATGATCTCATTGAGAAACTCTCTGGCCAAGCTGTCAACACGGTTCGGTGGTGGGACAGCATCAAATACCTCCACCAAGAGGCAGGTGTCCGCAGATGGCTGGGGGTTGGTCCTGGTAAGGTAGGCAGAAACCTCGTCGGCAAGGAAGTTGGCAGAGTACAGTCAAAGACCGGGGGAGTATGGGCCATTACAGATCCGAAGGAGGTCGAAACAACATTGCAAGACTTTCTTGACAAGGCAGCAGCTGGATGATGGCGGCGTTAATCTCATATGGCATCGAGGGAAACCTCAAGGTTATTATTACTCTGAGTAAATCGAAAGTGTGATTACAACCAATCATATTTGAACAATCAGCTATCTGGGCATTGCGATTCTTTCTGCATATTCCGACCAGGGTATCATGTGCTTTGAGCATTTGAGAACCTGGCAGCAAGTATTTCCGTATGTATTTCACGGTTGGAATATCTCGAGGACCTCTACACAGAGGCCGTCATCGGTAACAAGATGTTGTCAAGGCGGCATGTCTATTTTTATTGACATAATACTTGAGTGGGTTTCATACTGACAGTCTCTCTGGTATGTGGTAATTAGTTACGATGATAATGATAAACCTGTATAATCCGTATGAGAGGTTGACCGACGTCAGCCAAGCCTCAACAGCCGAACGGGCACTAGGGAACGTCGCCTTATCGTACCACGCCCCTCTCCTGCCTCAATCGGGTAATCCCTTCAAGAAAAAAGTTGGCACAATCAGGATCATCTTTCATGAAGGACCACTCACGACCTACGTCAAGCACCCTTTACGTCTTCTAGCGTACTGCTCCCCTTTGACAATGGGTCCACTGACGTTGGATTCCATCATGGAGGCTCGAGCACTATGATCCTCCGAGGATGCATACCCCATAAACCTGGAAGGACCCTTGATGCTACACAGTAGATAATGACGGACTGCTGTACATTTCTCTTACGTTGGTTGCAACTCCAATGTGAGATCCGGTTATGAGACTGGTCTTAATTACGACAATCCTGAATCGTAAAGTACTCTGGGAAAAGAGATGACCAGATCTCCTCCAAGCTAGAGTATATAGCTTCCTCCCCTCCCCATATCATTCGGTGTTGTTTTTTTCCTTTCCATCAAATAACTCTCACACAATCAAACCACATCACAAGTACTCCAAAGAACTATCATATCATATTCCAATCCAACGACACAATGCCTCTCCGATCTTCTCGTCGCTCCAAACGAACCACCACTACCACCACCACCAGGACTAAGCCAAGTGAGTCCACCTCCACATGACCCCAGGTTCAGATCTTTTCTCCCGTTACATAAATAGCCAGTCTATTCTTTGAATCTGCTACCCGTTGTGACATATGGCACATGACTAACCAGACTTGTCATAGCCTTTATGGGCCGCCTTAGGGGTCAGCGAACCGTACATCACCAGAAGCGTCATGCTACATTGGGCGACAAGATCAGTGGTGCCCTGCTCAAGCTCAAAGGCTCTTTGACACACCGACGCGGTGAAAAGGTTAGCCTTACTACCCGTTGATAGGAAGCTGGTGGCTAATCTTTCCTACAGGCCGCTGGAACTCGACGTATGCATGGAACCGATGGACGTGGTTCTAGAAGAACAAGACACTACTAAAGCTGTACATGACCTGAACGATCCAAGATGTTTTTGTGATACCCATCAAAGCACGATAACGCTCAACTACACGGCCTGGAGAAGCAATGTATTTTTTGTCGAATTTTAAATTGTGTGGAGGATTTCTATATGTATAATGTGTTTCCAGCTGTACGACATTAAATGAAGAAAATTGTACAATCCATTTTCGCATTACCAATGCTTGATCCTGATGGCTCCAGGGCTTTGATCAAAATCTACTCTTTATGATTGATTGGCACTGACTTCGCCAGGAGATGATGTGATACGGTAAGCTTCAAGACCACCAAGTGCAGATATGGATAGTTTGACGTTAGATCAATGATTGGCTAGTAACACCTCAGTCTTCTCATAATCACATTCGTATCCAGGTACAGTAGGATAAGGAGGTGAGAATCCCAGTCTGTCTTGATGTACTCTGACTGCTCTCGATGCCTGGCCCCTCGCAGTCAGCGGGCCTGACAATCACTCAACCGCTGGTGCTGTATCGTGCGCTCTTGGCCACCAAGAAAATAAATCCAGACCCTGCTCAGCATAGGCTCGCACTACAATTGCAGAAATTGTACTTTCGTCTGAAAGATTATGACCCGAACGTCGAATATAGACAACGATTAGACCAAATCAGTCGTACGGTTGGTCGAGCATCTACCCGTATAGAAGATGAACAACCATTGCCGAAACGGAGCTTTCTGGCATCGCTTTGGGGACAAGATGCCCGTGGTGACGGCCCAACGCTGGCACTCACAAGAACCGTACCGATCCATGAATCTGCAATGACAATCGACTCTCCTCAGGGAATGTTACTGTACGGCGAGGTGGGCCGAGGCAAAAGCATGCTTCTTGACCTGTTGGCAGATTGCTTGCCTAGCCAAAAGAAACGTCGCTGGCATTTCAACACTTTCATGTTAGACACGTTTCGGAAACTTGAGGAATTACGGAAGGAGAGATTAAGCATCCCGACGGGCCTTTCAGGATTGAATCAGGAACATTCTGTCCTTACACTTGCTCGAGACATGGTCTCTACTACCCCTGTTCTGTTCCTCGATGAGTTTCAATTACCAGATCGAACCGCTTCAAAGCTACTGTCGTCGTTTTTGACATCTTTCTTTCACCTAGGAGGTGTTTTGATTGCAACAAGTAACCGAATGCCTGAAGAATTGGCGAAAGCTGCTGGGGTAGAGTACATGCCTGAGCCTAGATCGGCACTGGACAATGTGAGCAGCTTTTTAGGCTATGGGAGCCGGCGTGGCCATGCCGAACTTGCTGCAGCTACAGATTTCGGGGCATTCCTTGAAGTCTTGAAGGCGAGATGTCAGATTTGGGAAATGGAAGGCGAGCGTGATTGGAGACGGGAATACACGCCCGACCTCCGACCGGATGAAGTGGATGTCACCGACAAAAACGTTGCTGCATCAACGTCTGATTCGTCAGCGACTTTAATAGAGAGGTTAAGTGACAAGGTCTCACAATATGGCGGTAAGACCACTCCGGCTTACTACCATATCATTGCGGCAGATTCGACGGAGGCCATTACAGAAGCAGGAGGGTCTTGGACAGAAGCAAACCATAAGTGTTTATCTTCTGATGGAACCTACGTGACAGACACCTCAAGTTGGGAACCTGGGATTCTCCACGTATATGGTCGTCAGGTACTTGTACCTGCACAATGCAAAGGTGTCACGAAATGGACTTTCAATTCTCTGTGTGGCAATACGCTAGGCCCTGCGGATTATATCACACTCGCATCAACTTATCATACTCTGATCCTGGACGAAATACCCATATTAACGACGACACTGAGGAATGAAGCTCGTCGCTTCATCACTCTTTTGGATGCTCTATATGAGGCCAAATGTAGATTGCTTATCCGTGCAGCTGCGCCTCCAGACCAGTTGTTTTTCCCCGACGTAAGAACTTCGTCGATCTCGTCCGAGGGTGATGGTGAGACAACGCCTGATAGCGACGAAGTCTATCAAGAGACATTGGCGGAGATTTACCAGGACGCCACCAACCCGTTCCGTCCCAATATATCTGTGTATGATGAGACCAACGCAGGCGCACCATCGGCTGCTGGACGGGAAAGAAGATCCGTCCTGGCAGACGAAGATGCAGATTTTGGGCCAGTCTACGGCAACGGACGTGGTCATGGGGCTTCCACTGGCGACGCCGGACTGGCGGAAACGGAACGTCGACAGGACGGACCTGATTTTACCAGAACAACGCTTCTCACTGGCGAGGACGAACGTTTTGCTTACAAACGTGCTAGAAGCAGGCTATGGGAAATGTGTGGTGAGAGATGGTGGAATGACCGCGCTGGACATGTCGACACATGGTGGAAGCCTCTGAGCAGATCTATGAGACATTGGGAGGGAGCCGAAGAGATTGCGAAGATGGCGGACAAATTTACAATCTCATCCGCAGAGATGTCTGAGTTCTCTGACACCACTTCTTCGACTCCTACAGAACAAAGCCGCCAGGATCGACTGTTCAGACATGGAGCCAGTCCCTTCCGAACAAGGCAGGATCCGCCGCCCAAATTTAGCTGGGTTCACGCATGGGGTCTGATGCAATGGGGCAAAAAGGCCGGAGAATGGGGTAGAGGAGTCGAGGGGAAGAGGAAAAGCGGCGACTGTGTACAAAAAGATTAGATTATCAGAGCATTCCATAGATATCACAAAGTATCCCAGCGATGACGGAGTGCAGCGGCATTGAAAGGAACTCGAGAATGAGAGAATCGGATTGAAGAACCAATCTGGTCATGCGCAGGCAGACTATCGCCGGGATGTTGAGATATGTTTACTGACTCGCACAAGGATAACAGGGTGAAGATGGGTCCCGATCGAGTCAAGAAATGACCGTTTTCGGTATCTGAATTAGTGTCTCGGTCTGCTGTGCACATGCGAGCCGACCGAATTCTCGAAGAAATAATGCATTGACAGCATAATAATTTCTTATCGAACAATAGCCATCAAACATCATGCATAAAGAGGAAGAGTGTCTATAATTATCCCTAATCCTTGTGTAGAGCATGAAATTAAAGGAAAGGTAAAGTGATCTTGTTCTAGGGGTGCCGTGCCTTGGGGACGGTAAACTCGATTACACCACAGCGGGAGCCCCAACTAAAGTGACCGGGAACCAAGGCCCAGATGGTTTTGGGAAAGTCTTAACTGGGTCTAACGGGGCCCCCTTCGAGGGTGGTCACCAATCACATCCCTGGGCACCCTTGCAACTCTTAACGACGCGCCCACCCACGTCTCTACGCTCTATACTTCCTGCATTGGTGATCAATCTTCCTCTTATTTTCGACAGCTAATCTCTCTTCTCTCAGAGGGGCCACCCACTTCCCCCAACTCTGCCGAGGATCTCAAGGTACTGTACAGTACAGTACAGATATCTCCAGTGGAATAGCATGGCAACATGAAGGGAGATACCGTACTGTACCATATATACGTCCTACTCTACCTAGGCACAGTAATTAATTAATCAGGTATCTGGCTAGGGTAATTGGGAGGAAGATACTGTAATTACCATGCAGGCAGGGATTTCTACACATCCTTCACTCCCATCATATTATTGTACAGTCCTACCATCTCCTTCTGTTACCTTGGTCCCTTTCGATCTTGATATCATATCCCCTTGACGACCTCATCGAAATTACCAGCATTGCGAATCACTAGGTATGCGATATGTGAGGCTGTTCTCCAATCCGACGATCTCGATTTCTCTTTCCCCTAATTCACGACCATTATTGTACCTTGCACATCTCCACAAATCACCACGGTTTGCGCCGCGGACGACAAACTCTCTGTGCTGACGTGCCTCGACCATTTCGGCGTGCTGTGCGATTGTCGCATTCGCGGGCAAAGCCATGGCGACCGTGGCGACTACTCATTCGCATCCTACGGTCCAGAGTCTGGCCCACGAACCAGTACCGGCGTCTCCAACGTTGACGAACCCGGATATGATACTTCCTTACAATGACGCTTCCCCCAAGTCATTCAGACAGTCGCCGCCGTATCTGTCCCTCGAGATAAACGCACCAAGCCCTGCGCCGGCTGGCGGTCTATCAAGTATACCTTATCAGCATGGCGCGCCCCTCAGCGACATTGGAGAAGAAGAATCTACAATCATGTCTAGAACCTCAGATAGCGGAAGCACAACTCCAATTGATACGGCCTCCATGGCCTCAGAACAGCCGTGGCGCATGGAGAGACGGAACAGTGAGGGTTCGGTGTCGACGGTCAGCGCAGCCTCGGATCTCGATCGATGGAAGGACTTCGATACTGTTGTTGGCGCATCTAAGAGCAGACCAATGTCCACTTCAGCGAATGGTAATTTGACGGTTCCTCAAATCAGCTCCAGGCGCGACAGTTTTACCTCTCTTGAAGGCGACGAGGCGGAATCCAACGCTCTAAGTGAGCGGGCAGAACGCATTCTTGCGAACGCAAAGAAGCGTTTGACGGTAAGTGCAATCTAACACTGGCAGGAGCATATCACTCATTACAATTAGGCTTTAGAAGGCAACCTAAGTCGGGCTCGATCGTCCATCTTGCTTTCTCCCGACAGGGCTAGCATGGCATTGGGTGAACATAAGCAAGCCGGTGGACTCTACCGTTCGATTTCTCAGTCTGGCGAACGTCGTCTGGGTCAATTGGGGGCTAATCGCCAACGCTCGGTACTTTCGACTGGACAACCCGCATCTTCTGGTCATAACAGAGTATTTAGCGACACATCTGTTCCCATGAACACACCTCATTCACCTCCAGGAAACGCATTGAGATCTGTGAGTGCCATGGATAGTCTTTATACAAATAACATAGGATCAGTCTTGCAAGATTCGCCGCAAAATACACTAGGATCAGGAACGAATGGGAGCTCGCCGCAATCTGGTTCAACCTATTCTGCATATCAATTATCGTTGAACGCTGTCAAAGAAGATGATGTTAATATCACTCCTTTGATTCAGTCTCCACGTGGACTCGGCATCTCGAACTCTGTCTCTGTGGACAATTTGAAAACTAAAGCATCCGGTATCGATTCGCCGGATAGCCTCTCTAGACCGACTTCGCAAGCTTCAACAAGGGAGCTTCGTGAGCAAATGAACGATCTTAAAAGCAAGATATCAAATCTACGTGTTCAAGCAAAAGTTGACAGTCTTCGACGGAGAAGTTTGCAGAATCTTCGCCAACCGAGTCCATTTACAGCTGCAGAGGGATGGGAAGGCAAGGAGGAAGATGACACTCACCCTGCTCGGTCAGCAAGTCATACTCTCAGACGAATGCGCAGTTCTGAGAGACTGCAACCGTTGCCACCCGTACAAGACAAGGTAATTCCCGAAGAAAGCGATGAAGTCGATCAGCGAAATTATGCTGCACAACGAACTCCGCAGAAACCTATACAAGAGACAATTTTTCAGACACCAAATAACATGTATGAAGATGGTAATCTTCGGACTCCAAATCATCCCCAACCGACTGTTGCTGGCAGCACATATGAAGATGCCTCGGAAGAGCTGCTAGATGAAAATGGAGAAACAATTACAGCATCCGAACAAGAACAGATCTACCTCAATGAAGCCCTAGAAGAGTCGCTACGCGATGGTGAGATAATGGAAGTTCCGGATGCTGAAATGATTGAACCAGAGCCAGAACGTCATGAGGACCGGCCAGATGCTTTCGACTATGAACACTTTATTCTCCATTCTGCACTGGGAAACTATTCTCGGGATCGCAAAGACTCGAATCGTTCCAGTAGAGTTTCGATAAGCTCAGACGACTCAGTTGTTACTAAACGAGCTTATCACAGCCCGACAGGTCAATTTGATGGAGGTGAAACTGAAATCGAAGCCGAGACATCTACTCCAAAACTAAAGGCGTCAAGCAGCCGACCATCACTTCGTGGCCATGCAAGGAATAACAGTGTTGAATCTGTATCAAGCATATCAACTATGAATACGTTCGCAACAGCCACCGAGGGCGCCGGCTCTAACGAAGAAGATGAGGACGCCGTGCCGCATGACATTTTATCATGGTCTGGCACATACCACGCCAATAAATCGCAGACAAACCTTGCTCAACCTGTAGATCACCCATTCCTCCGGAACGGTGCTCTCCCAACACCTCCTACAATGTCACCAAGAGACAAGCAACCCTCCACTCTTCCACCGCAATCCCTTGACACAATCATCAACTCTCTGATTTCTTACGCCGGATTATCCAACACCTCCCAAACTTCTAGCGCATTATCTCTATCTAGAGATATTGATCCAACTGACAAAGAACTTCTTGAATCCCTTTTCCAGAGTATTGGAACGATTTGTTCAGACATTGCCAAGCAGTCAACACCCTCCGGATCGTCTATTTCCAACGGGGGATCGGCCGGTCATCCAAGCCACTACGATCGAAAGATTTGGAGGAGAAGACTTGACGCTTCGAGAATGGTCCTAGACGGTGAAGTCGACATTGATCCTGCTTGAAATCGATGAGATTTTCGGGGAGGTCTATACATGCGCAATGATATATCGCTCGGCCTACCCGGTCAATGCTACCTGTTCCTCGCTTCCGCCCACTAGCTTTCGAACATCCCAAGATCACCACTAAATTCGCTATATAATACTTCGCTACCGTGCACATATTACACAAACCACATACCCCAAGTTTCACTATACTCTATATCATCTTTTAACTCATGACGTTCCATTCGTTTCAGTTCTAGACAGTCCATTTATCAAAAGCGTTCAAGCGAGGTGTTTAGGAATGTTCACAGGCGGAGAAGACGTTGATTTACCTGACTATGACCATACAAGCTTAGTCAATGAGCAAATCAAGGATCCATTCATTCATTCATTCTATTCTAATATGGAAGAGAAGAGAATTGAAGAGAGAGAGAGGAGAATGGGACCTTGAACATTCACCCCAAACAGGAATGCTAATGCAATTATTTGAATTTGATTGAGCCTTCGTTTGATTCTTTATACTGTACTGTCCTGTATATAAATCATCTCTCTGCGTATGTACAGCACACATGAACCAAATACGTACATACGTACGTACCTACCTATCTAGGTTACTAGTAGTTCTACAACCTACGTACAGTATAGTACATACATACATACCATACCATACCATATTACAGTATATCTTATCTATCTATCTAACTAACTTATACCCAAATATAATATCGTTTGTTATCTCTAAGGGTAGGTGTCAGCGACTGATCTATCTATTTATCTATCTATCTAACTACCTACCTACTGTAACTAACTACCTACTAATGTAATTACAGTAATTATGTAACGTATGTATAACTTATACTGTATAACTTATGTATAATGTTACATGATATATATTATACATTACTTTCCCTATGAAGCAAGGTAAGAAAGGTAAGAAAGGTACAGTAGTAGTACGGTATTATTGGTTATATATATGTTGTAACTATATATATTAGTTAGTTTGTTTATGTGTTCACGTAAGTATAGATAGTAATCATATTTACTATATTCATATTTACTATATTCATATTTACTATATTCATATTTACTATATTCATATTTACTTATTCACTGTATTTGTCATTGTTGTTCTCTTCTAACGTATATTTATTTTATATATTCATTGTCCACCAAAGCCTGGGACCTGATAAACACCAAAACAATAAGTCTATTATCCATTCAATTCAATCCAAGTCATATAGTACAACAAAATGTAAACGGCTAGCCAAAATGCAGCTGCTGGTCTGACTGATTAACCGACCGACCGACCGACCGATCTATGAGCAGTAGATATATGAAATATAATGACCATGAAATGAAAAACTTGGAAAGGTATCTAATCGCCCAATCGACCAAATAATCACGTATCCGTGATTTGGGTAAATGCTTTCAATTGGGCCGTTGAAAGAGATGCTGAATGAGAAGGAGGCTCTGGTGGATATTCGAGACGAAGATGCCTGGTTGATGAACATGAAAGCAGTGAGAGTAAGTGTTTATTTCTCGGCTTTGGCTCCCTCTGAAATCACAGGGTTATGTCCAGGTTCGATCTTGGAATCGCTTTCTAATAACTCTGCTGGGCGATCTAATCACATGTTAGTCAATTGATCAGAAAGGACGAGGTTGAAATAACAGGACATACCATGTCTTGAGTACAACTTTCTCTCGTCGTCATTGAATACTCCAACCTTTCCACTTTCAACCTCTTTTCGAGTTATGGTCAACTTCGACTTGGGAAGGCCCATCGAAGCCAAGTAAGCGACACTATCCTTCCATTCCACATCTTTGCGTTTATTATCCCAGCGCAATTCTTCACCCATGAGGTCGATAACCTTGGGTAGAGCTTCTAGAGCAGCTTGTGCGTTCAAAAAGGCAAGACGGGTTCTACGAGAAATAACATCGACTGCAGTTTGAGCGTACTCATGTCTTACAGCATAGCGAACTTCACCGTCGATAAATGGGTAAAGAGGGGAGATTCTGATACCTCGAACGGGGAAGCGGGTCTCTGTTGGAGCAGCAAGAGCGGCAACTGTCCATGCTCGATCTCCGTAGGCTTCAGCAAGATGTTTAGCAACATCGGTCTCGATACCAAAATGCTGAATGAGATTGATGAAGAGGGTTTTTGAGTAACCGTGAGCACCGACAAGGCGAACTTGGTGAGTCTGGCATGTGCCATTCAAAGCTGCAGCATCATCGATCATTTCGGTACCACTAACCCTTGGAGCCTCTCGTACGGCTTGGGTCTTAAGGTTGAATTGTTTGATAGCCGCATCAACGGCATCTTCGGCCATCTGTCGATAGGTAGTCCATTTACCACCAGCGCAGGTTAGAAGACCAGAAGTAGAGATAGTGACCAGATGATTTCGAACAAGAGATTCGGTATTCTTGGCATTTGGATCTTTGACCAAGGGGCGAATACCAGACCAGGCAGCCAAGACATCACCTCTGCGGACCGTAATATCAGGAGCCAGGTAACCTCGGATCTCATTGAGAATCCATTCGATCTCATCTTCACCAGGAATAGGTTGTGGGGTAATATTAGTAGGAGCATCAGTGGTTCCAGCAATGGTATTGCCTTGCCAAGGTAGGAAGAAAATGACCCGACCATCTGATGTGGATGGATCGATCAGACCCATCTTAGAAGGACTGTAGTAACCGGGAAGAACGACGTGGACACCAGAGCTAGGAGCAACAATTTCTTGCGTAGCTTGCTCATCGAGTTTGCGAATTGAATCTGTGAATGGACCAGTGGCGTTGATGACCCCTTTCGCGCGGATGGTGAAAGTGTCGTTATCATTTCCGTTCTTGCTGCTGACCATGTCCTTCACCACCGCACCGTTCAGCTTGCCATCAGCATCCTTGGTGAGCTCAGTCACCTCGACATGGTTGGCGATGCTGGCACCATAAAGTGCAGCAGTCATAGCGAGAGAAACGTTCATTCGAGAGTCATTATGGGCACCATCGTAGTAGACCAGAGCACCGAAAAGATCATCCTTTTTCAACATCGGAAAAGCGTCCAAGGCTTTGGTCCTAGTAAGGAAATACGAACTTTCGATTCCTTCAGAGCCAGCCAAGAAGTCGTAAAATTTGGTTCCAGCCCAAAAGTAGGGGGCCTGCCACCACTTCTGGATTGGGATCATGATTGGGAGCCAGCTTGATAAATGAGGCGCAGTGTCAAGGAAGTATTTTCGTTCCCGCAAAGCTTCCACGACAAGCTTGTATTGATTGTAGTCCAGCTCCCAGACAGCTTTCTCTAGATATCTCACACCACCATGAACCAATTTTGTGCTTTTACTGCTCGTGCCTGCGGCGAAATCATCTCTTTCAACAAGAGCGACCTTCAACCCACGCGTGACAGCATCGAGGGCGATTCCTGAACCGGTGGCTCCGCCTCCAATGACCAAGAGATCGTAGGGATCATTGGCTGACGCCGCACTAGCATCAGCTTTCGACGAGAACTTATCGAGCTTTCCGGCGACTGCTGATGCGATCGACCCTTTGCCTGATGAATTCGAAGCGCAGCTTTGTTTGAGATCTGCTATTTGTTCTTCTCGCGTCCTCACTCTTGGAAACTGTGGCGGGCTGAATCTTCCGCCCTCGTATGAGGGAGGTGGTACTACTGCGCCCTCCGATCCGGGGATGTTTCGTGGGCGGTATGTATAGTACAAGAAGCCACCTCCTAGAGTACCAGCTGCCAAAGTGCTGTAAAGGACTGGCCGTACCAGCCTGCGCGAAGCCATTCTGTTGCGTCAGATATGTTAACTTCGCCAGACCACACAGTTGGGAGAAAGAGGTTGCGTGGTCGAGGGCACCCTTTTAGACAGCCAGATGGCAAGCTCGGAGGATCAATGAAGATTTATCCGAGGCTGTCTTAGGCGAAATGAGTATGCGCTCGTGGGAAACAGGATGATACCTTTTCCCTTGGTATCTACCGAAAGGGACAGCTGTGAAAAAGGAGAATAAAAAGATGCAAAGAGCGAAATGGGTAGGGTTCACCAAGTACAGGACCCCATATTGATTGACCGGAGCATCTGGCGGAGGTGTAGCGATAGTATCTCCAGGATTACAGGTACCTACTGCATTGGCTGGCGCGGGCTAAACAAATTGGATGGGGACCAAACAGAGCAATGCCGTCACTCCTTCAAAATCTGGCGATGGATTCCACGAATAAGAGTTTGGCCGAGGACCCGTCCGATAATTGTGGGTTGGTGGGAGAGCATTGGCCACTATGGAGGCCGTGTGAATTCTATTCTCTTTTGCATGTGGGCGAGGCAAAAGGCCCATGGGCTCTGATGACAACTGTAATTACTGGAGTCAAGAGTAAGATGTCCAGAGGTACAGAGTATTAGAGGAACAACATGCAATAACAACAACCCACCAACCCCCGTGCCCTCCCACTCAATTCCAACCCACCATCCCCCAAGTGTTAGCGGACAAACCTTCCCCGTCTCCTTCGCACCCCGCTGCTTACTACATATGTACAATTGCTGTGCCTTGCGGTCGTTCCATGCTACGGTATTGTGAAGCTCTATCTACATGGCAAAATCCCAAGAACAGTATCATACAGGCACTTCGGATGTGTACAGTACAGTACAGTACAGTACCACAGTTGATACCAATGACTCGGGAGGCCGCTGGCTACCTGAGGAGGCCAGTACGATACCGTTCAATTTCAATTCTCAACGTTCCCAGACTGTGAAGCAGTACAAAAGTACGGTACTGTACTCTGAGTAGCTGTAGCTGCTGATCAGATGGATATCCTTTACCTACAGTAACGATAGGACCGGATGGCGTTCTGACCTATAGAGTACTCTGTACTCTTACGCTGAATGGTTCCCGGGCTTCCGATTGTGTGATCTCATAACAGTGTCCTCTACATACTCTGAGTACATACATAGTAGTAATTAGTACTGTACTTTGCCCACAGTATACTCTGTACAGGTAATACTCCACCGTACTCACAGTACAGAGCGGAACTCGGTCCCCACCCGGTATGCCTGCCACAGCTTTCCCCCGAGAGTCGTCCAGCAAACAGGAGAGACAAAGGAATCGGTTGTGTGGAAATTGGCACCAGCCTGTCGATCACCCATCGTGCTTATGAAGTAATAGGACGTGTTTCGCTGACTGTCTCGATGGAGTCATGTGTAGAAAGACTGGGTACGTGACCGCAAATCTGCATCCAGACTATATGATACTGTACAATCTTGGATCACGATGTCAATTCCTGTCCTGCGTTTTTGGGGGGGCTCCATATCTACATTTCGGAGGCAATTGCTGCCTCCACTCAACAAACTGGTTCTCCACGACAGCGTCATAAGGAAAATCGCAGATGCCCACAGCTAAATTGACTATGCCTTGCGCGCAGGTCATAGTCCCAGACAACGGACTTACATGCTATAGCATTAACATTCATACGTTGAAACGCCTGGTCAAAACTCGGCGAGTAGGATCTCATGTCTCATTCTCTCTCGCTATGGAACGTCGAGTCTATCGTCTCTCATGCATCGCTCAGTTCTTCAATTCTGGACCGACAGCGAGCTCGTACTGATAATATGGTTGATGTTCCTCAAAGCAGATTTGGGGATCTGCTTCCATCTTATAGTTGTATGCCGCCTCATCATCCGAGATGAGAATCTTGGGCATCCCCTGGTTGGCGGCTGCCTCGGCCAGAAGCTGGATCTTGCACAGACGTTCTCCCAAACCAAATAAGAAGCAAGCCTCGTCGACCGTCTCTCCCACGGTCAACAATCCATGGTTGCGAAGGATGCACAACTTCCCATCGCCCAGGGCCTTTGCAATTCTATGGCCTTCTTCCTCCCCAAAGACAATGCCACCGTAGGCGTTGTAGACCGAATGATTCTTGTAGAGCTTGCAAGAATCTTGGGTAAGCATATCCAAAGGACGTCCAAACACTGACCAAGCTCGGCCGTGAACTCCATGGAAATGGCAAGCGGCATGCACATCCGACCGGGCTTTATGGATGGCCGAATGAATCAAAAATCCGGCTCGATTAGCTGGTCGCGAACGGTTTCCACCAATGACGTTGCCCTCGTAGTCTAGAAGGATCATATCGCTCTTTTTCATCATGCCAAAGTGAACGCCCAGCGGGTTGGTCCAGAAGGCACCTTCATTTTCGGGATCCCGGACGCTAATGTGGCCGGAAATACCTTCGCAAAGACCCTCCCTAGCTATATATCTGAAAGCTGCAGCCATATGTTCCAGCTGCCACTCTCGCTTCTCTGCCAACGATTGGAACTTGGGATAACCTTGGGTGTGTAAGTTGAGGCTTCATGCAAACAAACCAGTACACGAGGTACAGACCTTGGAGTGAAACATCGCCATGGGAAATGGCTTGCATCGGAGTGAGGTCTTCGCCGCCATGGACATGAGGCTCATCCGCAGGTTGGGCTGCCTTGGAAACAATGCGGTCCGGAAGGACATCTGCAAGGGCTGTTGGGGCCATCTCTGATGAATATAGAAGCTACAGCGAAGTCAATTTTTTTATAACTAAAGATGAAGATGAGAGCGCTCTATGAGACCAACAAAGGATGCTGGTAGATGCATCAAAATAGTCGAAGACGGCGGATGTACCCTGCATAAGTACTGCTATCTGTGAGAACACCGGTCCGGCACAATCATGGAGATGCCAACACGGAGAAGGGCGCATATGGCGCTCACTGTTTTGCAACATTTTCTTCCTGATTTGCTGAAGCCAAAAATGGTCGGAATGCGAATGATTGTGTTGACAGCCTGTTGATACGCTTCCTACTGACCCTAGCTGCTTTCTGATTTGCCCAAAAGGGTTCCTTACCGGCATTTGCTCGCTGTGAGGCCCGACGTGTGCTTCGCAAACGGTGCAGGACACGGGGTCAGTCGGCATCAGTATAATCTGTAGCAATCAAAATGATCTCTTCTGCGGCCATTCGCATTCTTGCTTATACTGTCTACGTTGATAGTCTGTGAACGGGCTCAAACATTGTTTCCTACTGAACACGTTTGCAAGATGTATAAAAAGCTAGGCAAGTCGGATACTCATCCTAGAGGAATTTTTGATTGTGACACGCCTCCCTACAAAATAATTGTGGTCGAGCTGCGGGGACACAAGATATTCCCCCCCTGGTTTCTGATTCGAAGCTTACAGTACTGCGAAGGTATGTCTAGGTGGGATCAACAGATACTACGGCGTTATATTGACTGGTTGAGGAGTAAGAGCCCACAATGTCACCGCACAAACCAACCCATCCCACACCATGAGCGATAGGGACTCCATTGGCTCCTATGAGGGGAAACGAGCACTCGGTCAAAGGAGCCGTGAATGTCGCAGTCAACGACCCGAATACCATCCTCATGAAACGATCCTCTGAGAGCGCCAAGCAGAGAAAAGAACGGACAAGCCAAATGCTGCTTTGGCAGAAGCGTTGAAGAAAGCAAAAGAGGAGGAGTCACCACAAAAGGGTGGCCAGGCAAGCGGGACGAAAGGCTGATATTGAGGGCTAGTAAATATCGGGGATTCATTCGGATATACCTCAAGAGGGTTGTCCATCGAATGCGTCCCGCAGTTGTAGATCGTAATGTTCCTTGTCTCGTAGCTTCTGCTCTATGAAGCTTGAAGCGAGAGGCCAATAATGTCTGAGATTGAATGAGATATTTGTGTGATCGCCGTGGACATACCTCGTTGAGATGTGATCGTAGAACATCTGAATAATGGCTCCCGGGCTTCGAAGAGCCAACGCATACCAGAAGGTACCACTCTCCCAAACTTGTTTCATGATAGCCGAGACAGGCATCACGTTAGGAAATCTTCGAGTGTAAAGGACTTCTTCCTCTTCTAGGACTCTCACGAATTCTCGACGGAGTTCGTCATCCACCACAAGCCCATCAGGGGTCGAGTTCCAGAACAGTGAGATATCCAACATCTCAATGGGTCGTGACAAACTCCATTCGAGATCAATAAGGCATGTGATATTCCATGCTTCATCAACAATGATGTTGTTCTCTTGAAGATCTGTTAACGTAAAGATGAATGGGCCACGGCGCAGGTCTCGTCGAAAAAACCAGGGATAAAGTGCCTTCATCAGTGTCAATGCCGCCGTCTGGGAGATACAATCGCCCTCGCTGGTAATCGCATTTGGTTGATATTGAAGACGGCTCTCGTGACACGAGAGCAGGTCAGTCACATAAGAATCCGTGGTAGTATAGGTAAAATTTCGTGGTATGTCTATCGGAATTGCTTCGTTTTCCAATTCTTGGATCTCCGAGCCGAGTGGTCTATTCTGTAAGCGTACGAAGCCGTCATCATCAATTAGAAATGAGCCGATCCGTGGTAGAGGGACTCTCCCAAATGCCAAAATAATTTGCGATAAACTTTTGCAAAGATTGTTAAAAAGTTGAGGAGAGGTCTTTCGTTCATCCCACGTTTTAGATAAAAGGGTTCCACGAGACTCCTCTATATACTCGATCAAGAGATAGCTCGTGCGTAGTTCACGGAGGAGGATGTCGGACCGGCAGGCGACGAATCGAGAAGGAACAGAATACCCAAGAAACGTTAGAACTCGTCGGCGAACGATCTGAAATATTCGTTTGAGGAATGGAAGGCTCTCAAACGTTACGAACTAACAGGTCAGCATGGTATTATGCATTATGATGTCCAGAATTACCCGTAGACCGCTCGATAGACCAAATCCATATAAACGTGGAATAGGAACTTCAGGACAGTTGTTCTGCAGCCAGACGTATGTCCCGCCTTCACACCGGACCTTTTCATCGACATTACCAGGGCGGAAAGCTTCGCCTGTTCGGAACGGGAATGGGAAACGCATCATGACTTTCTTGGAATATCCGGCCGAATAGCGAACACAAAGAGGTACGCAGACATTAAAGGTGCCCCATCGCCAATCTTTTACCTGAGCAGCACGACAAATGTCTGACGAAGCCAGAGCTAGATGTTCCCCCGCTAATCTTTCTATGGTTCTTCTTTTGCTCCGTAAGTGCTCGAGAAACTTGATCATTTCTTCATAATAACTCAGCGCATGAAGGATGTTGCTTTGATCATCTACCGCAGTCGAAAAGGTTATGTCGCCTGTGAGTAGGCGACGCGTCCTGTTCATAGTTCCATACACCGACAAACAAGCTTCTGGTGATAGAGATACCAAGTTTTTGAGGTTACGTTTTGTATGAAAAGGTGTGTTTAAAGAGCGATCAGTTGGATGATGAGCGATAAGTTTGGTTTCAGTAAGAGGTTCCGTAGTTGGCGGGACCGTGTTGCATAGGAACTGTATACGAACTAGGCTAAGTTGTAAAGGATAGTCGTGATGAATGAATGAATGATTAATGACCACCGTAATTCAAATCGATGGTTATACCCTAAATACCTTACATACTATAGAATAGGATGGGGTAGGTTTCTAGCTATGAAATGGCGATGAAATGTGGTCCGACAGGCAATAATAGAAATAAGCTCCCTCGTCGAGACCTCACTTGCCATACCATTATCTACGATGTGTAACCGTGCTCTCTCCATGGCATCGTCTATATATCCAACAGGCGAGACATAATCTCAGAGACAACGCATCGACATGTCTTGCTACCTCACCAAACATCATGAAAGCCTGTGCATTGCGTGATTTTCTCTTTGAATGCAGCCATCTCTTTTGCGATAAGATCTTCCACATCTCTTGGAAGGGGGGAGGGGGCGCCTGCGGAACGGCCTGGGCGACTGCTGCCTTGTCCTCGATGCTGACCTGGGAACTGGAGCCCGCCGTGTATAAGGGGGATTCCCATAATCAAATCCAGTCTCATATTCAATCTCACGGATTCGTCCTGTCCACCAGGGGCTTTGCTTTGGAGGGGTATAGCGTCGAATATTCAACCTCTGCATTTCTGCCAGATAATGCGTCTCTTGCTCTCCAAGATGTCATACAATATTGCGGCGGTCCTCATCCTAGTCTTCTTGTAGATTTTCATGATATTTGTTCTGCTTTCAAGAGACCAGTCCTTTGGGGCTATGTTATGGGCATGACCTATTCCGTTTGGTCGAAAAGGCGTATTCCAATAAAGCATTAGATAGGTATAAGGATAACTGCCATGCTCCACAGGTGGAATCAGTTCCCACGCGTCTATATCGCTGTAGGAACTATCGACGAGTAGGAACACGAGACCATAGCATCTCACATCCTTGTCAGTAACCGATCTGACTCGTGTACCGATGCTGTCTCGGTCATGTTGGCCGCCTCTCTGGAACAGAAGAGCATTGTTCGACGCATCGAACTCAAAGAGTCCTTCTCAACCGGCTCCTGGTTCAAGTCTGCCAGTCATGGCATCCCGGCTTTGTACACCACAAAAAAGTACGATCCTTTCCCGTGTGGAATCCATGCTATCGGTTGTCCCTCCTGTCTTCCCTTATTGCGCGATAGGGTCTTAATTCGATCCTTGGGTATGACAGGAAGTCCTTCAACACCTTGGATAGTTCGACGCTGTTGAGGCACATAACGGTCCTGTTGAATGGCGCTAGCCACGTCATCAGCGAGCCTATCATCATTGTATTGTTGATCGTCGTATCCTTGATTGTACCCATCTTGATTATATCCATCCTGATTGTAACCTTGGTTACCACGTTCGCCGGAGTCGCCTTGGCTATTATCGTTGTTCTGGTTATTCTGTTAGTTATGACCCCCTGGGTCTTCAAACGCACCTGGAATGCGTACGTCATTCTGGCCGCCATCTTGGCTCCAACTTTGCTGGTTTAAACCTAAACGAAGGTTAGAGAGCTCTATAACATCAGTCATACAGGAGCTATTGGACCTTGTTCGCTTACCCATTCCAGAAGCGTTAACAGCTCTTGTGGATTCAGATCCAGATTCTCCCGCGTTACCTGTGCTTCCGGGAAGTCTTGGATAACCTGGGTCGGATCCTAATGCCCAGAGGTAAGAGGTACGGTTGCAGGAGTTGAGTGTCCAGTTCCAGGTTCAGCCACACCCGGACGACCATCACGACCATCGAAATCACGACGGTTGTCGGGTTGAGCAGCGTTCGGACCTCGACTGAAGTTAGAACCTGATCCATTGTGACCATGATTACTCATGTTGTACTGGTGATGCTTTGAGATGAATTCGGATTTGGAGAAGATCCACCTGCTTTTTAAGTGTTTCTGTGATACTTGGGCTCGGGAGTACTTCTCGACATCGTCGAGCTGGCGAGACAACAGGTGATATTCAGCGTTGCCCGGATCACGATTCTGAGGGAGCTGACATATTCCGAGGCCTATGGACTGAAAATAATCTAGGTGCGTCTTCTCGGCTCCCAGATACTTTATCACGTGTAGAATTGCCTCTACGCCCTTAAGATCCTGGGTTTTATAAAAGAGACTGGGAACGAACGAATCAACAGGTTCGCTTGACTCACAACTGTCTTCGGCTCGGTCATCAACCATTTGCAATTATATCCATGCGGGTCGGTTGCTGTTGGGATGGCGTATTTGGTGGGTAAAGTATTCTCATCTTTTGCAGAATGTCCTCAGGTACGCCGTTTTTGGAGGGTGCCTCCGGTTTCTGTGATGAGAGGAACAAACCTGGATCTGGAGGTACGATATTTTAAACCCATATAAACGCTGAGTCACATTCTTCAGCATTCTTCCCTTACCAGCTCTCAATACAGTGGAAATGCGATTCCTTAACCATGTTACTACCTTTTTGTGGTTCATCCACTTGTCAAGGTCCGTATGTCTCTCCCGTCTGACAACTTGACTAAAGTCTCGAAGCATGCAATCAACTGAGCCGCTCGAAGTGTCAGTCGACATCGCTGTCAACAAGGCGTCGACTGACAATAGCTCCACGTCACTGTCCAAAAGCGATGTGCAAACGCACATGGTCGAGGTAGGATTGGACGACATTCTCCAATTTGATCCCGATCACGTGATCGCCTCGGCGAACGACGTTGTGCAGTTCAACTTCCATCGCTTCAATCATACGCTTACCCAGTCTTCCCTTAAGGACCCGTGTGTCGCACCAGGGAGCTGGACACTGGATTCTCTCACAACATGACTAAAGATCCACACACCCCGGACTTCGTTGCATTCGTGGTCGAAGACGAGACTTCCCGATGGTTCTTTTGCCGACAGACTCTGCCTCGGTCGCACTGCCACTCAGGCATGATTTTTGCGCCCACCTCCGCAGCACATTGGTCGTCATCCTTCAATGCAACAGACTGCTGTTGAAGAATGCACCAATCCGTGCGCCTGTCCAATTGTAAACAAGGAAGATGACTTGATACTGCATACGGGCTCGCTCCGAAACGTATATAAGATCATCTTTGCACCACAATGTGCGCAAGACATTGACCAGCTCCCATTTAGTAAAGAGAAGCTTTTCTTTCTTCTTATGAACGATGAGCTTCTCCCGCAGGAGAGTATGTCGGATCCACTGAAAATCAGTCAGCATACACAGTTGTTGAACCGGCAATGTTTTACATGGGTGATTTCATTCTTATCTTCCTCCTCAACATGCGTACCAGTGAGCCGCGTAAACCCCTTGAAGAAATGCTGGCAAAACGATCTCATGGAATCGAGGGTAACCTTTTCTGCAATGTTGCCAATCGTTGACAGTACATACCATCATAGAAACTCTTTGATATCTGCAAGATCTGGGAGCGGTTGTGTCCTTGCCAAGACATAGTTCTTTGACTTCTTCCGTCGGCAATGGTTCTCCATCCACTAAATTGTCCATTATGTTCGACAAGTTCCATCTGCAGAGAACATGTCAGTCCTATTTCATCAGATGAAGCAAGAGGAATATGTTCGTACAAGATGTATCGGTTAATATAATACCTGCTGCTTGGTTTCGAAGGGTCTTTGCCTCTGGTTCTTGTACGCCTCGTTGACTGTCTTCATCACGTTTCTGGCCTCTTTGAAACCCTTTGCTTTTAGCATGGTTGTTTATGGCTCTTACTTGATCGTAAATGTTCCTCTGCTTCTTCGACATGCTTGCAGTGATCTTGGAAATGTGCGAGACGCAGGAGGGGCAGGAGATGGAGAGGATGCACTTTCACAGACCGTAAAATTGGGGACCGACGCTTATCTAAATAGAAAGCCATGGTACAGTTGGCGCCGGTGCTAAGCACGAGGGATTAAAGAGGGCGAGCCCAAAGGTGAGGTTGTTTGACTCTCCTCTTGGCTCACCTTCCTACCACCAATGGTGTAGTAGAAAACGGAGGAGAAGCGGCGTAGGACAGGTGAGGCTTTTGAGGAGCTCGTGGTAAATATTTGCGGGACCTTACAGTATTGGGGCTACGTCATTTGTACAGTGATAGTTGCTGCGGTCATGCTTCTCAAACACCACCAAACCATGTAAACAACTATAGAAAATCAGCGCAGGTATGCTGACTTAGGGCGATCAACCATTTGCGTGTGCACGATGGCATCGTAAGTGAAGATACTTTGCCACTCATGAAATAAAATATAACCATCAGTCTAGGAGTATCCTACAGGTCCCGTTTCGACATACGACCTCCGTGTCCCTCTCCACTGCGATCAAACAGTACATTTCTACTAAATATGACCAGTCCCCGGACATGTTTGTTGAGGACTTGCACCTCATAGATAAGCTGCGTCAGGATGCTGTCACCGTTCAAGAGCCTCATGGCAGCGGGATCAGAAGATTACAAGCATATGCCGCCCAACTGCGATGGATAGGTGGGAAGTTCCCAATAGACGTATGTGTCAATACTTGATATCAGGTTGTGAAACATGGTGACTAAGACTCATATCCAGATTGGTGTCGACTTTGCTTGGTACCCAGCTTTGGGCTATAATCTGAACCAACCGGTTACACAGAACAACTTGCGCTTCGAGCTGGCAAATATCCTGTTCAATCTTGGAGCTCTCTATTCGCAGCTTGCTTTTACGACCAATCGAACGACAAGCGATGGTCTCAAGTCCGCCGCGCAATATCTCTGTGCCGCAGCCGGAACATTTTCATTTCTTAAAACCGACATAATCCCAGACATGCGATCAACTCCACCAGAAGACATGGATGAGCCCACTCTGCAGTCGCTGGAGAAGTTGTGTCTGGCACAGGCCCAGGAATGCTACTGGTCAAAGGCAGTCAAAGATGGACTGAAAGATGCTACTATCGCTCGCTTGGCGGCCAAAGTTTCCGACTACTATGCCGAAGCTGGTGAATTTGCAATAAAATCAGACGCCATCTCGACGGAGCATATACACCATACTAGTGCCAAACAACACCATTTTGCTGCCGCAGCCCAATACCGACAATCTCGGGACTGTTTAGAGAAACGCAAGTACGGCGAAGAAGTTGCGAGACTTCGTGACAGCATTGTCTGTGTGAATGAAGCGTTGAAAGAAGCTAGGTGGATTAACCGTGTGGTTCTCGGGGATCTTAACGGTCTGAAAAATAGGGTGCAGGAAGATCTCAAACGGGCAGAAAAGGACAACGATATGATTTATCTGATGCCAGTCCCAAGTAAAGCCGACCTGAAACTATTAGGACGTGCTGATATGGTTGCTGCAAAACCGCCTAAAGAAGTATCAGATGGGATTGCAATGCTCGGACCTGGCCAGCCATTTGGACAATCGTTGTTTGCAAAACTGGTTCCATATAGTGTTCATATAGCAGCGAGCATATACAGTGACCGCCGGGATAGGCTCGTCAACAACACATTCATTACCGAGCTTGAAGCAATGACAGCGAGATTACGAGATCTGTTGCAGTCTCTCAATCTTCCTGGCTCGCTACAAGCGATCGAGAGACCATTAGGACTCCCACCGAGTCTTGTTTCCAAGGCAGAAGAATTGAGACAACAGGACGCTCTGTATCGATTGAAGCGTTCGATGGAAGACACAGCTAAACTGAGATCGAATGATCGAAGTATCTTTGAAGAAGGAAAAGCTTTGCTAAAGGCAGAGAAGGAAGAGGACAATCGGTCGAGAGCGAAATACGGAACAGACAGATGGAATCGGCCTGCCTCTGATGTTGCAGGGCAGAAACTCTGGTCGCAAATTACTGAAATCGAAGGGTACCTTAAGTCTGCTGCAAGCAGTGATGGTCTCGTGGAGAATAAGCTCAAGGATTCCGAGAAGGTCATACAAGTTCTGACCGGAACAAACCGAGACTTGGAGAGCTACGTTCCAAGTAGCCGTCATGCAAGCCTGACGCCTGAGGTCGAGCGAGAAGTCAGCAAGTTGAGCAATTTAATGCACGATGTCACGAGACTAGAGTCGAGAAGGAAACGGAAGACTCAAGCTTTGAGAGACAAAGCTAGAACGGATGATATCAATCCAGCATTGCGTAAAGAAACAGGACGACTGGAACGAGAATTTCCCATGCAGAAAATCGAGGCAAGCCAGTTCGAGGATCTTTTTGAAGAACGCCTTCAGACGTACGAAGCCGACAAGGACATGCTTACAGAAGAACAGGCCGAGCAAGATGAGCTGGCTAAAAAGATTGAAGAAGCTAACTCCGCATTCAACCACGCCCGGAGGGGCGACACATCAAGTAAAGCTCGAGAGAAAGCATTGCAGGAACTGGAGAACGGATACCTCAAGTACAAAGAAATTGTCTCAAACCTTGACGTTGGCCGCAAGTTTTATAATGATCTCGCAACAATCGTCACAAGATTTCGAGACAACTGCAGGAGTTTCGTCAATCAAAGACGGATGGAAGCAAGCCACTTTGAAGAGTAAGTCTGAATCAATTTATATACCTTTGTGACTTCTCTCACCATTCCTTCCACGACGCCTCCTACTCACCAACTGATTACTCACAGAGATATAACAACTCAAACCATGTCAAGGCTCAACCTCAATGAAACGTCCAATGCTCTTCAAACCCAGAAGCTTCTAGAAAAAGAGCGCTCTCGCCCACCTCCACCGACGACATTCTCTCATCCCAATCCCAACGACAGCACACCTCTACCAGCACCCCAACCAACCAGAGCCTTGGGAACGACTCCTACCCTGGGATCTGCAACACCTGGTGGTATGTGGCAGCCAGACATGGGCATTAAATTTGCTATGCCACCGAATCAGGCAGCGAATAATCCCCATGCACCTGCCTATCCGGAGGCTAGGAAGACGGGAACATGGGACCAGGGTCAGGGAATAAGGTTTTCGTGATTGCACTTTGTTATAACAGATAGCTTATAGATACAATTGAAAAAATGAGTAATACAAAATGCTTACAAGTTTCAAACCGAGGTTGGCACTCCTATAATGTAGCTCGATTGTGCTCATTTCCTATTTCATCATCCAGGAGTAATCTCTGACCCAAAACACGCCCTAGTTACTCATCTACTCCACAGTACAATGCCTTTTATGTATCCCCTTTCTTCCCCGTCAATCCAATATAATATGCATCTAGCCCGAAAAGCCTCACGATTGAACAATCTCCCTGACCCATCCCGTCCGTTCGAAACCCAACCCATCAATCTCCTACGCAGCAACCTCAATTACCGATCCATGTACCTCAACTATTACATGAAATCATCTTCCCAATCACTCGCTCTGTCCAAATTACTACTTGCCCTCAAATTCTCCTCGGACATCAAATCATCATAAGCATGATCTTTCTGCCAGCGTAATTCCTCTCGCTGTCTCTTCTCTTCTTTTTCTTTTTGTTTCTGCTGTTCCCTTACCTTCCTTTCCGCGTTGCGTTTTCGTCGGCCCTCGTCTTCGCGTTCTTGTTGGAGATCCGGGTATTTTTCTGAGCGGGTCTTGTTCAGTCGGTTTATGATCGGGTTGAGACGTGTCGGGACCAGGATTTTGCGCGTGAGCCGTGGGTTGTGGAAGGATACTTGGCCCGTGGACATGGAGGCGTTTTTGTGGAGGTTGGACCACGGGGTGTAGATTATGGTTATGTTGTCTTTTTTGTTGCCTGGGATGCTCGGAAGGGAGGGAGCGGGGGTTAGTGTGTATGTGTATGGGAGTTCCGGGAGTTGGATGAGAAGGGGTCTGGAGTTTAAGAGCAATTGGGATGAAAGATATGCTGAGAAGATAGGGAGACCTGCTTGATCCGGGGAAGAAGGGAGAGGTAACATGGGGTAAGGAAAGGAGTCCGAATGAATTGGGGTATGATAGTAATAAGAGAAGATATAGACATTTTCATTACTTAGCAGGAGTGCCAGTGTAAAATGGCTCATCGCTGGATCGATGTTGAACCAATGCACTCACCTTCTATCGAGTTCGCCTTGGTAAGCTGTGCGCAATCAGTCAAAAGTGCTTCTGGCAGATCATCCCATTGCTGTCCAGGTTTCATCCGAAGGTAAACATGGGCACTTGAGAGGTTGTCCACATGAAACTTGAAGTCATCACAGTCAGTGAGAGTCCCGTGGTCGTTCGATTGAGCCGTTGAAGGTCGTAATGGGAGATTCTCTTACCCTGCATCGTCCACGTCAGTCGAATTGTCTGAATGCAAGGTTCATCTGTTGTAGCTGAATTTACCAAACATCTTCATCCCAACCATACTTTATCAAATCCTCATCTGTTCCGGTGGTTAGAGGCACATTGCTACGAGCTTGCTTATGTTGGGGCTCAGTGCATGAGATTGGTTGGCATACTCTCGTATTTATCTTTGCCGACATATATAAATGATGCTTCGCCCGTCACGTTGGATGTGTAGTAGTAGACCATTGCGACAGATCTGGAACCGCGAGCGGTATCTAGTTGATGATGGATTGGATTTTGAATCAAGCAATACGTGTCGAGGTTTTTGGCACACCTGTCGGTGGTTTGTGCAATGCCTCATATGAGCACGATGAGTTCGAGACATCTCTCTTTTACATGCCAAGACCTACAGTACAGTACCGTACCGAGTAAATTGGTGAGCAAGACCACGAAGGTTCGGATAGGCTTTTCTTGAATCCTTGCACTTTGCAGGAATTTCAAATGTTCGAAGTTCAATTGCAGCGAAAAGAACCTCTTGTCAGCAGATAGAATGAAGGACATATACAAAATGTGTTATATCTGGTGCCTCCTATCTGCCTCAGGGTTTGTACAGCGAACAGAAGAATATTCCTATTACTCCAATCTATTCAAACTTGGTCCAGCAGAGTTCAAGATATTGTATAAGAGTATGAAGAGAAAAGGCGTGACCTGAATACTGAGGTCAATAGATTTATTCCATCATACGGACGCGATTCGCCGCAGTTTTTCCATGCGACATCTCTCTCTGTTTAAAACTTGATCACCTGTAGGTCGCCTGACCAGATTCTCGATTTGGGTCGAAAACTTTGTGTAAATGCTATCGGTCTTGGAACAATCAGTTTGACTTTTTGGCGAATGTCAAAATCCAATGTTGGTTTTACTTTTGTTAAGAAAATATTAAAAAAGGCCGGAATAGAACCTGCTCAGCTGCAACATTTCCCAGCTGAAAATCAACGTGAGTGAACATTCTTTACGTTGTCAGAAACTTACACTAAAGTGAAGTGAATCCCCCAATCAGATATACTATGTACATAGTGATTCCTTATAACTCCGAGCCAATGACGGTACGCCTACAAGTCCATGGTGCTCACCGGCAGCCTAAGATGAGAGCTATTAAAGTTATATCTCGATTGCGACTCCATTGCTTCAGTCGATCAGCAGATAGTTTTGCCAAAGTTTCATTCATGTTATGCGATGGGAGCTGGATAGTTATACTCTGAAAATTTTGTTTGTAACCCTGTAGTTAGCCTGATCGCGTTGCGGCTGGAGCAAACAATCGAAGCATATACCGGCGTAGTGATCGACAAATACTCAGAGAAGGATCAACTGGCAAGAGACTTCAATACTCCCAGTGTCATCCCAGTTATCTCAATAGGCACCTAGTAGGCGAACGCGGCGTGCATGGAGCCGCATTTTGAAGCCACAGCGCAGGGGATGGATGATAGACGACGCCAGGCGAATGCTTGCCCGCAAAAGAAGTGACGATTGCAGGTCCATTATGATCACGTTAATCGTTCCTGAAGTCCGAGGCGAAAAGTCCACCAAAATTAATTTTGAGCAGGGAATCAAGAGAGAAAAATCCTAAAAGGTCATGTAGATCACGTACATCGGCGTGATGCCTCGGAGTGAAGCACCTTGTCGACATTTGCACTCTCCGAAAGTATGTTCTCGGTCGTTCTCACCTTGATCTTGCCTTTCGGTCCTCCTCTCCTTTATATTCGAATTAGTAGAACCCGAGATCCCAGGGTGGTTAGAAACCCTGATACAGTTGGCGCACATACTTTTTCATCCTCTTCTGACTTTGCTGTCGGAGATAGGGTATGCATGCCTCATTTCGTCCACCTGCCAGATCAACCTTTACGCCCCAGGGGTGGCAGGCATCCTGTGCATCTGACTGGGAAGGGGGTGGCAAGCACTCAAGAGCATCAAATACTGTGTGAGACACAACAGCCTGCACAAGGGTCGGCGAAAGGAAGTAATTCTCGGATCTAGTTCAAAGTCAGCAGAGTTTGCTAGAAGACCACATGCAACAAAGACAGGGTGACGGCGTGATGAAGCACTGTGATAGACAAAGTTTGCGATGGCTGGGCAGATACCGTAGCATACGATGGTACTGTAATTACGACATTGTGGATTACCACGGTGAGATGCGGAGATAATCTTGTGCACTTCAAACTTGCTTTTACTATGTAAGGAATCATACTCCGTAATCACTCCGTAATCCACCAGAACCAGCGGGAGAAGCTTATAAGCGAAACGATGAAGCTGGAACACTCCGAGATGGTACAGTAATTACTGTACGATGGTACGATGGATACAGCACCCAGGACAGAAAAGCCAATTGAGATGTTACTCGCGATGTTGACCGCTGCGTAGTAAAAGGTTCTCCTTCAGAGTTCTACTCTGAGGACATACCGAGGTAGGTAGGTTTTAGGTAGTAATTGCGATGTCCTGTGAGGATTAGTAACTTCTCATCTTTAAGTCAACGCGAACCCTATAAAGTACTGGGGATTCTCTTGATGATGATGCTACTACCACTCTGTACTGTAAAAGAGGCAAGTATCATTCCTACCTTATTACAGCATTATATTGATATATAGGATCGTCCGTAATTAT
The DNA here is from genome assembly GCA_001006345.1 of Phaeomoniella chlamydospora. NCBI lineage: Eukaryota > Fungi > Ascomycota > Eurotiomycetes > Phaeomoniellales > Phaeomoniellaceae > Phaeomoniella > Phaeomoniella chlamydospora. The sequence continues at coordinate 254,797 of LCWF01000010.1, read as the reverse complement.
GTTTCTAAGCAGGCCAATAACCATACCATACCACAACTACACTTCTCTTGTCTTCTACTACTACCTTGGTATACATACAATAGAGTTCCTAGGTATACAAGTGGTATTATACCTCATATATAGTAGACTACCTCCTCTCTAGAAGGTTTGGAAAGGATGGGGCTTCGAACATGCCAAGCAAAAAGACCACGTCAGCCTTTGACAATCTTTTGACTTTGAATCCCTCCTTTCTCATTGTCTGTGAAATTGAATCGAAGTTACTTGACGATCCAAGGGGACCGGGTCGTTGTAGTGTGAGACAAACCCCTAATTCCAAGTGTACAGTACCGTCAAGAGTGAGATGTGACAGCGGCTGAACAACGTGACTGTGGCACCAGAAGAGCCCTAACGAGCGGCATTCGGTATGCTCCGTACTGAGTACTGCACTTTTTGACCGTCCCTCGCGTCTTATAATGGTATCCAGTAACGTCGTCCCCGAAATATCTCCCCCTTGTGCAGAGATTCGGATATTGCTAGCTTCACGATGGCAATCCATTTACATAGAAACCAACTGTGGCTGTATACTCAATTACCCTACCCTGATGTTCAAGACGATACAATCCTCTGTACGATGTAAATACACAGATGGACCTATATCCACGGTACACCAGTTGGCGTGTGATACTCCCTCTTAACGCCACCGGGGCTTACCTATTCGATCCACAGATGCAGGCTTAGCTTGACATGGCATTGTCTTTAGTGTCGCCATCGCCGCAAATGTTGCCAGCCGTTTCAAGTCTGACGATTGCGGTTGATTCAGTTTCTATTGGCCCGGATGGTAATTGTCTGCTTTGCGCATCAATCAGAAATGGCACTCGCTCACATGCCCATCTGTCCCCTCTTAGAGACCGACTGTACACCAACTAACAACGGGAAGAAGCTTTCGGCACACACGCAACTTCCGTGTGCGGCATACACTGAGTGTAGGTCAGGAGAAATGCTTAGGGGCTTCACGGCATTGGGTGCTGTCAAAACCAATTGAACCTCCCTTCCTCGCTCGCAACGCCAGTTCTCATGTACAAACAATTGGAACGGACGCAGCGGATCATATGCCGTTGAGCATTTTTCGTGCATGAACTCGCCGATGACTTCTCTCGGCTGTGCAAGGGCTGTAAGCCTACACAAGACTAATGCACGAGATCTGTCAAAATGGGGCGGCACGCTATTCAACACCCACCGTAGTGCGTATTGTGGTAGGCGGGTCTCCATGCACCCTAGGGGAGTGCCAGCTGCTGCTGGGACTGTCGAGCGTTGCTCTGGAGTACACTAATCCTAGGTAGAAAGCCCCTCTTCGACAATAACAGCCTTCCAAAGCTAGATATCGAGGAATCAGACGATGCATGGACAACTGGAAATACTCATCTCAAAATACGCTGGCTCCTGGCCCGTTACCTAGGTACTTTTAGTCTCTTCAAGATTTTGCAATGCTGCGGATAACTTCATTTCATGCGCCAGGATTTTGACCATCCCCAACCCATAAAAAACACTCGGCACCCACACAGTGTATCTTCAGCGCATACATCACAGCATCTCTCTAATGCTTTAATGCTCATTCTGATATTCTGGGTATAGTGAGTATACCACCTCTGGTCGCCAGAGGCCCAAGCGCTGTAACATTGTGGCATAGTGCTTAGAAGACATACGCACCGTATCATGCTTTTCGGGACATTTGCACGTGGTTAGGCTGTTGTTCAAATTAGGATAAACCTACATGTACCGTGGGAGAGGAGAGGAGAGGAGAATCTTGTCAGTCGACGACGGCTCTCAATGAACCCGGTGCACCATGCTATGCTGGTACTCAGTGCAGCGCCTTAGCTGGGTATTATCGTCGGTGAAGGTGCCATAGCACAGATTATTTGGCCTATTCCATCGCTCTGTCGTCTATACTCTGGCTATACAGGTAATGTACCTACAGTAGGGGCCTACCAGGTATGGATGTACCTCCTGACACCCCCCACAAGGTAACGTTTGTCAGCGAAGCACACCTAGCTTTGTTTGCTCACTCCACAACAGGCAGGAGTTGAGGCGTCCATTGGTCCCAAGTGAGTATTTCGAGCAATCGTTGCCTGTGTGCAGCCTAAACTCCTGAACTTCACTGATGGGTACCATACTGGTTCAAAGGAAGACAATAGCACCAAGAGTCATCATGGTGCAAGTTTATCCGAATTAAGCGACAATCCATAGTGGAACTACATGGATCAGGCTACATGGCTCCGCATAAACTCTCTTTGGATGTGAGGCTGATCCTAAGGGCGCGTGGACACACTGATACCAGTCGCGCCAGTGATGAGAAAGAAGAAAAGGAGGCTGCAGAAGAACATTATGACGATGATGCGGGCAAATGGGACTCGACTGTGAGACGACTTGCTGGGCTCAACCATCAGAATACCGGGCGGCAATTTAGTTCGGCGTGTTCCAAAACCCTCTGGTCGATCGCCCTGTGTTGTCTGTTTACACTCTGCGAGTAGTAGTGTTAACCAATACCTGGCTACCTGGCCCATGGTACATATTATCCCAGCAACCGTTATGTTGGAGAGCATGATACCTGCCCTTCTTTTAACGGAGCCTTGGTTTGGGAATCCGGACTTTGGTTGGGGACGGGTTAGGGAAATGGGGACAAAGGAGAGAAACAAGGTTTCCTTTTCGGCCAAAGCCCCTTTCCTGGCTGTCGGGTCAAACTTTACATGCATACACAGAGTAAGGATTTTCGTTCGCCATACACCACCTGGAATTCTGCTGTGGCCACAAAATGTTGATGAAGATCAAGATAGAGCATTACCAATCACTGTCTATCGCAAAGATGCCATTTTTTCTAAGCAGGTGACTTGTGCGCGCCCAAACCTCAGCTGTTCGAACCCCGCTCGATTGGTAATTTTGCGTAAAGCGAGTGGTGATTCATACCAACAATACAAAACTCGAACTCTAAACCCATCTCTCATAAAGCCTAATCTAACGTCTAATCTAAACGTCTCAATACCTCTTCTTGCCCAAACTTAACTAACCTGATACACCTGCGTTACCAAAGATACCAAAGATATCAAATGAGTGACCAGATGATCCACTTCGGAGTAACCAGGCGGAGCGCCCTCGTCGGCATGTTTCCTCTTTCTCTCAAAGATTTCAGCATTCGAGACATAACACCAGTTAAGGCGGCAGCTACGTACGGTGCGTGTATTCGGAATGCAAACACTGTCATTTGGAAAATACGACAGATACCATATTTCTCCGAGAAATTACTTCAGACACCTTCAATAAAGTGAACGATGTAGCCATACCCGTCATCAGTACGGACCTTTCAACAGGAACATATCATAGGCAACATACTGGCGTCTGGCCCTTCTTGCAGCGATCAAGATGCTACTGCCGATCTAGAAACAGCTATCCACGTGAAACCAGCGTTGCCGATGCATTGTGGGATGGGACAGCGAATGAGTACGGTACGGTACCTAACAGCCGGTTTAGGTATTGACGGTATTTGCCAGGAACCTTTCTTTACCAGTTCGTTTTTCTTTGCTTTACACCCGTACGAGTACGTAGGGTTGCAACTAACTCCAGACTGACTTTCGGCTCCCTTCCTTGTACTGGAGTTGGCTTTACCTTCTTTCCAACACGCCTTTCATTCCCTGATCCGCCATAAGGTTGGCTCATTATTCCCAAGGTTCGACAATTGGGTTGAGTTTGACTCTTGCCTCAAAAAAGTCTATTCGCAATTTGCGACGACCTCCACGTAACATGCGATGGAAACAAGCCCGAGGCGATGAGTGAGTATTACCATCCGGAAACTATTAATATGCCCCAGTTTCCCCCATTCCATACCACACGTGAATATAGTCGCTGTAACCTCTGCCTCCTAGCATCTGCCTCGCTCAGAGATCTTTCTCTAACCTATCAGCAAATCACACATCGTCTCTCCTGTATCAAACGCCAAGCGTTGTGGTCCCCTCCGCTCCTGTGGTCTGCTTTCGCCGAAACACGTAACTGACCCCTTTTTCGACCACTCAAATCGCATACAATACCTCGCCGGGGATTTCTCAATCACCGCCTCCAGTCGCCTCAATCCAGTTTACAGAGTAATTCTTACCGGGGTATAGTTCTCCAATTACGGAAGGGGCTTCTGGTGTGGAACCCTCATTCGGCCGATCCATATATCAAGTTTCTTAGAAGGCCGGTCGAGCCATGAAGCAAGTTCAAATGGATTACCCAGTGGATACCTTCTTTCAGTAAGCCCACCTCATGGAACCCGATCAACCGGGCTACCTTGTTTTGTCCTGACCTTTTCCATCCAGGCCCGTCTGCATTATTCCTCAACTTCGTTTAAGCGAGTCCACCTTGTTCGTACAGGAACGAAATGGTATGTGCTGCAAGCCCCTCCTGCTTTCACGTGGCGGTGATCGGGGCAAGGATCACCGGTTTTGACAGAGACGGGCGAATCCTCCCTGATTCCCTGGATGTCCTACGATATATTATATAGTTCATACGTTGCGGATGGTAGAAGCTTTCCAACATTCGTCTATTCCATTGCATCTCAAGCGGAAAATATGCCTAACAAAGTTTCTTCAGATCCTAGCTCCGTACGGACGGCCCTCGATACGGCGAGAGATTCGGTGGATGGTGCAATCCCTCCAGCAGTCGTCGCTACTCTTGATCAAGCAGTCACGCTCATCTGGCGACGAGTTCAGAGCCAACCCAATTCATATATTTTGACGGTAGATGAGTTCGCCGTTTTAAATTATTATCAGCATCGATTTCGGGGTGATTCCACGTATCAGCGGGCTGTCACTCGTTACTGGGACAATCACCGGGCCCAATGACGACCTGTTCGGTCGGGCTGACACCAACAATCAGGCTCTTTCACATTGATCGCGGTATTGGGTATATACCATTTTTCATCTATCAGAGACGGGTCACATTCAAGGTAGGTTGCTCTGCATCCTAGGAAGACCTGTCAAAATTCGTACGTCTCCCACAGATACCTGAAAACATTCAGCTAATCCTATCTCAGGATTTAGTACTACGCTAGGCCGGGATCTTGGGCACCGCCCTGGTCGATTCACATGATCATTGGGAGAGGTTACGACTAGATGAATTGTGCATTTGCAACTTTACACCTTTCATTTCCAACGCTTCGAGAACGTGGATTAGTACCCATGTTCTTCACGCACACCACGCCGCATCCGCGCCTACCAACTCCAACCTAGCTTCTTCCAGGTGGTGTGCCGCCTAGCGGAAGCCGGCAGCTGAGCCTACTAGCCGGGACCATGAAGCTGACGTTTAAGGAGCGCGCGCTAGTCCCTCCAGAGAGAGAAATGCCCGTCCTGCGGTTGTTACACCCACGTTACGGTTAAGCCCTCGCTTTTCACCTGATCGGGTGTCCCTTTTACGCACAAATTGCCAGCTCTACATACCGTATGGGCGCACGAGGTCTGCATGGACGATTTCTAGTTATCAATTGGATCAACATTGTACGCTAATGTTAACGAACGTACTATTGTATCCAGTGCTTGACATAGGGGAGGATTGGTCTGGGATTATTGCAACATTGAGTTATTTACTAAGACTATGTGGTGATGTCCTGTACAACAATGCGAGAAGTTTTGAGCCGGGGGGACTTTGCGGATCGCGCTACACACGAAGCCACAAGGTATTATCCATACCTCAGTGTTAGGGAACAGGACAAAAGAACTGCTCCACAAAGGACACTAATTCAGTGAGATGATTGCATTACAGGTAGTCTATCATTCTGGGTCCTAATGCTATAGTTGCACATGAATTGGATCAATTCCTGTCAAATGTCCCATCCTGAGGATTGTGAATTCCGACTTATGGATGTCGGTCCCAGCGCTATGGGGCAAACGACATATCGGGAAAATCACATTTCTGAAGTATCGACTCGTACCAAAGCTATGTCATCCTGCAGATCGCGCTGTTGAGAAGACCTCCTCGCATGAGATGCCCGCTAGCGTGCGTGGTCCCGAAGCCGAACCTAGCCATTGTGTCATGAGAATAATCAAACAGAACCAATGATATAGGTTTCTTGAACCAAACCTGTCATTGAACCGCACAGACAGTCGAATGCAGATGATGAATTGAGGTTGCATGCATGATTCGTTCAACCCAGGAGATACAACGCACCAGTGACGCTATGGACAATCAGGTTTTGATTTGATAGTACCCCAAAAGCCCGCGGCTTGGTTGTATATCAGTAGAAGCCGTAGAAGCGGCTGATATGCCGAGGACGAGTAGGGGTCAGGCCAGGGAGGGGCAAACACCGCATACAATCTCAGTCACACGCGATGACAGCGCGTGACTTCTTTCCGTCTTTGACACCCAGCCACCAAAAGCGATTCCCGGTTGTCCAAACACAATCCCCGGTATATCTACCGTGCGTCACCCCGTCGAATGGTATTACTTTGCAGGCTATGGACCGTATCGAAGTTTTGCCGCAAATTCAATCTCTTTATCCGTCGAAAAGTACGTCTAAGTCTGGATGGCAACCTGAGAGGAGCTGGAGCGCGGTGGCTGATCAGATGGTATATCTCTACCGCACACGGGACGACGGTCGACCAATGAGCTACTGCACGAACAACTTGGACCCGATCCACGACCTCAGAAAAAGGAAAGAAAAAACTTGCTCAGATCACGGTGAATCGACATGGGGTGTGATTATAACCGTGGATGAATGAATGTTGTCTATCACTGCAGTCTCAAGTGTCGGCGTCGTTGCCTTGCTTTCCTCACCACAACTGGTGGCCAGCTATCTTCCTCATTTCCGAGTTCCCGGGGGAAAGTGTTGTCCCTTTACATCGTATGATACAACAGCTCTGAACGGAAGATTTTCACAGTTAATTCGCCTGTAGGTGGCACGTATTCAGTGCCAGCCTGCGACTTTTCACTGTCCAATCATCCCTGACACACACGCACACACCAAAGGGTCTGAAGAGCGAACTTCCGTCGCGTCACATCCGTGAACAAGCATCTAGAAAAAGGAAGGGGTCGTTAGTCAGGACGCAGCCACTTCTATTGATGGGATATCCTTGTTGCTGTAGATCCCACTAACGCTAAGCATGCGTTTGGAAAATGAAGGGAGACCCCTCGAAGTGCGAGATTACCACCTGCCTTGCATCTGCTAGACTTTCAATGACCACCGAATCGAGAATGCGCAAAGCATACTCCTTAACTAGCTATGGGCACTAGAAGCAGGATTTTCTTGGGAAGGCGCGGTCGATCTCACTGAGCGCCACTGGTCCAGCCTTGTTTCTTCACCGCCGAATTTGGCGGCACGCAGGCCTTCATTCCGCACGAGAGACAGATACGACAATGGCCTATCTAAGATGACACGAAGAATCATTATAGAGACGAAGAAGTGCACTCATCGCGTGCCAGTAGCAAGTTTGTGTTGCGTATGGGTTGCAGCTCTTGGGGGTACCCATCCCCATGGTTCCTAAATTATAGTGCACATTAATTACTGTCAGTTCCGAAAGTTTATCGGATCCGTTCAAGCTTTCGGTTGATAAACCCAATCTAAGGGTGAAAAGACTCGTCCCTACAGAACAGCACACCCTCTTCGCCTCCATCAAACAACAATCTATGCAACTACTTGGTATTGTGACGTTCGCTCGGTCTTTCATTGTCCAGCCTGTCTCTTGCAATTGGATTTTCGCCATGGTGGTCAAATACAGGTCACACTGACGGCAATCCCCATACGAATCTCGGACAGGCACTTACCGGAGAATGGCCCTAAATTAGTCACGGATTTCGGCGGTCTCGATTTATCCCGATCGTGCTCTATTCAGAGCACAGAATACGGGGTCGATGTACTGTATGTTGACTTCTGCCCAGTGTACTGAAAGCATGTAACGTGTCGCTATGTGCGAGGAAGTTGCGGCCTCGGGCGTGGTAAATCAACACCTCGGCGAATGAAATAACTCGTGAATGACGTCTCCGAGCAGCAAACGCGAGGGTGAACTGCGGCCTAGTTTCGATATATCAAGCAATGAGTAACCAATATGAAAAGGAAGCAAAAGTGGTGGAGAATCTTCTCTGTGGTACAGAGATACCTGCTGGGCCTCGTCTTCCGTCTCAAAATCTTCATCTCTGCCTTCCGCCAAGTTTCATGGGTAACAAATACGATGCACCCCCCTCCCCCCCCCTTCCCAATTTTCCGGATAAAGAGAGGGACGAGCCAATGCAAAGCAATCCTGCAACTGAGTCAAGAAAAGTAGATCGGTATCATACGCACAGACGATTGTTTTGGCTTCCCCTCATGGCTCAAATTGGATATGATCCCTGATCCCCGTCCCTTTCCATTCGGCTGACCGCAGAGTTGGTACTTCAGGAAAATCTTGACGGCGTTGATGACTTGCAAGATCCCTATAATTGGTCACGAAAGCGAAAATGGATCCTGACGCTTCTGACGTCGTTCTCTCACCCCTCAACATTGCTCATGGCTTCTACCATGATAGCCCCGGCGCTGAATAATATTGGCAAAAGAACTTTACATGAACAGTGGGCTGACCCAGATCACTATGTCGGGTGTTTGTTCTTGGCTTCGCTTTTGGTCCAATGATCCTTGGACCTCTGTCAGAGATCTACGGTCGCAGATGGATGTGGCTCTGTGGCAGAATATTCTTTCTTGTCTACTAGGAATGCCCTGTGTGGTTTCGCCACGAACGAAGCGTTGATGATCTCTTATCATCTTCTTGCTGATCCTGGGAGGGAGCGTCGATCCGGCTCTTGCAATTCCTATATTAAGCGACATGTGGACGCCAGAAGATCGAGGCTTCTCACTATCAATGTGAACCTCGGTTTCCCTCCTCGGTTCCGCGACTGGACCGATCCTAGGTGGCGTCGTCACTCAGCCAGCCGGACGATCCTGGTTATTCTGGATTATGTCGATCTAGGATGGGTAATCGTACTTTTGCTGGCATTTCTCGTGTACCAAGAGACGCATGCACCAATCGTTCTCCAGCGGAAAGTCACTAGACTTGGAGAGGTCGCATCCCAACGGTTTATATCACGAAGAAAATGAAAATTGGGATTCTTAAACTAACGGATCAAGTAGGATCGGCCTGGACTTGGCTCGTCCATTCCAGACGCTGGTCTTTCGAGCCCATTGTTCAAATATTGTCTATTGTGCTTGCGATATACTTCTCAATTCTCTACATTGTTCTATCAACCTTTACGAATTTGTGGACCTCTCGCTGTTATCAATCTGTTTCCCGAAGGGAATACAATTATATTGTACTTGTGATCGGATATACTCTTGCTTCTCAATTTGGAAGGAGATTGAGGGATGGGGTTTATCGCCCCGTTTCGTACTCATTATGAGACTATTTGACTTCCAGAATACCGCAACTGGGAGGCCCAATCCTTGTTTCTGCCTTCCCACTACACAAGAAAACTAGCTTGATGTACTTGATCCCTGTTCATCCCCGTTCTCAATTGTGAACACATCAATAGAATATCGGTTTGAAGATTTCCGCGGGGCTTTTTTCCTCGTCGCAACTGAGAGATAGAGATCCTGCACGATTCATGCCGACGCCCTGTTGCTAATGAGACTTACTCAATAACAACAATAATAATAATAGCCTTTGATGATTCCAGTTGCTATGTTAAATGTCGATTGGACTATTGAATCGATGTAACTATGTATCAACATCTGAATATCAGGGTTCCATGGCCAATATCGTGTCTTGATGCTTCAATACTCGATAAGTTTCTTCTTTGAAAAACATCAGTCCAAAATTCCCGGCGGGCATTTTGGAGTTTTTCTTTTCAAGTGACGTTTGTGCCATTCTGCAAGAATGGTCTGCGCACTTATCGCCATTTTCCTTTTCTCCTCTATATATTGCAGGGCAAGGGATGAGCTCGAAGGAGTTTCAATACCACATAGCAATAGCAATGTAACCGTGTCGTCCCTAATTATACTTGATCGGTCCTTCATCATCATCTTCCCTCGTCTACTTCTCTCGAGTTCCTGACTTTTTCTTCTTCTTCTTCTTCTTCTTCTTCTTCTTCTTCTTCTTCTTCTTCTTTTTTTTTTCTTCTCCCTCCCCCCAAAAAGTTTCGCCCCTTTCGATTCAATATATATATATATATCCTTTCCTAGATCACAGTCGAGGAAATACCGTCCTCACCTTTATAATTCATATCATTTAGTTCTACATAATTAGCTCACAGCTCGTGTTTTGATTGGTTTTCGGGGTGGAAGAAATTTGAGGGAATAAGACTGGTGTGGAAGAAGAAGAAGAAGAAGAAGAGAAAGAAGAGAAAGAAGAAGAATGTAATGGTGATAGATAGCACAGATTCAGGAGGACGATGATAAGGGGGTTGGGAGGGGGTGTTGAGAATGATTCTTAGGAGACGTAAGAGAGAAAAGAGGGAAAGGAAATAACGTAAATTAAAGGCCAAGAGAAAAGATAACTATGTAGGTACAGTAATATGTAACTAACTTAACTAAGTTATATGGAATAAATGAAATGGATGGAAAGGTACAGTAGAAGAGGGATGTTAGGGTTATTATTGTACAGTATATTGTTGAGTATAATGTTAGTTAACTGATATAATGCTAAAGATAAAATATAATATCTTGTTTAGAGAGATATAGTAAGTTATATGGATATGGATTTGGATATAATATATGAGATTGGGTTTTTACAGATCAAATCGATAGAATATAGACATTATTTATATTTTTTTGGTTTTTGGAAAAGAGAGAGAGAGAGAGAGAGAGAGAGAGAGAATGAGGTAGAAAACGAAAAAAAAGTGTAGATTTTTATTATACAATAGGTAGCTAGATAGATAGGTTAGATATATATAGAGAGAGAGGGGGAATCATCTCCGACGAATTGAACCATTCAGCAGGAATCAGTTGAAATAATCCAATCCTAATCCAATTCAATCTAATCCAACTAGAAGTGTCTGACCTCATTATACCCTATGCCCTATACCTATACCTACACCTCAGAGGTCATATCTCCTTTCCCCCTTTCTTTCCTACAAGATTGCTCTTCCTTATACCCACAATCCAAAATATTCCTTCATTATTGATTGATTCCTAATCTCTTTCAAAATCCAAAAGAATTGCTGTTCCTCATCAAATAGTAAGATTCGTGCTTTTCCAGTCCATTCCATTCGCATCCCAATGTACATCTGTTCCCAAAAACTTTTCTCAGGTAGCGTTTATGTTCCGAAATTCAAAGCATATTCAAGCATCACGAATTGATTCATTGCTGCATCAACATTGATGATCGACTGACGAAAGGTGGGGTTTCCAATCGAACGATTCATTCATTACGATAACAATGCGAAATATAAGAGAAAGCCGTTTTATTTCTGAGGAGGGTTCAATTGTAATCCATTCAATCTTTCCCTTAGAGTAGATTGCATAGCCTTCGGTAATGGTTTGCGTCCAAGACCACCACTTGAAGTGCCGGCACCAGCACCAGAACCACTGGTTGCTTTTGGTCCTGGAACAGTTCCTTGAATCATTCGAGGAGGCTTCATGAATTGACTGTCGAGTTTTGCCGGAACACGGGTGATAATTTCGCGGTAAGTTTTTGGACTGTTGGGATCACCGCTATCGGCAAGGTCGGTATTTATACTGCTCAAGGACGAGACAGTTGAGGATGAAGATGGAGTTGCTAGACCGGACATCGAATTGCTAGGATTGATTGATGCTGAAGCAGTACGCCAGAGATGCTCTGAGGTGGAGGATAAGAAGTCAGACCCCGGACCTGGACCGGTCGTGCTATTTCCAGTAGAAGGATTCAAAGAGGAAGACCGAGAAGACGAAAATGGGTTCCGAGAGGAGATGGAAGAAGGGAATGACCGTATACGGCCACGGTTGCGTTTCGCCATGATGATGGAGTCGAAGAGCGTTATTTCGGTTGCTATGGAGCCATCCGCGGATGAAAGAGATGCAGGAGCTGTTGTTTCACGCTCGGATATGAATTCGTTGAAGGCTGCGAACACAGTTAAAGGATATCCATGGTACAAGGAACGAGGAGCGCGGGGTTACCTTGAGTTTGCTGTAGCATAGCCACGTAATCTGCATTTTCACTAGGCAAGCTCTTCAAGAATCCATTCATGTCGAATGAGTACAAGAACCCATTTTTGCGTTGTTGGGAGGTTGGTGGACCCATATGTTTCCGATAGGTGAACAACAGACTTGCGAAACATCGAACAAACGCCGCTCGAACTTGATCTGGATAAAATGCGACTGGACATGGTAACGATAACAGACCCCCGCATTGAGTGTGCACAGTGATGCCACATCCGGAACATCGGTACATTCCACTATCCGACTTCTCTTCGCACACGGAACACATTGAACGATCATCATTAGCACGCCATTGCAGACAATGTCCTTCAACCCATGAAGTGGTTTCTGTGTTACGCACCGGCTGCATCAGAACTTGTGGCATGATTGTACTTGCAGCCAGTGTACTCTGAGCGTATGTAGATGGAGCGTAACCTGAGTTTGGAATGTCGGAGTTGAGATTAGTGACCGAGAGATTTGAGGAGTGTCCCAGGAATGGAATACTTGGTCTTCGACGGGCTTCCTGAGTACCAAACGATGATGAGCGGCGGCTCTTTTCGTCAAAATAACCAGATCGTTTCTCCCGGAGGGTTGCCTGTAGGGCAAAGCCCGAGTCATTCCTCGAAATAGGTGTCATTGGCGGTAGTGGTGGGAAGTTGCCAGACACCGGCGACAGTTGAGGAGGGGAGCTTGTTCTCGAAGTCGAGCTAGTTCTGGGACGGTCGTTGCCAGAAGACTTCGTTGTCTTCGTAGTCGAAAAGACATTGAACAATGGAGGCTTAGGTGAGGTGCCTTGAGTGGCAGTGGCGCCAAAAGAAGTTGAGTTCAGGTTGACAAACTTTGCTAGGTTAGTAGAAGGGGTGCTTGTTGAAAATAAGGATGGTGATTCCGATGAAAAAGCATCAAATGGATAGGTCTCGATGCAATATAATGGTGGCCCTGGCTTCACCCCAAACCGATAATGCAACGGAGCAGCCAGTTGCAACAGAGATACGAGCTTCCTTCTCTGCTGTCGAGGGAGCGGTATAGGTTGCGCAGTGCTTTCAATAACATCGGTGTCCAAGTCGACGATAACAAAATCATCTTCCGGAAGTTCATAATTTTCGTAACGCTTCTCGATTCCAATGAGATAAGGAGTAGGTGCATGTAAAGCTTGCAATAAACGCGCGGGCAGAATTGGAATGAGAACCCCAGCCCACTTAAATGGGAACAACAGATCCATAACTGCTCGTGTCATGGCGTAAAGCATCGACGTATGCGATGAAATGAGGATAATCCGGGCTTCGGAAAGAAGGTACTATGGTCGTCAGTTCATTTATTCTTGCAAGAGCTTCTCAACATACCTCAAACAAGACTACAATATTTGGAATAGAGAGGGATCGAAAAAGGGGATAAAGGTCTGTCTGTTTTATGTCAGTAAAGATGAGTATCTGATACAAGGCGTGTGTCCTACGTTTCGAGAGCCCGGCAATTCGTTGATTGCTTCCTTTCGAGCATACATGCGGAGCTCTCGGATTGATACTTCAACCTGCGTCTTAGAAGACAATGGACTTGGCGCTTCTGTGCAAAGATTGATCACGTATCGTTCCAGAGGAGCCCACATGCCCGTTCTAGGAGAGCTTGGAGGTACTCTGAGGACCCCTCCGTCTGTCATAGGGACGACCACCGCCCTGAGCCATTCTTTCCAGAAGCTTGCCATGGACACATCTCTGCCGAGAATACCATAAGCTCGTGGTATCCAGAGACCAGTTTCACTTTCCGTCAGACCCTCAATTCTTGAGGCAGCTCCATGTCTCAATGGTCTCAACATGTCGGTCATGAGCGTGATCTTTTCTTCAACAGCACTGATCTCATCTTCAAGTTGATCCCTTGCATCGGACTCAGATGCCACACTTGGTAATTGTGCAAGTAATCTCGACAATTTCGCTCTTTCAGCTGCGAGTCTCTCGCCTAAATTTGAAGCAAGCTCCCGCTCAGCATCTGTCATATTTGCCTTTCGCCACTCTTCGCATCTCTTCTCGAGCTCTTCAGCTGCCCTCGAACTTAGAGGTATCCACATGGTAATGCAGACAGCGTGTAGTTTTGAATTGTCTGCAGATGTCATTGTGAAACCATGCCAGGTCGATCGTGGCCGTGTGTCAGAGGACACCACGTTGATATCATTTGGAAATGCAAACATCGGCACGTAATCAGGGAAGTTGCACCTCCCACGAGACTCTTCCACATTGTCTTTGGCAGGGTATCGATCTAGTAAGACAGGTTCGAACTTTCGTTTCAGCGGATGGGTATGAGGCGACATTTCAAGGGGTTCTGGATTCGGGACCACCGAGTTATAGGTGCTCATCCGGCGGGACGTCCTGACTGACACTATACATCATTAGCCATTTGGTAACCCTGGTCTTCTGGTCTTGACATTACCTGTGCGCCCGATTGTGGACTGTCTCTTCACACTGCTCATATCCCTAAAACTCATGTGCCTTCTCACACTACCAATGCTTGATTTCAAACCGGATGGTGCTGGTGTTTCGTCGCCCTTGATCTTCTGTGTCTTTGGCCGTTGTCTCTTATTATTTGACGTGGTTATTGCTCCAGCGCTGCGGTTCAGGTCTGAGAGGAAAGAGTCCCTGTCAATGGCAAAGCTCCGCAAAGCTTCCTCGAAATCTACATCGTCGAGAAAGGATGGCGTTGCGCCAGGCTCCTGTGGTATAGCTCGTATTGTCGCGCTGCTCCTGTTGCTCTCCGTGCCATCCCGGGGTATAGTCTTGAATTGCTTCGATGAAGAGTTCGAGAGCCTGGAAAAGCGGTGCCAGGAGTCGCTTGTCGAGCTTCGAGATAATGGTCTCGGGGATTCGATGATTGATGACCGTTCGGCATCGGAGTCTTCCTCGATAGTCTCTTGCAATCCACCCGCCCCGTTGTTGCCATTGTAGCTGGTCCTGTCTCCCAGTCCTGTATACGTCTTCAGAAGGTCTGAACTGTCTACTCCTGCGATCCAGAAGAAGTCTGCTAGAGGGGTAGTGGGGATATCCGCCCTTCTAGTAGGAGTCTTTGGGAGTGGCATGCTCACCCCCGTACCCGACGGCTCTTGATACCGGATGCTGGTTCCTCTCTAGAATCAAGTTCGCATGGTTGTACGTGATTTTCAGCTGGTAACTCCCACGATGCCTAAAATCCACCTATACCCAAGATTTTCGCGACGAGAAATGATGCGCACACTTTCCTCGGTAGCGAAATCGCGTGGAAGTGGGGTTGTCGGTCAGGGTGGAACTGGCGATAAAAGAGTGTGTGGTTTTCGGTGGTCAATGCTGTCCCCGTTTTCAGCTAAGGAATATTGACAAGGAAGATTAGGCGGTAGCCCTCAGCAAGAATGAAGCTGGAATGTCGCGGAATGGCAGTCGTCAGGGGTGAAAAGAGTGTTGACGGGGAGAAATAAGTTTTGCTCAACACAATACACCAGTGCTCTGCAATTCAGCTGCACGAACAGTGCAGACGGCTTGCTCCTGAAACTGTGAAACGCATTGGAACACGCCATGCACGGCACCTAAGCCCTCTACCTTTTAGACGCTTCTGCACGGATGAGAGGTTTCGGTATAGCTAAAGCTTCTTGAGCCAGGGGCATCCAATGGCATTGTTCGGCATGTAAATAGTGAATCCACCCCCATTGTGTTCTAGTAAACGGCCAAACCTTCAGGCCAAACCTTTAGGCCAAACCGTGTTGAAGCGACAGAGGCTTTCCGGTTGGGGCATACGTAAGTGCTGAAGTGCCACCAAATAGGCAATGGAACATGATCTTTTGGGTGGCATGGCATTTGTAATTACTCGATGTGATGTTGTCCAGAGTCCAATAAAGATACGAGGTACAAAGGACCACCATCGCTTCTAGCCGTGAAGAGGCATCTGATGCAAGTCTTGGTGGCTTTCTTTAAGTAGGGCAAGAGACCCTTGTGTAACTTTCTTACCCGTTCAGAATTAATATTGATGGTCGGAAGCGTCAACCCTAATGCTGGTCAATAACAAACAACCATTTCGATCAGTTATTGTCCGATCTGTGTTTGACAGGTACTTCCGGACGCGGGCAATGCCCAGGCCATCCTTGACTTTCTGTGCTTTTGTATGTTCGCTCCATTGCTGGGCCGGTCTCTATAAATCATAATCTACAGGAACCATGTCATCAACGCTGCAGATAGAGCCGGTCTGTGGTCCATCTCGTTGGTTTGTTGGTTGGATGTTTTCTATTACTCCATCTTATATTACGATATAATCAATGCCTGGGATTTGTGTGAGAAAAAGACTATCGATGTGTGGTATAGAGAGACCCCTATTCGCACCATATATACACTTGTCCTGTACAACGGCAGAAACACCTACCTACTTTCCTACCTAAGTCTTTTCCTTCGCAGCACCCGTGGACATATTAGAACTGTTACGTGAGATCGCAACAGGGGCATCAGGGCTCCAAGCGAGTAACAGGGCATGAACAAAACCAGCAATTGGAGTGAAATCCAGTCGAGTCTTTCGTTTCAAATTTGTGCGAATTGGCCGCGATGTCCAATAATATGGCCTGGGGACTGAGTTTTCCTGTCTCTTTCGCGTCTTGCATATGATGCAAAGTTAATTGTGCGTATTCTTTGTGGACAACATACTACTATATGGAACATATTGCGTGGACCACATTATGCCTAGCACGAAGTACGTTGTGCTTATCACATAGTAGCTAGTGGGTCATAGGTATCGGGTTGTTCTTCAGCT
Source organism: Phaeomoniella chlamydospora (assembly GCA_001006345.1). Lineage (NCBI taxonomy): Eukaryota > Fungi > Ascomycota > Eurotiomycetes > Phaeomoniellales > Phaeomoniellaceae > Phaeomoniella > Phaeomoniella chlamydospora. The sequence continues at coordinate 237,969 of LCWF01000010.1, read as the reverse complement.
TCTGGTATCTGTCCAGCAGGTGAATACCCACCCTTAGAAGTTCCAAAACTCAATGTGGAAGCAGTCAACTTTTGTGAATATGCAGAGGCGTGTCGTATACAAAGATCTATCAAGGCTCCAGGAAAGGTAAGTATGTGCTGAGAAATGTTGTCACAATAAGGCGGAGCCGAAATCACTGTTCAGCCTAAGCCGCTCCACCAGGTGTGAGAGCTTTCCCTTTAACACTCTTCATCTCGAAAAGGAACCCTTCTAAGAAAGCAATACTCGCTGAGGCAACGCCAATGAGGAAACAGTTGACTACCGCGACGTTATAGCCAACGAGCACCCCGTGAAGTTGACTTTTTGGAACCACGTCACGGAAATGTGTAGCTCCTGCAGTGACAATAGCAGCCAAGTTGGCACCTGGTGCATGTTTCGGAATTTGTTCAATCAGGCCGTTGGAGAATATGTTCTCTGCAATACTGACCCCAATTGCGCCTCCCATGCTATTGAAGAAGACAGCGACTGCATTTCCAGTCGCCATGTCCTTTTTGCTGAGGACACACTGAACAGCGACGAAAGGCAACTGGACGCAGATACCAGCTGCGATACCAGCCAAAATTTGATAGCCTATCCATTGCCCTGGACCTGAATCTACCTTGAGAAGGTAGAGAAGTCCTGTACCGACAGGGAATATTGCGCTTCCAACCCAGATGAATGGAGTGTAATAGCCAACTTTGCTGACAAGTGCTCCTACCGGGATAGCGGCCAGGATGTTGCTTAGCAAGAAGGGAACGGTTCGAATACCGGATTCTTGGGCGGATACTCCGCGCACCGCTTGGAACCAGATCGGAACATCTGTACATCCGGTTAGCTGGATCGAATAGAGGAAGAGAAAGTCACGTACAGTAGATGATAACGTATAGTGCCATGGAAAGAAAGAAGGAAAACCAGGAACAAGCAAAAACGGTACGTTGCTTGAGAAGAATCCTTGGAGGCAGGGTGGCTCGGTCACCTCGCCTGAACTGGATGAATAGGAAGACGCTGATAAGAAGACCAAAGCCGAGGAAGCAACCCCAGACTCTCGAGTCATGCCAAGGGTATGTAGTGCCACCGTATTGAAGAGCAAGGAGTAAGCACACCACGGCTGTGATAAGGAACATGGCGCCGAAAAGGTCCAATTCGAGGATCTTCTCTTTGAGGGTCAATTTGCTCTCCTTCCTAACGGGGTTTTTGAAGAAAAATAGCACGCTGAGAATGCAGATAGCTCCGATTGGTAAGTTGATGTAAAAACACCATCGCCAACTAACTTTGTCTGTGAAGGCCCCGCCAAGGATAGGTCCGACAATGCTTGCAATGCCAAACATACTAGACACTAAAGCGATGAATATTGACCGAGTCCGAAGCGGTACGGAGTACCCTACGATAGTGAGAGCGCCGGAAAAGATTCCAGAGGCCCCAGCTCCAGCAATAGCACGACCGACGATGAGCATGGGACTGTTCACAGCTGCACCGCAAAGGACTGAGCCCAATTCGAATATGGCGACCGAAATCACATAAGTCATTTTTACATTGAAGAAGGTGTAGACTTTCCCCAGTGATGGCTGTAATGAGGCCGTGGTAAGAAGATAGGCAGATCCATACCAGCCGATATCATTGAGGGAATCGAAGACTGTTGTGATACGTGGGATTGCGGTAGCAATGATTGTATTATCAAGGGCTACCACAAATGTCCCCAGACACAGTCCGAACGTCAAGAGGTAAAGTGGGAGCCCCTTAGGATATTTCGACTCGTCTTCGGGTTCGTCTACACTTGAAGCATTGGTTGTTGCCGTTTCCGTTTTCGTCAAGTCCTGGATTTTCTCATCATCAATCCCATCTTCGGTTTTGTCGGTGCCTGCACTAGCGAGTGCTTGATTGCTGGTATCCTCCCTCGAAGTTCGGGTCTTCAACATCTCGTGATGTTCCTCGTCCGTAGCGGAGTTGATTCCTTCGCCCTCGGTTCTTGTATGCTGCTCTGACGTGCTTCCTGCTTTCCCAGACGATTTCGTGACGGTATTATCATGTCCTTCAGCAACGACGGCTGACTGTCTGGGGCCACCTGTTGCACTCGCTACCGGCACATTCATCTTCTTCCATGGTACTTTCATGCTCTATCGCGAGTTGGAGAAGTGACCAGTCTTGGTCCGCGAAGCTTTACCAGACATAAATCAAAGAAGCAGCCAGCGAAGGATGTCGCCATTAATAACGGACAGAAGTAAATGTGTTCGAATAGAACAAGGCGAGGCAAAAAAAATTCAGTAAGCAAAGGATGGTCGCACTCGGAAGAATGTGTAAACGAAAACGAGCAAACTAAGGGGAGCATCAGCAACTAGCATCCGAGTGCATGTTGCACTCGTACTGAGGTGATGTTGGGCGAGATCTCTAAAAATGCTATGTCGACTAATGCATCATCATCTCTCTGTGAGGTGACACTATTGGTCCCTGGGCGGAGGGGTTAGCCAACTACAGGGCAAGGTGCGCCACAAATTAGGCATGTCATCCAACGTAGAGGATTGTCGGTTAGGAATCACCATGCTCGTATAGTAGGAACAATTTGATCTGGCTACGCTATACTTAGAGTACGCGTATAACACATTCATCCCTCACTAAACAAGCTTTCCAGGTCACCAGAGAAGCTTCAGGGCACTTACTATGGTAGATTTACCAATTCCTCCCCAAATTTGGCTCTGAACGTCTTGCTGATTTAGGCAATCCAGGCCGTCGGAGGATTACTCCTCCACCAAGGAATCAACGTGGTCCGCCACGATGATTGGTACATTCGCATATCGTACACTATCTCCGGTTAGGGCAAACCACATACCCCTTAATGAACCTCTTCTGAAGTAGGGGATCATTGTAGTTTGCATGTCGCAGCTTGAGGTTACCTTCCACTTCAGATACACGATCAACACCAGTATTTAGGTCCCCCACGTTTTAGTTACCTTGCAAGGGATCCTGCAGTGATAACCTGATCATCTCTGAGTATGGCTTGCATCCGGATCTTTCTCTTCCGACAGCGTACGTTGAGTAAAGAACTGTAGGCATGAACGGTTGATACATAGTATGAAAGCGCCTCGAACTTATCTGGTGGAAGATCGTCCATAATGATTTGAAAATTGAACTGCTCTTTCACCTTCATGAAGCCTTGTCGAACAATCTCCATGGTCAAGACCTTTGGTATAGCCAAGATGTCTCATTTGTAGCGCAGACTTGACACACATTTAACAGTACAGGGCTAGCTATTTTATCCGTGCCACGGGGATATAATGCGAACTTGCAAGCAGTAAATGTGGGGGGGGGTGGGGGGGGGAGACGTATAACTTCCCAGCATTGACCAAACCAGTGCGAATGAAGCTTACAACTGCCCTACGCTACAAGCATCGAAGACATCCAGCATGGAAGCTTGACGATATCCTGTCTCGACCGCTCCCCGTCACTTAGCAGGCGTGCAACAGCAATGCGAATACTCGACAGCGGCCGGGAATATTGCGCAACCTTGTAGCCGGTCTTGCTACGGGTTGCTGCGACACTCTGCCTCCTCCTGATCCTGCCAGACTGTCGCCGCCAGACCACTAGATATCGCTTTGCATCAAAAGCGCTGTACTGGGAATGTAGCCACCCCTCCACAGTCCCGTCTCACCGGCAGAGCAAGAGACCATATTGTGTAAGGGAGAAAGGAAGAGGCATAAGCTCAAAATCGCTCGTTTTCTGCGAAGCCGGGAACGGAAGGAAATTCACAGTGAATTGAGAACAACCCTCAGCAAGCCGCCGTAGCGGAGCTCCGGTGGATTTACAATACTTTTGTGAGGTATGTAAACCACTACTGATGATGAAGAAAAGAAAAAAAGGAAAGAAAAAAGAGAAGAGAAAAAACAGTTGTGATATTTTGTATGTTGAGAGAATTACTTGTTAGCGCCTTGGCGTGTTCCCCATCATTATCGATAGCAAGCAAGAGGGGAACACCAGCAAAGCACTTTTACATACACAGTACTGGACGTCCAATGGCCTTTGCCTGCCATACTCAATCTTTTCAGAGTAAACTAGGTAAGAAAGGTACGGAGGGCTGAAGGCTGGAAGGACTTTTAGAGGAAGCTTGCAACTCGTCTACAAAGATTCAGGGACTAGGCGTAGATGAGACTGATCTTTTGGTTGTCAGATTCAGCGGTTAGTTTAGTTACTTAGACAAATATACAGATGGTTATATCACTTCGGGTGGCATGCGGCTTGTGATCTTGTCTCGCATACAAGAAATTAAAACTAGACTAATAAAGTCGCCACTGCCTAGGTCTCAACTTAAGCTGTTGATTCTAATTACCTCAGTCAGCCGCCCGAGTCCTCTTCAGGCCGGGTATAATGTTGAAGGGAATCATTCTGCAAATGCAAGGCGCCTCGATATGCAGATCCAAGACTATGTACCGTCATAAATATAACTTTTGGTTGTCGTTTATCCCATATGTCCCGACAAGACGTTGAAGTTCTTGCCGGGTCTATCAAAGCTTTCTTTGAAAGATGCAACACTCATTGCTCTTGCGACCAGCGCTTCTCACGCAAGGGTGGATCCTGAGCATTTTCCTTCTCACTGTTCCGCCAGGCCCAATACTCTCCAAGTCGTACTTCGGCATAGTTGCTGTAGTCGAAATCAATTTCTGAAATCTCGGCCTGGATGAGGGCCCAGATACCCCAGTATAGGCCGGGCATGCCTCTAAATCTATCGACCTGTTCCTCCAGCTCGGCTAGTGCCTTTTGAAGATCAAAATTCGCCATGGTTGTGGTTGCTGTGGCTAAATGAGTTCTGTAAGATTCCAGATATTCATGCAGGAACGCCCGTCGGACAGATCGCGTAGGCAGCATGTTGTAATCGCAGTCAAAGCCACCCCATTCGGCAAAGTGGTTGGCTATATCAAAAGCAGCAGGACATGGTGTTGCATATTCGTAGTCGATAAAGCTGACGCCTTCAGCTGTCGACTGCTTATCGACTTTACAGCTCGGCGTCAAGATCACATTTCCGCACAGCAGATCACAGTGACCGAAGACGAACCCTGAGTGACCGATCCCGGCTGTTGAATCAAGGTCTATGAATGACCTTTCTAGCTCCTCCTGGAGGAGACTTTTCCTAGCTTGTTCGCCCTCCGTAGATGTTGGGAGCGCAGAGGTCCATTTCTGCATAACTGTCCACAAGTTCGGACTAGGTTGTCTTGAGTCAATCTTTGAATTCTTGACCCCATCGACCACATCTGAACTAGCTGACTGGATAATCCGCATCCCATTTGGCAGAGTTGCGTTATCTTTGACAGCGGCGATCGGTATCCGAGCATGCCATTCGGCCAACCGTTTTGCAACACCCCTCCATACTTTCTCTTTGGTCAGATCCTCTGGTTTGCAAGGTTTGCCACGGATGAATCGATACAACAGGCCGTTTTCAAAACGTCCGATCAATTCAGGTGCCAGATCTCTTTCCGCTAGCAAGGCATGCGCCTTTGCTTCACGATTGCGGTCAATCAAGATGTGGGTATTGTTGCCATAAGCTCTCATCAAGATCGACTCATTTTCCTGTTGCTCTTCTGACCAGTCTTCGCGCCGATTTATCATTTGCAGTAGCTATCATGAGTGAGCAATAGGAGCAACCATTAATTTCGCTCACACTCACCGTATTCGTAATGCCGTCGGTGAAGCGCACAATTTCCACAGTTCCATCGTCTTCCCTCCATTTGGGCCGGATATAGTATACTAATCTCAGAGCCGATTCCCGGGACTGATCGTGTACATAAGAAAGTGGAATGTGTGTTATATGCGACACGTCGCCGTTTGTATGGCCGTCCATGTTTGGGCGCTACCACTACGTGGGTAGATGGTGATCACAATTCTATGTGCACGCTGTTGTCGTTCAATTATGTGTGTACTGATACCTGGTCAGAAAGGGATTTCAGCCGGCCCAATGTGCATCTGGCAGCAACGAACCAGACAGCGATATAAGTGAAATTGGAGGCCAACAAAGCATGTGCTTGTCGTGTGGGTCTGACGTCGAGGGTGGGACCGGTACTCACTTTTGGTCTGTCTGGAAGGGTTCGAGTACGAGTGACGAATGTGAGATGCAGTGGGAATTATCATGAAGCATGAGACATACCTTGTAGTGAAGAGTGAAGATAATGAGAGCAATTGTCATGATAAAGACTGAGAATAAAAGACCGATATTGTATCCTATTGTACAGTATTGTACAAAGTATCTCTGTCATGAAGGCCACTAAGTGGGAGGGGTCTCGTGCTCAAACCAATGGAGAAAGGAGCTGCGTCAAAGTAAGTCTTCGTGGGGACGGGACATTCGTACTCAGGTCAGGGGCAGGGGGTTGCGGTGAAAGGGTTTGCGATTGTTGGTTGGGATTATTATTCCAGCAGGGGTTTTGATACCCTTGATTTAATCAAAGAATCAAGAAAGAGGCGTGTGGCGCACCCCCTGGAATCAGAAGCAGATTGGTTTTACCAGTGGCATGTGAACCTTAACCACTCACCAACCATCAGGCAGTTAAACAGATGAACTGCCGCTTAAACGTTCTGGATGACACCTGAAGCAACACACAGCAACCTCCCGTACTTGCTCTGAGCGCCTTACCTACTGTAGGTAGGTAGGTTAGGTATGTACTGTACCTACCAGCTAGGTACTGTACTGTACGAATCCTGTACTGGCTCTACTCCATATGTAGAAATGTCGGTGCCTGACCAGCGTACAGTACTTGCAGGTCATACTCTGAGTAATACAGTAATTACTTGTCTCTGTACAGCATCGAGGTCCTCCACTCCGGGCGATTGGATGATGCCTGGCCGGATTCCCATTTCCACCTCCTACCCTTCTTTGGCTTCCTCATGCCCCATGACGCTTTATTCATGCCCGCTAATTGAATCCTGTAATTACCTTACTGTACCTTTACAACCGAAAGATGCTTCGTGATTCTTGTCCTAATTACGGTATCTTAATCTTCATCTTTTTCTTCTCTTTTTCCCTTTTTTACGGTCACTTCGCCTTGCGCGTCTTCTGTTGAACTTCGCCCATCAAAGTCTGGTCTGGAGTATCTACCAAGTGCAAATATCACTATCTATCCCTACAAAAGAAATGGACCCCCAAAGCATACCGCAATTGCTTGTTATGCCACTGCCTATCTGTTCAGAGTACAATGATGGTCACGGCCAACGGGTTCTTATCTTTGCCCTATCTTTCACGCCTACTTCCCTTGTCTCAACACCAATCGGATCTGCTGATAAGGTTCGATGAGTCAACTCCGGGGAAATGTAGATCAGATCTCTTTATCAGTATCATTCCCTAAACATTTCATAGCCCTAAGCATGGTGTGGTGTGGTGTGGTGCGGTGTTGTTTTCTTTTTCTTTCTCTTGCGCTTCGTTCCTTGCTGATGACACGATATGCATCAAATTTCCTTCAAGTTCTTTCTTATCACTCCCTAGAACATCCTTCTCCAGATGGCAGGCGATGAAGAACAACCGGATGAGCGTACAGCACTCTTGACGAGACCCAATGGAGGACGATTGAGTGCATTACAGCATAGGGAAGATGACGAACACTCGGTCATCTCATCTCATCTCAGCAAAGAAGAGTTAGCATTAGGAGAGACGGCGGTGGGGGAACGATTACCGTATAATGACTACACTACCATTGACTGGTTGCACGACCTCGTACGCGCTCACGGCCGTTACAAGCACAACGCTATTGCTTACTTTACTTCTATCCACAGATCAAGGATTCTTATCGTCGACGTTTAGTTCACAGTCAAAAAGGCTTGAGGCACAGGTGTTACACTCTTTTTGACCAAAGCCAAGGGTGGATTGCGGCAGCCTTGAGTGGAATCTTGACAGCATGTGTTGCTTTCATAATCGATATGGGTGTGGCGACCATTAGTGGGTGGAAAACAGGATACTGTTCGTCGAACCCCTTGAAAAGCAGAGAGGATTGTTGTACATCGAAAAGTCCCCTTTTCACCATCACATCGCCATTCCTCAAGACATTCGCCGAGATCAAGCCTGAATGTGGCGACTGGCACGTATGGAGTGACGATTACTGGAGAGGATTTGGTATCTATGTTGGATTCGCACTTGTCTTTGGAATTCTGAGTGGCCTGGTCACTTTGACCACGAAGAAGTCCCTACCAGCAGCTGCGCCGGGACTTGGAGACAAATACAATGACAATGCTTCAGAAGTCAAGGTGCAAGCCCCTTCGGGAAAATCGATGTACATGTCAGCCGGTTCTGGGATTCCAGAAATCAAAACGATCCTCTCTGGTTTTGTGATTCCACATTTTCTTGATTTAAAGGTCCTTATCGCCAAGGCTGTTGGCTCAATATTCGCAGTCTCGACTGGTATGAACCTTGGGAAGGAAGGCCCTCTCGTCCACATCTCGACGTCTGTAGCATATCTCGTGGGTATGCGATTCCCCAAATATCGAGAGAATGGACGGAAGATGCGAGAAATGCTCTCTGCTGGTTGTGCCTCGGGTCTTACGGTCGCTTTTGGTGCTCCCATCGGTGGTACCCTCTTCAGTTACGAAGAGATCAGCACATACTTCCCCCGAAAAGTCTTATACAGAGCGTTTCTTTGCTCGCTCTTTGCAGCCGTTGTTCTCAAAGCACTCAATCCTACTGGGACGGGAAAACTCGTACTCTTTGAAACCAACTACGGCACGACATACAAGGCATATCACTACGCGGTTTTTATCCTCCTTGGCGTCATTGGAGGACTATACGGCGGAGTGTTTTGCAAAGCCAATTTTTTCTGGTCCAGGAAATTCCGTCGGTTCTCTCTCATCAAGAATAATCCTGTGTTGGAGGTGTTTCTCGTCACTCTAGTGACGGCCCTTCTGCAATATCCTAACCCAGTCACGCGTGAAATGGGAGATATCGTGATCCGAAATCTTCTTGTCCAATGCGACATTGAAACCTCAAACTCCTGGGTCTGCGTCCAAGAATCCAAACCCAATAACGGCACATATCTAGCCTGGCTGGTCTATGGTACTCTGGTCAAACTCATCCTAACTGTCATCACATTTGGCATCAAAGTGCCTCTCGGAATCATTATCCCCTCTCTCGATGCTGGCGCGTTCTTCGGCCGTCTAATCGGGCAAGCTATCCCGGGGATTTCATCCGGCATCTTCGCCATGGTTGGTGCTGCTGCATTTCTTGCCGGAGTGTCCCGACAAACAATTTCTCTCTGCGTCATCATGTTTGAGCTCACCGGTGAGCTAGAATATGTCGTTCCACACATGATTGCAATCCTCGTCGCAAAATGGGTTGCCGACGCCCTAGAACGCGAAGGCGTCTACGACTTAGCCCAAGCAGTTCTCGGCCATCCCTTCCTCGACGCCGACCACGCCATGCAACTCATTCAATCCGGAAGCTACCTAGTCGAAGAACTAATCCCGCCAAGCAACACCATGCGCGAAATCACCGTCGAAGTCCTGCCCTCCGGCCACGTCCCCCGGATCATCCTCGAAGAAAAACTTAATCAACTAAAACGCCGTGGTCTAATGGATGCCGGCCTCGTCCTCGTCCAAAACCACTCCATGCTTCAAGGCTACCTCGCCCAAGGCGAACTCGAATTCGGCCTCCTTGAACTCGGACCCCTTTTCGACAAAAACGCCAAAGTCAGACTCCTCGGTCCATCCTCAGATGATTCCGAATTTGACATGACGCAATTCGTAGATCGAACCCCTTTGACAATCGTCGATAAAGCTCCGATGGAATACGCGGTCGAAATGTTTGCCAAACTGGGCTTGAGGCATTTGATTGTGCTGGAAGATGGAACAGGGGAAATGAAAGGAGTTATCATTAAAAAGAGATTGGTTGTCTGGTTGGAGAGTTTGAAGCATTGATGAGATTTGGCATTGTAGATGGATATCGATGTGGCTTTGTGTTTACTGTTGTTTAACATTTCTTACTTGGCTGGTTGATATATTGTTGAGAAAAGGGGGCCTGGATGAGTGAGTGAGTGAGTAAATGAGTGGTAGGTAGTTAGCATATTACCTCAGCTACGTAATCAGTTGTCTTCATACAGTATCTTACTCTTGTTCACTTTCGAATTGCCATGCATGGCATGGATCGTGCCACGATTTAACGATGTCCCATTGTCGTATAGACCCGATCAAGCGAAGCGAAACATACGGGGTGAGGATTTATATCACAGAACTCTCTTTGATAAGATGTTGGAAGTTGACTCGATTTGTCTTGAAACGTGAGCTTCGTGTATACAGGCCAAAAAAGATTTAAAAAAATTTTTTTTTTTTTTGAAAATGATCATGAGAGAAGACGTAGATATTTTATCTATATCGATAACGATCTAAAAAAAAAACCTCTTTCCTTCCCGAACACAGAGACTCACGTCTTTATATCGGTCGATTTCTAAATCTGAAACTCACTACCCAACTCATACGTACGAAATGTGAGAAGAATATCGTGTAAATGAAAACATTTCACAAATCCAAATCTCGTTTCGTTAGAGCTATAATCTATAGCTTTGTTCTCGGTTGGTCCTTGGCCAACATGGAATCAGCAACTTTACGTCTTTGGATTTTGCCGGTTGCGGTCTTAGGGATTTCCTTCAGAATCCAGACTCTAGTTGGGACTTTGAACTTTGCTGTCTTGCTGGCGACGTAGTCTTTCACATCTTGCTCGGTTAGATGTTGTCCTTCTTTCGGTACGATGGCAACGCCGACTTCTTGACCGTAGAGCTCTGAAGGGATTGCGAAACAAACGGCTTCGGATATCGACGGGTTGCTTGTGATGACATTGTCAAGCTCAATGGGACTGATTTTTTCTCCGGCGCGGTTGATCAGTTCTTTGATCCGACCGGTGATGATCACGTAGCCGTCTTCGTCTTTTTTACCTTGATCGCCTGTTCGGAAGAATCCACCTTTCGTGAATGATTCCTTGTTCGCTTTTTCATTGTTGAGGTATCCCTTGGTAACGTTTTCTCCTCGGATACAAATTTCAGCTTCGGTACCCTGAGGAACTTCATTACCCTCTCCGTCTAGGATCTTAACTTCAACGCCTTGACCGACTCCGACGCTACCAGGTTTTCGCTTTCCCTTGTGAGGAAGTTGGTTCGATGTCATTTGATGGGAAGCTTCTGTCATAGCGTATGCTTCGATGACGGGAGCTCCAAAGTTCATTTCTAATTCTTGGAATGTCTTTGGAGAGAGTGCTGAGGAGCATGAACGAATGAATCTGATGTTGGGTTTCGGGTTTGGAGGAGGGTTCTTCAGTAGAATTTGATGAATGGTTGGTACTGCTGTATACCAGTTTGCTTTGTGGGTAATGAAATCGTCCCAAAACTGTCTTGCCGAAAAGGATGCAGGCACAACACAGGAGCCACCTGCAGCTAATGGTGCCAAGAGTGCGGCGAGGAGGCCATGAACGTGGAATAGCGGCATCACCAGCATTGTCCTGTCTTGAGGCGTCAATTCATAGGTGGCTTTGATGTTCTTCATCGTCCTGGTCAGATTCCTGTGTGTCAGAGGAACGGCTTTTGGCCTGCCCGTGGTTCCGCTGGTGTGAAGGACCAAAGCGATATCATCTGGTTGAGGTTGTTCAACCTTTTGACCGCCCTGACCATCGAGTTTTCCTTTCTCTTTGATATCCAGAACAACCTCATTCCCGACGAGATAACACTCTGCAATGGCAGCGTTGTACTTCCGTGCAGCTCGCACAGCTGGAGCATCCTTTGCATAAGAGCCCTTCGGAACCAAGGCAAGGGCTGAAGAGAGGTCATCAATATAAAACTCGAATTCATCTTGCTTGTATGCAGAGTTCAGTGGAGCTGCGATTGCTCGCTGCCATCCTGCAGCTAGAAATGATACAATGAATTCGTACGAGTTTGGTAAGGCAATTGATACAGCTGCACCATGCCGTATTCCAAGATCCGCGAGCTTCTTTTGGAACGAAAGGATCTGCTTCGAAAGCTCCTTGTACGTCACTGTCAATGCAGGTCTTGATGGGATTATGACAGCCGTTGAAGTGCTGTCATGCGAGAATGCGTTAGCTAATGTAGACATGTTGGTGACCGTACTCTATAGTTGACAGAAGCCACAATGGCAAGGATGTAAATTTATGAAAAAGACGGCTTTAATAACAGATAAAAGGAATACGATCTTTGAGACAATGCTCGCCTCGAGTCACTTGCTTATCGGTAGCTAATCGTTGCTTGAAGATTGTATCATATAGTGCACTGGTCGATGTAGTCATAGCCGGTGCTACTCTCGGAAGAACGTTTAAGCGCTTCAATTAGCTTTCCTCTCCCCCGGGAAAGTTCGAGACCCCAGTCTGTCTAGGGCTCCAGTTTTCTATTGTGCTCTGCTCCTTACACAGCTTATCTGGTGAAATATTCATGAACCCTTAGAAGCCTTGATTCGCGAAAACTCGTCTGTTGACTGCCTATCTTCGGCGGGACCATATGTCTTTGTCAAGTGTGTTGAGGTAGCAGTTTCGGTCTCAATTCTACAACCCTTTCTTCGGTATGCCCCAAACTGTCTTCTTTGGAAGCTTGCCTTAACTCGACCAAGTGAACACTAGTCCGTCTTCTTACTCAAGAAACATGGCGCCCGCGTCCGATTCAAAGCCTTCCAAAGGAGGTCTGACCTCACTGTATGCGAATCTTCTAGGTGGCGACCCTGCGGCATCCGCGCCCGGTACAATCTCCAGTGCGCCTGTCACCTACAAACAAACCGAGGAAAGCGCTGCAGAACAAGATGAAGCTGCAAGGAAGCAGCAAGCACTGGCCGGTAGATCATCATCCCCCTCGTAAGCACCCGGCATTATGAGATGGATTTGCTCACGTTTGGCTCGATCATGTGATAAATACAGCCTCTCTCCGATTTCAACCGACCAAAAGACCTCAGTTACAAGCGCAGAAAGCAAAAGCAAAAGCCATAGCTGCCAAGTTCTCTCAACCGCAATCTACAACCACTCCACCGGCTGGCACAAGTCCGGCCGCCGAAGCGGAAAAGCCTGAAAGCTCTACTTTCACCCAAACACCTGCTTTCAGAACTACACTAGCAGACTGGACGGGGGATGATGATGCCAATGACTATTATGGAGCTGAGAGACGACAGAGAGGTGGCAGAAAGAAACGCAAAAAGAACAAGGCAGTAGAAGAGGTTCCGCAAAATTGGGACGATATTTACGATCCTTCACGCCCGAATAATTATGAAGAGTACAAAAATAGCGACGAAAAGATACGTGAAATCATGGAATGGAAGGACAGGCTGTATGCTCATCGCATCAAGCGTAGATTTTCAAGCGACTACACGTCTGACGAGGACGACAGAAGGCACCTGAATAGTGAGTGTTGTCAGTTAGACCTGCGCGCTTCTCTAACGTTCACAGATCAATTTGCTCCTCCCCCGATGTCTTTTGCCCCGCCAAAATCCTTTGACGATGTTGACAACGGTCTACCACCGCCTCCTCCACCTTCAAATGAGATTCCAGATGATCCTACTGGCGACGATGCTTACGCTCGACGCATGAGATTATCACAGCCTCAGCAGCCATCTCAACCACCACCACCGATCACCAAAACCCCTTCACAACCTCCACCAGGTCAAATATCTCGCGCGCCTGTACGATATAATCTTCCATCAGCTCCTCCCGACATCCCCGCATCTGAAGCCGAGCTTGAGGCTGCTCTAGCCTCTGAGTCACCGGCAGACTCGGGACCAGCAACCCCATCAGCAGATGATGAAGAGGGGGCTCACCGTTCCAAACGTCCTGGTCAAGCTGGTTTTGCTGAACGACTTATGGCCAAGTACGGATGGACCAAAGGCACAGGCCTTGGAGCATCGGGTACAGGTATCGTCAACCCTCTCTACGCAAAAATAGACAAGCGAAAGAAGAAATCCGATGCCGAAGGTGGAGGTTTTGCTACACCCGCTGGTCATGGAAAGATCCTCGGTGGTCACAAGGACAAGAAGGGACAGGCCGAAGACCAAGGAAAACTCGGCAAAATGTCCGAAGTCATTAAACTGAACGGTATGCTGAGAGGGCTAGATCTCGATGAAGAATTGCACAGAGCGGAGGGAGGTGGTCTCATGCAAGACATCGGTCAGGAATGCTCCGAGAAATACGGTACTGTAGAACGGATTTACATCCATCGTGAGGAATCTGGGGACGATGGGCCGAGTGTGTTTGTCAAGTTTACGAGTCAATTGAGTGCCTTGAGAGCCGTGAATGCACTTGAAGGAAGACCATTCGCCGGGAACATGATCCAAGCAAGGTTTTGGGAAAAGGATCAATTCGACGATGGTGTTTATGAATAGAATTCGATAGCCAGGTATCCACCGACTCCATGTATGAATATGAATATACCCCAAACAAGACAATATACCTCCATAACGCGAGGCTCCCAGCCCTTCCAAGGTAAGGCGCCTAACTACAGTACATAGACAAGATGACAACCTGCAACTTTGCACAGGTGAATGAAAGAAGAAAAATTATATCACCTACTTTCCAATCATTCTAGACCAAGGCATTCGGTTTTCCTGTCGTTTGAATTCTTAATCATGATTTTTGGAAGGAAAAAAAATATATAAGAATTTACATTCATTGATTCTATGCCTTCTTCCCATTATCATTCCCACCATGATACCATTCCACCATGAACATCGGTTTTTTTTTTCATTGCGTTCTCCGGAAATGCGAGCAATCGACCAACCGACGCATGCCATGTAACGTAATGTAATGTAATGCAATGTAGCTCTTTTTCACAAGCCGGTATTGTGAGAAAGGGTATTGATTGAATTTCAAAAGCAAATGGACAAAAGCTAGTTCATAAAGGAGCGTAATATGCCGTTAAAAGCAAAACTGTTTTCACATCAAGAGATTAAGTAATCCGAGTATTGCGGCCACAAGGGTTCCTGCAGATATGGCCATCGAGGTAGCACCGCCGGTGTATGTGGACGCCGAAGTGGTTGAGCTGGTGGTGCTTGATGCATTGGTTGAAGGGGATCCGCTAGAGACAAGGGTGAAGTTGGCGCAGGTTAATCGAGTTTTGTTTGCGCTGTGGATGACGATCGAGCGGTTGCCGAAGAAGGCGCCGATTCCTTTGGTTGTGGTGGTGTAGAGATCGAGGTAGGCGGTTTGGAATGGGTTGCGCGTGATGTTCCCGTGTTTGCCGGAGAGGTCGCCTACTTGGCAGGTTTCGGGTTGGGTGGCATCACAGACGGGGGTTTCGCCGCGGATATAGGGGTCTAGATGAGCGAGTGTGCCGGTGCAGTTACCATCGGATGGAACTGGAAGGGCATGAATGTGGTAGACTGGTTATGGTGTTAGTAGAACTATGCTCGTGGGAAGGATACGATAGTTGAGATTGAGGACTCACTGAAAGGGCCGCCTTGCGATTGGTCTGGTAATCCATAGAAGTTGATATTGAACTCAACCCCAGTACCGTTTGTGTTAGATGTCCCGGTTATTTGGCCTCTGATGGTGGTGGTGTTCTTATTTGGTAGAACAGCTTGATATGAAGCTCCTGCAACGTTGTCGGTGGTGATGGCAGCATCACCGAGTTCGCCTGTGGCTGCCAGGGCAGCACCTGAGAAGAGGGCGACGGCGGTAACGAATGAGTAAAGCATTGCTGCGTGAGGGGGGAGCAATAAGCAGGTAGGACTTGAGGGATTTGTCTTGCGAAATGCTAAAACAGGAATGCAAGGGATAGCTTGAACTGTGATCACAAGAAAGCTGGGAGAGATCGACAAAATAGGCACAGTAGAAGAGAACAAAGCGAAGGTTATTGATTTTGAGGAAGAAGAAGATTCAAGAACATGAGATGCGCGATGATTTAAATGACAGAGTGAAGGGCGGTTGGGAAGGGGTTGGACATTTTGTGAATGGGACGCGGTTGCAACGTGAAGAATGTTGGTCACACGCGGTCCTGTTCTTTGAGAGCTGACATTATAGAGCCACTTTTCCACACTCATCAATGAGAGTACAATTTCATTGTTCCACGAAGCAACAGAATTTAGATCGTACCAGGGGCTCGTCTCCGATCGAGTTGCACAGAGTTCTTACACGATCTGAAATAAACCACTCTTTGCGGCTGATGTGCTCCAAGAACAAACAGATCCGCACGGAACAGTATCAGATCCCGGCTAGTCGTTGTCCAAGTCAGATCATGCTGATCAAGCATCGATGCATAAGATGTGCCAGAAATTGCCTACCAAAGCTAACTTGTACTGAAGTAGAATCTGATATTGATGTGAGGGCGGGTTGGTACTGTAAGACAGGAGGATGAAGGAACAGGGGTTTGGTTGCCAAGCCTGAAACGCATTGTGATCGGTCTACTGGTTCTGTTTGCAAAAGCTTGTCTAATAATATCAATTAATTACTCTGTACTTCTCATCATTTCTCTTCACAAACATACAGTAGCTTGATACTCCGTAAATGGCTGACACGGGGACGGGTCTCTTTGTTCTACTGTGAGGATGAAACGCCCAGAGTCTTCCTCCAGGGTGGATTCTCTATCAGTGAGGGTTGCACTCTTGCTTCCTCTGGGGTTGTTGGGCTGTGCAATATGTAACAAGTCACCCAGAAATCCAAGACACAATATTGTCCCTGGCAGACTATTCCGATGAATTTCTGGTTCTGTCCACAGCCACAGACCAGTGAGTCAACTAATAATATGGGCAGCTATGTCAGAAGAAACTGACTCCTTCTGAAACACTCATCGGGGAACACAGACATCCGAGATCATATACAGTACACTGTGTTGCAAATGGTAGGAGCGCCTATTGAATTACACTTCTAAGAACATAGGATCAAACAACGCTAATTCCAGTATCATGATCTTGTATGACAGGCAGAACACCGAGTGGGGGAAGTTGGAATTCTAGTCATATGGTATGAGTCGACTTCCATCGAGGCACAGACAATCAATGTTTGTTGCAAGGCTTAGACCAAGCCAAAACGCTCCGGCCCGAAGTGCAAACACAATCCTCGCGGCACTCCCAATATCCGTACGCAATCCGTAAACTCTGTCATGGGAAGATGGTAGAAGGCAGGAGCACTGTTATGAAACTTGGATCTGTAAGTACATTCGTATATCACCAACGTTGATAGGATGGAAGGCTTCGGTGTACTCTGTAGGTACTGTAGCACTATACTGGCGACCGAAAAGCGGACACGACGTCACTCTTACTTTATGTCTCTTACTCTATATCCATTACAACAACAACAACATGAAGGTACGTAATTACCCATACCCCAGTCAAAAATGCATTTGACGTTCTTTATGAGCAAGTGCAAATAGCCAATTTTCTTGTATATAAGTATCACCTGTTTACCATACCATCATGTTCGGGTTGACGGCGATGCCCATACCCATCCGAAGAAAGACATAACATCAGTTCATTTGTCATATGTCCTCTTCTGCTCTAGTCCTTACGTCACTATGCCTACAACAAGAGCCCAAGAGAAGGCTGCAGTCTCTGGTGAAGGTTCAAAGGAGAAAGAGCCTCGTGTCCAGTCAGAGACCAATATTAAGAGCACTAAACCAAGCGATGATGCTCCCCCGCCAAAGAAACGTCAGCGCAAAGTCGAAGATACAAGCGAAGGAATAGGCGAGAAATCATCAACCTCCACGTCAAATGCAAAACTTAAGAAGCTCATAGAAGCTCATGGCCAGCTGCCATTGGAGATGTATGGACTTCCAGACCCTTTAGTACCAACACCTCGGAACATGCTCGCAAATTTATTTCATGCCATGCTGACCTCGGCTCGCATTTCCCACGGTATCGCTGCTAAGTCAGTGAAAACATTGCTCGACAACAATTACCATGAGCTTCATACCCTCAAGCAAAGCTCTTGGGAAGAGCGATGCGATGTGCTTACGGAGGGTGGCTATGCCCACTACCGCGAAAGAACGTCAACCCAGCTAGGTGACTTGGCAAGACTGATCTCCGATAAGTATGACGGCGATCTCAATAGCCTTCCCGAAAAGCATGGCGAGACAACACAAGGCGTGAGAAGGGGACTCGAAGAGGTTAACGGCATAGGGAAGGTTGGCTCAAATGTCTTTATTGACACAGCTCAGGCCTACTGGACATTCCTAGCACCGTTTCTAGATGAGAGGAGTCTTGAGAGCGTGAAGAAGATGGGTCTCGCCAAAGGAGATGACATTGTAAAGGAGCTTTGGCAAGGCGTTGGAGAAGATCCCTTGAGATTCGCGCGCTTGGCCAATGCAGTGACATATGTAAGGCTAGAAGGAGGAGAACATGACTTCGCCTAAATAGCTGGAGTGCTGTCGCAATTCTTCGAGGATTCGTCTCTGGCGGACCACTCCCCTAACAAATATGCCGTGAGCACCAGCCTTTGCAAAGCCGTTGAATAGGAGGCTTCTGGGCAATATTTGTTGTTGTCAAGCAATTGGTTCATTTGTACTGTATCATGCACAATCTGAAAGTCATTTAGATGACCTCCAGGCTAGAGGAATTTGATGCGGGGAGCTTCTGGGCTTCCGAATCCAACTCCCGAGTGGGATGCCTTGCGCGTAACTCCGTTGGCTTTAAGCAATTTATTCAGGCATTGTATTTCAATTGGGATATTCTGGGATGTAATTGAGACTGTTTTCAATCCAGTGAGAGGCGACCTTAACCAACAAATGTTTTCAGCTGTTGCCAGCAGCCTGCAAAAATACAATAGAACAATCACGCAGTCTGAGGCTGTTCACCAACTCCTTCAGCCCGGCACTCTTCGATCCTCCGTACCCCGCCGTATCCGACTGCTAACTCAACCTTTGTTCGTCTGTCGCAAAATGTCCTCAGCTACACCGAAGAAAGAATGGCTGGTTCTGGTTCCAGACTACCCGGAATGTCTTGAGAAACGCCTTGGGGCTCGTTCCGATCATCTCAGCAATACCAAGCCGAAAGTCGGCTCGTCAGTGCTCTTTGGCGGGGCAACGTTAAAAGAACAGGTCAAAGAAGGCGATCAGGGACCACCAAAGATGGATGGGAGTCTTCTGCTGCTTGCTTGTGACACCGAAGAGGAAGTTTGGGAAATGTTGAGATCGGATCCATACGTGAAAGCTGGCGTCTGGGATGTGGAAAAGGCGAAAATATGGCCGTTCAAGACCGCGTTCAGAGTGGCAGCATAAGAGAGAACATCTTCCTACCTCGGCTACGAAGGTACGCCTTAAGGAGTCCGGGGCTATCACAGATCTTACCTTCATTCCTGTGGCTTGAAGATCGGAAATGCCATATTGGAGACAGAGCTTCATCATCATGAGCTACCTATCGAATTCGACGTAAGAAATCAACGATATCAACGATTAGACATTGCTGGACGTGTTGCGGACTGCAAACAGCCCAGAGAGTACCTCGAGGAAATATCCCATTTGAATTGAACCTCTCAAGCTACTAGAGCGCCAACAAATTCTGCCTTCTCTCCTGTGCCTTCTAACCCAGGCCACTGTACCAAAAATCTATCTACCAGCGGTAGTAGGATCTTTCCACTCAGACTCAAGGTTTTCACTCTAGCCCAGCTTTCGATAAATATTGTCCGCATTGCCGCTGTATCGTCAGGCCGGTCTTGTGCGACCTTACTTCTTGGTCCTGAAAAACCGAAGAATCGCAATAGAATTGAAGCCGCTACCACACATACTCCCGTCCCCGGCCCATTGGTGAGAATAAGATCTGGGTAATCTATTATCTGAGACCCTTGCTGGTCTGGATGCTGATTTCGTAGAAGTATCAAACAATCCCACAGGCATCTAGTGGCTGAGAACACTGTCGTTAACAAGCTTTGATGAATCTTTCTTGCGCGCGTAATGGTGACAATAGAGTAATCTTTATTGCTCAAGGCCATCTGTCCCAGTAATTGACCCTCGAACTCGACAGCCTTTAGGGCAGAGAAACTGTCCCCTGAGCTGACAACGTAGGTTCTGTGATGGTATAGTGCTGGCGACAAAGGGAGACGTCTCAGCATGTCAAACATCTCTGTGGTATGGCCACCACTGCCTAGTACGATCAACAGGTGAGTTGGATATGTTGGAGGCTTCGTTCGTTTTCCATGTGCAGTTGGTCTGCCTCTGCTGAGTACAAAGATCAACCTGAACAGGATGATATTTGCAAGAAGAAAGAAAATTCCCATCAGACCAATAAAGAGCTTGATCCTTGGGGTAAATCCATTGTTGTAATGCGAGTGACCTTTAAAACTTGTGGCTTCCATGACTGTCATAAAATGGATGAAAGCGGCATGGCAGGAAGACAAAACTGATATCAGACCAGACTTCTAGTGAAGCTCGAACTTCTTGTAAGACGAGTAGGATAGAGTGAAGTCTACTGGGTCATTGTTGACTTGTCCTGGATTTATCAAGGGACAGTTGTCTTTGAACGTCATTGTGTAAACAATCCGCCGGAGATAAATCGCCCTCTATAAAATATTCTGCTTTAAGAATTTCGTGACATCCCTCATAAAATATATTGTCCAACACCACCTCAAATATATTGAGCATCTAGAAGCTGATATTCTGGATCGCCTTATTGTGGCTTTTGACTGATTAGAGATGACATGAAACCTTTGTTGCGTTCGCGCAAGCAGTGTTTCTACTGCGGACAAAAATCGTCAAAAGCGCTACCCACGCATACTCGAAGATGGCAATGCGCCAGTTGTCAGGCTGTTAATTACCTCGATGAAGTAAGTTGCCAACCCACATACTTAGAGTCTCTACTGATTCCCATGCAGAATGGCGATATCACAGACCCTCCTGCCGAAGAGGTGGCATCGTCGCGACAAGGAGCCCAGCGCTTCGCAAGGCCTGCTTCCGATGGTCCAACAGATTCGACTCTCTTCTGCAGTACTTGCCTCAAGAACCAGCAAATTCTAACACAGCTGTTGTCCAACTATCTTCCTCCTCCGACTGATCCCAATTATGCGCAACGAGAAGCTCAATATCCCCAATACAAGCGTGGCCTCGAGGAACGTTATCCTCAGGTGTGCGTGAACTGCGAACCCAGAGTAAGAGAGCGAATAAGGCAATCTGGATACGAGGCCAAAACAGATCACTTAAAGAGACTCATGCAACGGTCTCGCCAACGTCGAATTGCACACCATTATGGCTGGAGAAGCTTGCTAGTCAGAGCTGGAGGTATAGGCCAGTTGGTTAGTGTGACGGGCTACTTCTGTTGGTCTTTATCGGTCATTCTTGCAGGACTTGGGCTCGAGAAGGCAGATCTACAATTTGTGGCTGGTGGAAATCCTGCACAATGTACAAAACATCTTCTATCCGGGCATGTGTCTGAGTTCTGCGTTCAGGAATTCTCTAGCCTAGCTGGATGGTCTCTTATGGTGGGATTACTAACAATTTGGTGGAATCCAAAATGGCACCACAAGCTCGATGGTCGAGAGGGTCGTCTGGTTGGGTTGACGCAATACTATTATCGTCTTCAAGGTCCGGCGTTGGCCTTACGATTCATTGTTTGGCTTTCATCCCAACTTTTGGATAATAGGAGACTGCTTTGGATCGCGCAAGTTGTTTCCGCTCCTATAATTCTCACTCTCACGGCACTAGCAGCAATGGCCGTCAAAATTGACAAGACACCTATTGTTTCTTGGCAGATGGATGTGCCACCACTGCTTCCCAATGAGAGCAGTCGAGCGACTATGATTCCTTCGTCTAGTCTTACGTCTTCGCACTATTCACATGCCAGTACAGGCCACGGTGATTTTCCTGTCTCCTCCCTTGCTCCTGCGAAGGTTCCTGATCAGCAGCTGGATTCGTTTGAAACACCCACAGTGAGCGAGGCAGATGCGATGGAGTGGGAGCCATCTCAGACTGGCTCTCAAAACTTTCATCCGACCTCATACGCCCATCGCTTCCCTGAGCGAATTAATGAACCAAACCCTTTCTTCGGTCGTTTACCTCCACCTCCAACCAACCGACTGATGAGCAGGAATCCTCAGGCCGTGCCACCTCCAAAGGACTCTATGGGTTTGGCACCTGGCCACTTCGACAAGCCCCCAAATCCAGTTCTCGCTTCGCCAACATCTCAACAGCCCGAATTCGCCCCTCCGACATTTTTCCCGGCCCAAGATCATGACACGGATACGGGACTTGAAAGTATCTTTGGAAAGGTTTTCTCTTTAGGAGAAGATACTTTAGCTACAGGAGATTTACCAAGAAATTCAGACGTCAAGAACCACGCAACGCAACAATCATCTACAATGGCTGGTCAGCCTATCCGCGACATCCCAAGCAGTCGTAGGCCTTCAGAGCTACATCTTGTAGCTGCTTTCACTTTCTCGGTGCTTCTTACCGGATGGGTGCTGGTTGGTTATCTCAAAATACCCGCGTTGCAACTGAAGCTCATAATGATAGCAAGTATAGGAGCTGCGGCGGCTTTGCTTCTCGCTGCTAGGCTTTTCCCCTCACAAGGTCGACCTGAGATCGTCGCAGCATATTTCGTAGAGACACTCTGCGCTGCATTGCTAACAGGGCTTCGTTACGAGGGAGCAAATTCGGATGGAGGAAGAATGGATCACCTTGTCACCGCATTGTTGGCTTGGATGATTGGGCAGGAAATCTTCTTTAGCGCCTCTACGTCTCTAAGCTCATCTCATGCACGAAACATAAGATCGGAACATATCAATAGAGAAAGCGTAGCTAGCGGATCTCCTAACAGTCATGTGCACCAAACGGCATTTCAGCGACAAGGTCTCGATTCTGATAATCATCCATCAGATCTTCATGAATCATTTTTGTCACAACCTTCACGGTTCAGTCGTCGTTCGAGAACGGAGAGCATAGAGTCCAGTGGTTCTGACTCTGATGCTAGTTCCATAACAAGTACGGTCACTGGTGTGAGCATTGGAGCACCTGGTATAAGAAATGCTCGAGGCTCGGGAAGCATCCCCGGTCTTGGGTTTGGATCTTTGCGGCTTGATGAGTCAGGAGGTGCATTGGGAGGGAGGCAACGACTCGGAACCGCAAACTCACGGTCGGGTCCCTGGCGTGCCAGTAGGCGAACTCGATATTGATGACTTTGATCCTCTTTTGCATTCACGGTTCATAGCATAGCGGAGCATAGCATGTATCTGACATGACTTATGAAGATCCTATGATTGTAAAGTTCACAATTTCTATCAATAATGATCCCCTTTCCCCAAGATTTGTTTTCTCCTGAAGTAGAACTCGCAATCGGCAAAACCAAGTTGAACCTTGGCAAAAATTATTAAACCCAGCGCCATCCATTTCCGACATCAACTAATTTGTTTGACTATGACTCGACGTTGCAACAAGAACTGATTGCTTCACAGTCGTCGGATTGATACCATCACATCTAAGTCTTGTCTTGTCGATCCAGTCTGACAGGGCATTATTCCTCTCTCATGATGGTGTCACGCCGTGCCTTTGCCAATGTCGCACGACGTGCGACCAATTCTTCATATCAAACCAGTGCGTCCACCGCACCGTCAACACTTGCCAAAAGTAGCATTGTGGCTCAATGTCGCACAAAAACAACCAGCTCGACGTCCGCTTTGAATTACAAGTCCCTTCATCGACGATCGCCTCTTCCACTTCCTGTGTCCGACTCTCCAACGTCCCCTTCCGCCGCAACAGCTGTATCCTCGATCCTCTACGAGACTCCTTCCGTTTCCACCGCTCCTGCGAAAAAGCACATTCTCAACTGCCTCGTTCAAAATGAGCCTGGTGTGCTCTCCCGAATTTCTGGAATTTTAGCTGCAAGGGGTTTCAACATTGATAGTTTGGTTGTCTGCAATACCGAAGTCGAAGATTTGTCACGTATGACCATCGTTCTCCGAGGTCTTGGTGGTGTCGTTGAACAAGCAAGAAGACAGTTGGAAGATCTAGTACCGGTATGGGCAGTGCTCGATTACAGTCAGGCCGCGCTCGTTCAGCGCGAGTTGTTGCTCGCTAAAGTTAGCATCCTCGGGCCAGAGGTCTTCGAGGAATTGATGGAACATCACAGAGAGAACGTGTCTCCAGATGATGGATCGGAATACCTGGATGAAGCGGATGCGGAGAAGAGACTGCAGGACTTGGAAGCTGGCAGTGAAAAGGGCGGAATTGTGCAGCGAGCGAAATCAGCATTAACGGGTGATGATTTCCATCCCAGGAAACTGGCTGCTAGTCAAGCTCTCAGACATAAGCACGAGCATCTCGAAGCTATCACACATTTGACTCATCAATTTGGAGGAAAGGTTTTGGATATCTCTACTAACAATTGCATTGTCGAAGTGTAAGTCCAGCTCATCCGATACTTTCATTCCCTTGAGTGTGAGTTCAAAGGCTAATTTCCTTCTTCGACAGGTCGGCCAAACCATCCCGTATAGACTCGTTCATGAAGCTCATTGCTCCCTTTGGTATTCTAGAATCCACAAGAACTGGCTTGATGGCTCTGCCTCGTTCACCACTATATGGGTCTGATGAGGAGCTTGAGAAACAAGCAGATGAGATTGTAGATGCCAGCACGTTACCACCAGGTTAAGGTTGTACGATCTAAGTGCCGCGAGAGGAAGGAAGTGTATGGCGTTTCGCATGGAAAATCTGGGGAATCTGCTTTTCCAATCCGGCGGATCATATATAAATTCTACCTTAGTGTGTTTACAATGAATTTTGAATATTCTCAGCCCTATTTCTCAGTTTCATCCTTCTTCATTGACTACCTGCCTAGCCTTCCTCGTCCTTGTCCCCTTCCCCAAATCTGACTCTTGCTTCACCTTCCTCCTCCACCAAATCACATGACATCCCATCCACCACTCACTCAGCACACAACCAAAAAGATTACTCAGCTTGGAGAGTTGTGGGATCAAGTGGATTCATTGGAAATATTAAATTGATCGGAATGTGTTGTGTTTGGATTATGGATTTTCATTTTTAGGCTTTGCTATGTGATTGTTTCGTGTTTCATGTTGCATTTTACAACCATGACCAAGGGCTAATACTACCCCTGCCAGCAACTGCTCTTTTGCCAAATTTATCTTCATACCATTTCCTTCCAGACCGTGCTCTAGGTATCATGACTAGAATTTCTGCGATTACAAACCAAAATGCTGGTGTGAGCCACGTGCTCCCTCCATCTTTCCCAAGGCCAGACTTCATCCCAGCTCCAAGCCCGATCAGCCAATACCCGAACCATTCAACCCACTCGGCTGTGTAATGGGGAAACAACATCCAACGAAACCAAGAGATTTCCTTCGGAGGAATCACGTAGACTTTGTCGTAAGTAATAAAGGGTTTTCCTTCAGATTTGGCTCGACGACGAGCTGCTTCATGACGGAGCTGAAAGAGGGTGGTTTCACTCCGGATGTTGCCGTAGAGGCCGAATGCGAAGATGTTGACTCCGAGAAGGGGGAGGATGAGCGAAAAGAGATTTCGAGGAGTGGGAGTGAAGGAGATGGCGATATTTTGAGCTGAAGTTGCCGTTGAGGAGTAGACTAGCCATGAGCCGATGCTTACAGAGTTGAGAAGTTGGAAAGCGGCCATTGCCACCACGAGATAGAGATGGATTGGAGACATGGACGGAGAAAGAAACCAGGGGCAGATAATGGCTCGATTAAGATAGTGGACCATGTAGAGCAGGTAGAGGACTTCCGACCAGAGAGGGAGTCCTGTACCAAGAAAAGAACTGGGTGATGCTGGTGTAGGTTGAATATGAGAGGGAAGTGTCCAGACGATGTAGCTCACCCAGATTGGGCCGACGATTTCAGCGATCGTCCACGCATATCGACCTGGAACGTTGAAACGAGAGGATTTGCTGGATGTCTTGCCCATAAGCTGGATCTGAGGAAATGCAGCTGTAATGAGACCAGACTAAAGGGAGGATTGAAATTAGCTTTCAAAGTTCGCCATGGGAAAAGATCTGGTTTTTCAGGAGAACTGAGATATGGGCTTCTCAGGCTTTTGTTCAAATGTGTAATGAGATATACAGTACAGCACGAAGTACTGACCAGACCAAAGTATTTGAAAGTATGGTACATAAATGCGTATGCATTATGAGTGGGAGGAAAGAAGTCCTGTAGACTTGGAAGGGCGGACAAGAAGGCAAGCATGGCGACGATTTCTCCCACAGTTCAATATTCTGTTTGCTCTGGCTCGAACTTTCATTAATCAGTCTCTCTCGCCGGTCTAAAGGAACGAGTGGAATGAGATTGTATCTCTTAAACAATTCTATGAGATTTTCGTGATGCAGTAAGTTGAATATCAAGAATTGAATATCAACAAGGCAGGCGTTTCAAGCAAGTTGCAGTTGGGTCATGACGTCGGAGCTCATGTATCCGAATAAGTTTTGAAAGGGTCAATGCGTGTACGACCCCTTATTTCGTCCATCAATACAAATTGGCCTTTTGAAAAAGACATATCATGCAATCTTCAACATGAAAGTATTCGATGACCTTCAGTATACCGCCCAAATCTGTTTCTATCTCATTCTGTCCTTGATTTCCTCATCAGACCAAACAAGTCTTCAAACCTAAAGGACAATGAAAGTAGTGGTACATGGCGGTTTCATCTCCTGTACCAGAGACCCTGAGTAAAACGAAAATGTCCTTCTCAATTCACCTCAGTATTTCATGCCCAAGAGGTAGAAAGCTATTCAGGATGTCTCATCTTCTCTTTTCCTTTTTCTTCCTGGGTGTTGTTCCTCAACATAGGAGATGGGACCGTCTGAGAAAGTCGTGTCCCAACCATATGCTTAGATGCGAGAACGTTTCGTTCTGTTTGTACGGCGCACGGCGCACATCGCAACCAGCGTCTCCTTTATTGTACTGATTGTTTCTCCCCAACGTCCTTCGCGTCTTCTTGGGTTTGCGATTGTGTCGGAAAACGATCTCAGGACTTGTTTCAATCGTTGACCACTGAGACAACTAACCATTTCCTACTACTTTAACAAAGGCACTTTATGATGGAACAACTGCAAACAATTCACGAGGGCAAAGTCCAGCTTCAATGTATAACCTTACATGAATCGTGATATCTTATATGACATCTTTCCCTGATAATGTCGACATCCTTTCTTCAACCCATCTACTCACATTCTCCAAACGCATGAGAGGTCATTACCACCCGTCCAATCTCTCCTACCAACCCACTCCCCAACCCCCCCCCCAAACGATCACCAAACCTCTTCCAGAACAGGAACAACGCAACATGCCACCTCCCAAAACAAAAGACGCCCAGACAATCACCTCTATCCCAACCCAGAAAACATGTACCCACGCCAAAGTTCTATACACATGTGGTCATACCAGACCCTTCGGCATCGCACATCGTCCACCTCAGTGCGAAAATTGTTTCTTTGATTTGCGAGTGGCTTGTGCCATGGGGATGGACTGGGAGCCTTGCATGCCGTTGGAGCTCGTGGTTATGAGGAGGGCGTATAGGTGTCGGGATTGTGAGAAATGAAATTTGATAAAGGGGAAGAAAAAGGAGGACGATGACGACGAAGCAGTGGTGTTACCACCACCAAAATCGACAGTAGACGAGAGGAAGGGAAAGAAAGGAGGATATTGGCCGGTAGAGGGAATTGGAGAAATGATGTGCAAAGAACATGGCAACGAACGGATGTATTGTTCACAGGCTCGTTTTAAACATTCTCGTTATAAGCTCCCATTGTAGAGATGTATACGTTAAACCCTCAATTGCTATCCAACCCTTTCCTCGTGTGGAGACTTGTCCAAACTGATCTTGACTGGAGCCACAAAGCCTCGACTTTAGAATAAAAGATGGGGTATCTGTACAGAGAACTATCAAACCCGTATCCAGAACGAACACCCGATCCCAGTAATGTATTCTAATGTACCTGTTCATTATTCATTATGCAAGATTTTGTGCCAAAATCAAGCACCGCCTCCCTTCCCATCGACCAGTTTACCATTTCTCACGACTCCGCTACTCACACAATCTTCTCCTGTCATCCAGCTAGGCATTGTCTCTGCATCGATCAAGCCTTGTTCGACGAGCAGACGAAGACCAGCAAATATGTCTGTCCCATGGAAGGTGACGTTAATCTGTATTGGTTCACTTTCATTGGTGGTTAGGCTAGAAGAGCGCGGTGTTGCCGTATGAGACAACGAGAGGGGCTCAATGAGCTTAACAGCAACGCGATCGATGGGGGCCTTGGAGCAGTCACTGTTTGTTGTGTCATGACCCTTTTCCGTGGACGCCAGTGATCCAAGTCCAGTGGTACCAAAGCGAAGTTGAGCATCTATTTTGCGCTTCTTAGCTTTTTTCATTTCGTTGTCATCTTGATCTATTTGTTGAAAGCTGTTTACATTACGCGTCCTAAGTGGAGAACGACGCTTTTTTGACGAGGGTGATGGGACTTGCGGTAAGGATCTGATTTCGATAGAGCTCTCTGCGGGCACATGGTCCAGTTGGGCTCCGTCTTTCATCTGCATCCGCTTGATCACTGACAGCGGAGTCTGTTCGACAACTCCATCCGCAAATATGCTAAATGCGCCATTGGCAGCATTGCTTCTCCCATGTCCTCGAAGCGATATCATTGTTGATAGTGATTTCGCTGTCAGCGACGTAGTCTGTAGGTTGATGCGTTGCTGTGGTCGAGACAATGCTTTTGGCACTGCTTCGAGGACCATACGCTTGAGAGATGCAATGTCGACCATAGCAGGTCGCTTTGCTTGATCATTTTCTGAACCACCCATCTGTGTACCGGAAACGGATATATAGAGGAATGGGCAACTATTCGGAAATGCGATGAATATCGTCCGTGCTGAATCAGTGAACGTGCGCTGAGTTGATAGAGGAGCGTGCGAGTATGGCGAATCGGATATGAAGAGTCGCAAAACAGTGAGGGTATGGCTATGCAGCTGATGTACGTGATAATGTGCTTTGACGAGAGGCGCGATCTCCTTCTGTAGATTGCGGACGAACGTCGAGACACGTATAGTAGGGAAAACTGCCTTAGTGTTCTTTTTGGCGACTAAGTCTTCCTCAATCTCTTTTCCATTTTTTACCCTGTTTTCCACCAGTTTCAATGCTGTCCATCTCGAACATGTCTGGTTTTCCTCCAAGCAACTGAAGTCGAGCATCGCTAGTTGATGAAGGGAGATACCACGTCGCCAATCTCCTTCCAGAATGCGATCGATTACGTCCCTTTTTGTGCTTTTCGCTTCGAGTAATTGTTTGTAGATCTCGCGGAGTTCTTCCACACTGTCCGAAGGTTGGTAGGCATAATCTTCTTCCGTCTCTTCTTCCTGAGAGCGATTTATGGACAAGTAAGGAGCGCAAAGAGGTTGGTTCCTTGGCTCCAGCCATTCCAATGCTAATTTGACAATGCCGGCTCGCGATAACCTCGAGAATGACTTGATTAGAGATCGTGTGGTCGAAGGGATCCGCAGGCTGTCAGGCAGAGAGGCGGTCGTAGGCGCCCGAGTCTTCGGCGCCATTTCAGTCGAACTCCAAACTCTGTTCCGCGAGATTGTAATGTTATTGTATAATCTTAAAGACGCTCATAGCAGGTCATGCAAGGCGTATAGATCAATACTTCGCGATGTGGTTGCGATGTGTATGTTGGCGGAGAGTGTGTAGTTGTGTTGAAGATGGTAAAATCCCGACTCCGTTATAGTATTGTATATGTTGGTTCTCTGAGGTTCAACGGCTCTGCATAGGATGCTTGTGCTTTTGTTTGTCCAGCTTGAGGTTCTGGTTTGACCTGGCCGACCTTGGTAGTGATTGGTCAATACTGTAGTGGATGTAAACAAACACAGCACAACACCGCACAGTCTGATCTAATCTAATCTCTTGGCAATATCTGTAGATGCCAAGGCGCAAATTTCCTTCATTCATCCCGACTCTTAGACTTGCCTATTGCAGAATGGGATGCTTGCAAATTCAAAGAGGAAAGATTTCCCTCTTGTTTCTTTGCAGGTCATGATATAATCCATATCTTTTCTTGCATCCAGTGCATTGCAGGCAGCCTGAGATGATTACCGTCATAGGGTGTGTGCTTTATAATGACGTTCTATTCCACTGACATAAAGAGTACAATGATATAAAGTGTTTCTAAAACCCCCTCCCTACAGTAGACTGAAATTGCTACATACCTCAATCATGATAGACCACATATCATGTTTCTAGATAGTATGGTTGCACTCAGCACGTACTATCTATAAGACATTCGTCCAAAAATATGCGGCAGTGCGAAAAGCCGACGTTATGCCGGGCTTGAGCTGGATCCGTGTCTTCTGCGACTGGATCTGGTGCGGTGCAGGAAGATCGGAAGATAAGATGGTACAGTACAGTAGTACTATTACTATGGTGTAGACAAAAGTACTACCCCGGTCGGCGTACTACTCCGATTATGTATTTAGCATGTAGCAGAAAAGACCAGGAGTTGTGCGTGGGGGGAGGGCACGGCACCGGACCCCCAAAGAAGATCCAATTAATCAGCACCGCTCTGTGGGCGATTGTCAGGCCGCAATTTGAACAAGATCGGCTTCCCTCGCCACTTTTCTATTTCGCTTCACTCTTTCAGGCTTAAAACTCTACGCCGGTCATTTTCTTTCAGTCCACTTGACCAATCATCGTCGATCATCCCACCGCCAGCAACGCAATCCATTCGTGCACCTCTCGTGCCCCATCCTTGTCCCCCGATTTCTTCCCTGCTCAATTCTTGTCTCAGTGCCCTCCCACTCGTCTGCGCCCTCCCTCCAACAAATATCCCGCTAAATTAGTCACTGCATACTATTCGATCACGACATCGCGGGAACATCAATCAATCCCTACACTGTAAAACTCTACCAATTCATCTCTCCTCACCTGCATGAGGGGATCGCCCACGGACCAGAAGGACATTCAATTGAGACAACAGATATCGAAGTTCGCGGAAGCACGGTGGCATCGCTATAGACAGCGGATGCAGCCCGTGTGGCATTCGAGAGAACAACATCTTGGCCGATTTTAACCAAGCGAAAAGCTCGAGTAACAGCGGTGACAGGCTGAGTGCTTCACCGAGTTACAACGAGAGGAGGGGCTGTCAGACCTGGTCCAAGAATGTCGACCTACAGCGGGCATACAGGGCCCAACTTCTCCCAATTCTTGAATGATCTCAACACCATTCAACCTTACGAACACCAGGACATTCTGTCCGCCGACGATCTCAACCTCGATCAGGAGTTAGCCATGTTCACCAACGCCGATTTCACCGATTTTGATGCTTTGGGTGGCATGCCAAACAATCAGCAGATGAACTTTGATATGAATGCTGATGCGCATCATAACGTGGATGCTCGTCCTCCAGTCAAATACGAGGAACTGCTAGGTATGTAACGAGGAATGAAAATATGTCAACAGATTGCCATCGATGCTAATTATCGCATAGGTGAACCCAATCATTACATGTCGAACTTTGGTGCGCCAATACAGCCCGCACCTCAACACGCAACGTTCCCCCAATCTCCGAACGTTGTCACTCCCACCGATTCTGTGACCTCGCCTCAAGACGGGAATGCCAAGGTTGGTACGAAGCGAAAGCTCGACGCCTCACACTTGTCGATCGAGGAGCAAACTCGTATGGCCGCCGAGGAGGACAAACGCCGAAGAAACACTGCCGCGAGTGCGCGATTCCGAGTCAAGAAGAAGCAACGTGAGCAAGCTTTGGAGCGCACCGTCAAGGATGTGAACGACAAAAATACCCAGCTGCAGGCAAAGGTCGACCAGCTCGAGATGGAAAACAAGTGGTTGAAGAACCTCATCACAGAGAAGAGTGGGACTCAATCCGAGAAAGACATCGCCGAACTCTGGCAGAAATTCCGCCGTGAGAGCGAGGAACGTGATTCGAGAGCTCCTGAGCACAAGGACGGTGTTGGCACGAAATGAAGATCATATCAAACCCGAAAATTTATGACATATCATCTCCATATATTCTGATAGTCTGCTTTAGTTATTGTATTTCGATGAATACGATCAGTTGATTTACCACTCTACATTTCTCTTATGATACATAGTACCCGCTATGCCGTTGATTGAACCATATTTAGTACATGCAATACGCTAGTAGGCGTCTCGACCTCTCGTACAAGGCCGTATACTCAAACATTGTGGTATGACAGTCGTACCAGGCATGACATCTAGTCAGACACAGTAATACATCGAGATCTGAATAAAAGGGTAGAGGGTGTTCAAAATTATGGGATGTGACTTGAATGTCTTCCCTCAATCGTGGTAGTCTTTTCCGCCGCTATGTGTAGAGAACGCGCTCTGCCAGTTTGTGTTGTAAGAGGCTCACGCTTTGTAAGGTAGTGGAGCTTTCCACCCAACGAACATCACCGCCCGCCGCACCGCGCCTATTACTGAACTTACAGGCATCAAGCTTGACAGATCAACAAAAGATCCTCTACCTCCAAATCCACCTTTCACCAATATCTCTTCACTACAATCTGAATCTTTACGACATTCACAGCTTATCGCTCAGGGCGCATCCAATCACAGCCCCTTCAAAGCGCGCTTCCTTACTCGCTAACGATCCCCCCGCCACCAGCATTTCCCCACGTACAAATTTGGGACCTGCAGCTACATCACAACATTTCTCGTTTTTGCTCAAAGGCACTTTGTACCCGAGTCGTCGTCCCTGCGCTGAACAGCTTCGTCAACCTTCTCACTCCGGCGAATAGCCATGTCGGTCACCATAGAAGAGCTGGACGCAACTGTCCGAGCCTTCCACGAGGGGAAGGGAGATACGGTATGTTCAGCCGTAGTCTGGTCACTGTATCTTTGTTAACAATTACACAGCAAAAAGCGGCCCAACAAAAGCTCACAGAGGTATGCTAGTCACGGCCGTATCCATGCCCCAGACTAACCAAGCTCAGTTCAAGTCAAATCCGGATGCTTGGTTGATGGTCGACAAGATCTTGCAGGAAGCCACTTATATACCAACGAAGTGTATGGACCCTTGTTGTCCTTCCAATTTCATTGGCTAACATTATTAGACCTGGGGTTGCAGGTGCTGGACGATGTGATATCCACGAGATGGAAGGTTCTGCCTCGCGATCAATGTCAAGGTATGAGATGCTGTCAACGCATGAAAGAGCTAGCTGACTCGTACTCCAGGCATCAGAAACTTTGTTGTCAGCCTCATCCTCGACGCATCGAAGTCGGAAGAGTCATTGAAGGCGAATCGGACCTACGTCAACAAGCTGAACCAAGTCCTCGTCTCGATCCTAAAGCAGGAATGGCCGCGGAACTGGCCTACATTTATCAATGAGATCATCTCTTCATGTCACACGAGCTTATCGGTTTGCGAGAACAACATGGCTATTCTGCGACTCCTCTCCGAGGATGTGTTCGACTTTTCGCAGGATCAGATGACATCAACAAAGGCGAAAGATTTGAAGAATACAATGTGCAACGAGTTCTCGTCGATCTATCAATTATGTTCAGAGGTACTTACAACAGCGAATCAAGCATCATTGATCAAATCTACTCTTGAGACGTTGCTACGATTCCTCAACTGGATTCCGCTGGGATTCATCTTTGAGACAAATCTCATTGATACGCTCATCGGACGTTTCTTGGACATACCAGAGTTCCGTAATGTTACTCTAAAGTGTCTTACAGAAATTGGTGGTCTGCAGATGAACCAACAATTTCAATTTGACGAAAAGCTTGTTCAAATGTTCACGGAGACACTGACGAGCGTCACAAAGATCATTCCCCTTTCCGTTGATCTGCGTGCAATCTATTCCCAAAGCAATGCAAGAGACCAGGAATACGTCCTCAATCTCGCACTTTTCCTAACGAACTTCTTTACAGTTCATTTGGCTATTGTTGAAAAACTGCCTAACCGGGACTTTTTAACTCATGGCCATTTCTACCTCATCCGAATCAGTCAGATTGACGACCGAGAGATCTTCAAGATTTGTTTGGAATATTGGACAAAACTCGTGCAGGAGCTTTATGAGGAGATGCAGCAGCTTCCCATAACTGATATCAACCCATTAGTGAGCATGGGTATTAGTGGCCTATCGAATGGAGGGGCTCCAAGTCCGAGTACCTTGGCGAACTATCCGTTACGAAAGCACAAATACACAGAAGTTCTTACAAACCTGCGAACAGTGATGATCGAAAAGATGGTCAGACCTGAGGAAGTCTTGATTGTGGAAAATGATGAAGGAGAAATTGTCCGTGAATTTGTCAAGGAAAGTGACACGATTCAGCTATACAAGACAACTCGTGAGTGTCTTGTTTACTTGACACATTTGGACGTCGTTGATACCGAAGCTATCATGGCTGAGAAATTGCAACGTCAAGTTGACGGATCTGAATGGTCGTGGAACAATTGCAACACCCTATGTTGGGCCATAGGTTCGATCTCTGGTGCCATGAATGAGGAAACAGAAAAGCGATTCCTGGTCACCGTTATCAAGGATCTGCTAGGCTTGACAGAGATGAAACGAGGCAAAGATAACAAGGCTGTCGTTGCTAGCAACATCATGTACATTGTTGGACAGTATCCTCGCTTCCTTAAGGCTCATTGGAAGTTTTTGAAGACTGTCGTCAACAAGCTCTTCGAGTTCATGCATGAGACTCACGAGGGTGTGCAAGACATGGCCTGTGATACATTCATCAAGATAGCCAACAAGTGCAAACGCCACTTTGTTGCATTGCAGCCTGGTGAAACGGAACCTTTCATTGACGAAATCATTCGAAACATGAGAAGGATCACCCAGGATCTGACCCCACAGCAAGTTCATACTTTCTACGAAGCTTGCGGTTTCATGATCTCGGCCCAAGGACAGAAGAATCTACAAGAACAGCTCATTCGCAATTTGATGGCTTTTCCCAATAGCGCTTGGGATGAGATTATTCGCCAGGCCAATGCCGACCCATCGATCCTGCAAGATGGTGATACTATCAAAGTAATTGGAAACATAATGAAGACCAACGTTTCGGCTTGTTCCTCGATCGGCAGCTACTTCTACTCCCAGATCGGTCGCATCTACCACGACATGTTGAATATGTATCGGGCATCTAGCCAGCTTATCTCAGATGCAGTCGCAAAGGAGGGTAAGTTGTCGATTTTGATAGATTGAATTCTTTGGAGTCTAACGCACTATTCAGGAAATATTGCAACAAAGATGCCCAAAGTTCGAGGTTTACGAACGATCAAGAAGGAAATCTTAAAATTGATTGACATCTACGTGCAGAAAGCAGATGATCTGGAAATGGTCAATGGTAGCATGGTCCCTCCACTTCTGGACGCTATTCTTGTGGACTACGCGCGTAACGTTCCAGATGCTCGCGAAGCCGAAGTCCTGAACGTCATGACAACTATCATTCACAAGCTTCATGTACGTTGGACCCCTACGAGATCTCCCCATTCGGTCAGCTGGTCGATTTTTTTATAGAATGGATTTCGCTAACATTTTATAGAATATGATGGAGGACAAGGTACCAGCTATCATGGACAGTGTTTTTGAATGCACACTCGAAATGATCAACAAGGATTTCCATGAATATCCCGACTTCAGAGTCGAATTCTTCAAGCTACTGCAAGCCATTAACCTTTATTGCTTCCCAGCATTGCTTAAACTTGATGGTCGACAGTTTAAGCTGATCATTGATTCTTGCATGTGGGCCAGCAAGCACGACAATCGTGAAGTTGAGGGTACCGGCCTGACCATGTGCCTGGAACTCATGAACAACATGGCTGAGGTTGACCCACAAACTTCAAGCATCTTTTTCAGACAATTCTTCATTGGCATTCTCCAAGATGTACTCTTCGTCCTCACAGATTCTGATCATAAAGCTGGTATGCTCACCTTGCCTTTTCGCAATTTTTCAATGCTGACTCTTTACAGGATTCAAAGCTCAAGCTCTCTTGCTGTCCCGCATGTTCTTCCTCATCGAATCCGGAAAAATTCAAGATCCGCTCTACGCCCCTGATCAGGCCGCACCAGGCACATCTAACAAACAATATGTACAAGAGTACACGGCCACTTTGTTACGTCAAGCTTTTCAAAATCTCAAAGATGCTCAGATCCAGCATTTTGTCAACGGTCTCTTTACCCTTAACGATGACTTCAACCGATTCAAGACTCATCTACGTGACTTTTTGATCTCATTGAAAGAATATGGTGATGACGTTGCAGAACTTTATGCTGATGAACGGGAGCAAGAGAAAATCAATGCTCAAGCTGCAGAGCGTGAAAGAGCTATGAAAGTTGGTGGTCTAATTAAACCAGCGGATCTTGATCAAGACGATGAGTTGTGACTCGATCAAGAATTAAGAACAGAGTATTCTACTCTCAATACCCAATCTCCACCACGCACTGGTCCGAGAACCACCAAATCCAAGCGAGATGAGCTAGATGGTTGGGGAGCCTACGATTTATGATATTTATGAGAGCATTACAGCAAAGGCGCATCTTGATCAGCGTCCAGATCTTTTCTTGGACTGGGCATGAACACAAATTTTTGAAAGACAGCAAGATCTGCCCCAGCTCAGGACCAGAGTCGATGCAAGAAGAAAATCATGAGCATCCAACGATTGAGCTCCAGCCGTGCATTTGCCAATTAGTATGGCATTAGCAGATATATGTTCGGAAACAAATGACTATTGCATATCTCGGCCTGAGAGAAACAATAGGAAGTATAGGCGGAAAAGCCATTGAACAACAAAACTCTCCTCACAATGGATACCCTAGGCAAGGGTTCGATGTGTTGTTGCTTGACATCGTGGACTTGACAGAAGACTGGAAACAGAGAATGAGATTTGGTCAAGGACGTATTGTCTGTGTTATCAAATACATCTCGCTAGGTTAGCTGGCTTCTTATGTACCTACCTGACTACCCTACCTACCTTACCTGTACAACATACAGCAATGTAGGTAAATACTTTTGTTCCGGACACGTACCGACCATCGACTAGGTAGACTAAAAACAAAACAATGGACTTGATTCAATACAATTGATTAAAAGAATATTTTCTTTTAATCTTCTTTCTTTCCCCCCATTTTGACTTCATCTTTTCTCTCCGCGTACCCCTGTCTTTCTACACTAACACTGACACTGACAGTCTCGATGACCAATGACCGAGAATACCAATATATCTATGAAAAGGTCGGCTCGGCAACTTGTTTCACGAAAAGCATTTGTGTCCGCAGGACTTTCCACGTTTTGAGATCCATTGAGGCTCTTCACCATGTAGACGGTCCGATCGATTTCACACAGATCGATGACTCGATTGCTTTTGAAGAAAGACACGGGTAAAGCAAACCGTTTCTGCGCATTGAACCATCCATCCAGCCAGCCAGCCATTCGCGTTACGAAATATAGATAGCAGCAGTAGGAGGTCTACAACCTCGAAACGAAGTCATGTCGAGATTGTTAGATCACAGTAGACGATGTTTTGGAATCGGGCGGGACCTTGTTTGTGCCTTTTTTACCATACCGGCCCATGGCCGCGATCCCGAACAAACTTTTCCCACAGCAAAGTCGATCAATGCTGCCTAGACCTTACCTTGTGAAATACATGTAGTTTGCACTTTTTTTTTTTTTTTTTTTTTTTTTTTTTTTGGAAAACTCGGGATTCAAGGCCACTAATCTCGATGATCACCTTCCTAGAGCAGAGTGTTTCCTTCCTCGAATAAGAGAAGGTTGTACTGTACGTTTAGAAGCGACTCGCGTGGAGATTTGGAGTCATCTAAATGCAAGTGCATGCATAGCATGAGCCGCTTGAAATAGTGTACCAAATGGCAAAAGAGCAGCAGCCCGGACGGAGCCCTTCGCATCGCAAATGAACGGACAGGGCAAGGAAGTGGCTGGAAATCAAATTGAAGAAGAGAAATGTAGATATGTGTTGTACAGAGGAAGACTGGAGAGAAGAAACGGTAGCATTGTATGCATGCTGATGTTGAGCTTCATCTGGAGATTGATATCATGTCGATATCAATTTTGATGATAAATGATATTCGAACGAGCATCACATGTCAGCCTGTATCAATGGATCAAATAGTGACCTGCTTGTCAATTATGACTAGACAAGTAAGGGGTCTCGGATCGGGATCAAGGGCGAAGGTCTGTTTCGTTGTAGCCGGCATCTACGTAGGACTTGGGATGCGGAGAAAGAAGGGGGAAGGGGAAAAGCGAAAACATTAAAGAGAGTCAAAGGGAGAGTACTTCGAATTCGTCATCACTGCAATCTCCTTCGAATATACGATGCCTGCAATGGATTGCATCATGCGTAGGAAAACAATGAACGGAACAAACGACGAACGAATGCGCGTGACCTGCCTACCTACTTTCCAGTATAGAGGCGTTGAAAGAGCAAGCTCCCATCACTTGATAGAACATGGCGGTGGAGTGATGGATAAGTAGGAGATGGTGCTCTCTAAACAAAGGACGGCAAATAACATAGGGATTGTACTTCCGGGGCCGAGAAATTCCATATCAGAGACCGACTGGTAATACCTCCATGGGTAAAACAGAAATATGGATTCATGTCGTGTCAAGGATAGGCGCAGATAGTGGCATGACTTATTACCATACTATCGTTCCAGGGGGAAAATATCATGTAGTACAGACGTAATTTGAACTAAGCAAGGAATTCAAGAACTCACATGAAGCACCACTTAAGTGTCGGCAGTATCGACGTTTCTTCTTTCTCCGACAAAGAATAGGACCAATAATCCGAGCTCGGGTCAGTTTATATCCCGCGACCAACGACTCGTAAGCTTCTCTCTTCCCGGCTAACTCTTATCGGAGATCTAATTAGCTCGGCAATTGGATATTGCACCGTCTTTTCATTTCCA
The DNA here is from genome assembly GCA_001006345.1 of Phaeomoniella chlamydospora. Classification (NCBI taxonomy): domain Eukaryota; kingdom Fungi; phylum Ascomycota; class Eurotiomycetes; order Phaeomoniellales; family Phaeomoniellaceae; genus Phaeomoniella; species Phaeomoniella chlamydospora. The sequence goes on along the minus strand of LCWF01000010.1, from coordinate 199,181 downwards.
GATAGAGCTCCGCGATGTTCCTTGGAAATCATCCTGCAGTGTACGGACGGGCCAAGACCGAACTTGAAACAAGCTATGAATCGCATGAGATGCGGGTCTGGAAGGATGTTTCCTGGTCTTTGTGGCTTAGAGTTGGTGGGAGGGAAATTTGGCAATAAATGGATGGGACAAGAGATGGGCAACTTGGACCATCTGCGATTCTTTGCCTTTGTACTATGTAGCGTAAATCGGTGGTGGGATTCCCAAATTGGGAAATTCTTGTCGTAAGCATGATATCTCGGAATGATGCATGTCATGACAGGGTATAGAATCTGCGGGCATACTATGATACTGTACCTTGCTGATTGATTGGGGGTTGCTCGGAGTATAGGTCCTGTATGCAGGCCCGAAAGGAAAGACAGAATGGGCGCATCCCGACGTTTGACGGTGGCTAATTGTCAGCGTCGTGTCCCACGATGATGCAAGTATACCTCGGAGTGACTGCGAATGAAGTATTATCTCCTTCCTTGATCGACCATATGCAACGATATTATCGTGCACGAGCAGGAACAAGACATTGGAGAGTTGTGGATTAAGCCAAGAAACGAATGAAGAAGATGCCAAAGAAGATTCAGAAGGCAGAGAGATATGATACCATAAAAACTGGGTCGACAAAGCCGTTGAAGAATGGTGGTTTGTTAGTCGTCATTTAAAGTTTTTGAGCATTGGGCGAGAAGAAGATGCCCGAGACTTGAGATGGGAAAGAATCCACACTTTTTGCCTCTACTGGAGCGGCCCGCAACACGCACGACGGTTTGTTTCATCATTGCGAGTCATGTCCCTTGTCTGGAGTTGGACTGAAGTGTTTCTGGCTGCTTCGGACATTTGAAGCCCATACCACGAATGTAACTATTGTAATAGAATAGTGGTGTGTGTGCGGTGATCAAGAGAGACGGCAGAAATGGACTGGTCTCTTTCGGAACTCTAGGCTCGACTGGAAGTTCCAGATGCTGTATCCCTGCACTAAGAGCCTGTACTCTGAGTATGATGATGAGGACTCTTGGACCCTTGAAGCGGGACACGCGGCGATCGACATGCCAATCGCTCAAGGATTTGCTACGGCATTTGGAAAACTTTGGTGTAGGTTATCGTGGTGGATGGCAACGGCGGGCAGATTTTTAACAGGTAGGTGCTCAGGCGAATGCACGGAGTGGTGGTGTATCAGATAAGTTGTTCCCAATAAGAGAGAAAGTTGGGTTTTTTGCCTACTCCTTATTGGAAGAAGTCAAGTCGTCCAATAGTCTGCAAGCCGGATGTGGTAGACGATGAAGTCGCGAGGGTCCATCCGTCCATCATATCCCACCGGTAACCTCCAGGCAAACAATGGTCATTGTGATTCGACAGCTACACATGATGTACAGCCGAATCGAGAGACTAAGACCATAAGCGAGGATGGCAAGGAAAACTTGGACAGGGTCAAAAAGAACCATCAATCGCACCGACTGGGGACCACGAAGATCCAGATAAGCCGGATTCGATACACAGCTTCTCAGAGACAACGGTCATCATGGTGGCAAACTAAATAGAAAGCTCACCACCATTTTGTATACAATAGTTCGATGTTCATCGCCTCGTTGAGGCGGGTGATGGCCCGAAAGAGGATGCAAAGATGCTGGATTTGGGATGTGAAGGCTGGGGCTAGACTGGGGCTGGGCTGGGCTGACAGCTTACAAAATCTGAGCACCGCTGACGAGAGACAAGGCTTGCAGTCTATATCCAAGCTTATAGATCGCAATAACTTGCAATCCTACTCCGAGTAATTATAGTAAACTGTACAATTGACTCGCCGTGGAAGTAATGTGACGGAGCTGGTCTTGAGTTGGTTAAGGTTGTCGTGTGGAACCCAAATTTCTTGCTTCCCCTCTTCTACCATAGTACGAAATGCCTGCCCATGTAAAGATAGGTGTAGGGAGGTCAGTCAATGTGTACTCTGTAGCAGGAGGATGGGGGTAACTTTGTCGTCGTCCTCTTCCATAGCTAGGTTACCCGGGCACTGTTCCTCGACTAGAATCCTAACATCCTTGTAAGAAGTGGTTGACTCGGGTGATTGGCACTCCGCGTATCTCTCTTCAGAACATCAGAACAGACAGGATCTCGAGGTGGTGAGGTGACTATCCGCTGGCTATTTCCACTAGTTCAGGTTTGGTGTCGGGGGTGGAGAGAGAGAGCCCAGGCCACCCCTCTAGCAGCTCTCATAGGTCCATAGCACGAGACTTGTCCTGGACTCGGAATGAAAATTGTTAGTGTGGGATGCCTTTTCCCAGTCAGCTTTTGGCCAACTTGCCCTCGGGCGATCCGGCTGCTTTGGTATCACGTAGTGCTGTGAAGGATCACACTGGCAGCATCAAGGATCATCTTGGAAACCTCTAGACGTGTCATCTGCGAAGGCATCTCGGTGTTGCTCCGACGAGAATTACACTACTTTCAGAAGTTTGTGAACAGTTGTAGCAGAGATGATTTGATGATCTGAATCATCCATGTCATGCCTTTGATGATCATGGACAGCTTGGATTTGATAACTTGCTATAGAAGATAGTGGTGTGAAAGATGATGGCAAATTCCCCGTTGATATCGTACCCAAGTGTCCCATTGTATTTCCACAATATTCCAATACCCCTAACCAGATCATGTCCCATCTTTGCTCCAATGTAGTGAGTTCCAGTAGTAGACAAAACTCCTTGCGTAATGCTCATCGCTTGCCCAAACAGCAGCAACTTCGCCATGTAAAAAATGACGAGATAATGTGACAGTTGCATAAGCTCGCCAACAGGATCCAAAGACCCCCCAAACATTGCAATCAGGACCAAGCTTGCTGCAGTCCTTCTAGATCGTCCCACCAAAGTCGTAAGAAAATACATATATTTGTGAACATAAGTTTGCGAACACTAAATTTTCGTCAGATTGCCGCGTCGATGCTTTGTGAAACCCGTTTTTGTTGCTCAAGAATGCTATGTGAAACAAATGCAATAATAAGGTAGAGAGATGGTTTTCCACGTCGCTGGATGGAGCTCTCGTTGGAATGTTCGCAGTGGAGAACAGTTGAATTCCGCGGGAGGCGGTAAGAGACACAGACATCTAGTATAGACTCTTCCTCCGCTTCAAATCTCGAACCTGGTCAAAGGAATTGGCGTATGCAAATAGATCATTTTTGGACTGCTGGGACAGGCTGTTGCGGTTGGTGGAACGGGTACTCTGCATTGATGCTAACGATGCCCCAGACGGTGACGTCCTCAGTTGAGAGGTAGTCGTCGACGAGTTACCGGGTGGACTTGTCATCGACCTTTGTAACGACATCCTGGCTGCAGTGGCAGCCGTGACTGGAGGTTGAGAAAATGAAACGGGTGATGATCTGAAGGTGGAAAAATCGATCGCTGGTGCGAGGTGAAAGAAGGATGGAGTCGTCGGACTCGAGGTCCTTGACGAGGAGATGTGTGAGGATGCTGAGAGTGGTGAGGAAGGTTCAAAGGAACTTGAAGCATTCACTCTGTCCAGGTCGGCCAGTCGACAGCCCTGTGAACAGTATGCGGCGCCATCGGTCTGCTGGTCGCAGGATAGGCAGAAGTTGGTGCACCACTCCATGATTGTGTATTATTCTAATTTCCCGGATTCTGAAAGCAGATAATAACCCAATGGGCAATATTCAGAAGTAGACGAGAAAACTGTGGAAGCGAGTTTCGTAGGCGTAGCTGCGGTTTATAAAAGTCGAGCTCTGAGTCAGACGAGGCAGAGAGGAAGTGGAGACCAGAGACTATAGATGCTGTAGCCTGCACAGCAAGAGACAGATGATGATAGTAGGATGTTTAGGCAGATGAATGATGTGGTGTTGGAGCAAGTGATGCCTTAGGATTGTTGAAGTGCAAAAATGAAGAATTGAGGGATGGTAGCGGAGAGTAGAGGTTTGTTATATGAAGTTTTGGGAAAACCGGTCATCCAATGTCCAACCATGGCTTGAGTTTGGCCTTTGGAAGTTGTTCGAGTACGATGCATGGACTATTCCTCATTTGCCATGGTGTGCGTCAGGCACGCAGTGTGAGTAGGCTGGAATGTAAATGGTCAGAAGACGCATGGGATGGGATAGTAGGAAAGGATGGGATGGGGATGGGGATGGAGTGAGTGGATGGTGGTGGTGGTGGTAGTCTGTCTTACTCTGTACGAACCTGACCAGGGCCGTCATCTGCATCAGCATCAGCAATAGCAGCAAGCAGGGCGTTTAGCACTTCTAGGTATGGTACAGTACATGGTCCAGGACGCAATACCATACTCCAGTACCATAGTACATAGAAATTAGTAGGAGGCCGGTATGGAGAACTACTACTATTCTGAGTATGGTGCGGTAATTAATGACTGGCGAGCCACTTTGCTTTCAGTCCTGTCACAGGCAAACGTGCAGAAAGAGGAGACGGACAGGGGTGGAACACTATCCTGAAATGAGCAGTGGCAGTTGACCAGGATGGGATCATCGTAATGATACACGCTACTGGGATAACCATACCAAAACAAACCCAATACCATTAGAACCTTCCACAGGGACCAGGACCAACCATAGTAATGTGAGAAAGGATTTCGTCTCGTAACCACAGCAATACCAAATTGGAGTACCATAGTACAATGATACAACGTTATTATACTATGGTACATAGTAATTTGCATACATAGTAGTACCACGGATATCAGTGTCGTAGCAGAAAAAGGGTGGGCTGCTGCACGATACCTATGCAAACTCTAATAGGGCCCATCCACTAAGAAGTTTAACGCGGACGAGGATCACTGGATAGAGCAGGGTGTGGGAAATGGGGAGGCAAATTTGAGGTGAAAGGGTTAGAGCGCCAAAAAGTGGTGGATGGCCATAATGTCAGGCCATGGGCATGACCCGAGAAAGGTCCAAGCTTGCGTGAGAGAGGAGTTGCTCGGTGGTTCTTGTTGCCCGTACCTTAGTTTTACCGCGGTGGATACAATGTATTTTGTACAGTATCATACATACATAGTAGTAGTATTCTGTAGGCAACGAGTTACTGCTTCAACAAGCAAGATCTCACACACATACTATGTAGGGAAAACATAAATTACTGTACTGTACATGCCGAGGTACATAGTACACATACACTCAGTAACAATACTCCATACGATTGCTGCAAGACTTAGTTCCGTTTTCATGACCCAAAGTCACGCATCCTTCCTGCAGCAATGATTGTATTGTACTGGATCTCTCATGAGTAAAATTCTTTCTTCTCCGAGACATGCAAGTCTCTAACAGAAACTATTTTCTGTCCAGGTGGTTGGGACATTGCATGGTCAAACATCATTCTCGCCTGCAGGCTTGGACCGTTTAGGGACAACGCTACAGCACTCGGGGGTGCAAATCGTCACAGACATTTTTTTTTGACAGCGGACGATTCCACGATAGTACAGATTCGAACGGACCTCACTAGCCATGAGCAGGTTAGATGCCATCAATGGTCCACGATGGGACTCGGTTTGCCCGAATTTCATCGTGGTATTCTCAGCGCACGGCCTTTGCTGCGTCGTCCAACCATTGGACCACGTAAAGAAGTATCATGGTCCTAAGCAAAGAGAAAGATCAACCGCCAATCTATGCGTGGATTGTACGTACAGTGGGTATTGACGACGTATCACAAGAGACGACTAGAGTAATCTATCATGCGCCAGTCATGTACGATGTAACAAATGTTGAAGAAGATCAATCCAGCTCAGCCAAGCTTTCAGGTATGGAAAAGCAAGACAACATCCCACGCCATTTGTTCTTGGCTGAAGCTGCTGAAAATCCTTCTCATTGGACACAGCCTCGTCAGCCTGTAAGATGAGGCAATGGAGAAAGAGGCCTGGCAGACCTTTGAAACCCGCTACGAATCCTTTTGATGAGACCGACATCCCAATTAGGCATCACCAGCGAAATCCACCATGACTTAAAGCTGGCGGCACGATCCATTCTTCTCTGCCATCTGGAATGAAGTAAGCTGAGCCTCGCTGAGTATTTGCGATATCAGTTTGGAGACTCTGAGTCGCAGCTGCGTGGATCCCATGGAGAAAACCGTCGTGACACTTTTCTTATCTCTTGTCCGGTTTGTATCCTACACGCCGCGTGCTTCTCGGCAATCATTTGATTGAACAGTGGAGTCGTTGATCATGGACAAGATCAAGCGATGCATTAGTTGGTCTGTCCAGATAGGGCATAGATGCGCAAGGTCCAGAGAAACCCCAGAGCCAAGTTTTGCAGCATACCGCAGGGGCTCATCAAGACTGCATCTTTCAAAACGTCGCAAAAGGGAAAATTGGCTGTGGGGTAAACAGCTACTCTGTAAGAAGAAATGGGGGCGTCCTATAGTCACTGATTGTCCTCGAGGCTAGAGTACTCTGTAAGCAGCAATTTAGCATTGAATGATGGTCCTTGATCTTCGTCCGCCAAACAGCAATCGATTGATATTGATACGTTCTTCAGGACATGATGCACGGAACTTTGACTCGATGGGCTTGTAGATCTCCAACAAAATTGTAAATATTGACTCCGTCCGAATGTACTTGCATATCTTCTCCAGCGAGACGAATGATGCTACATTCTCGTGGCTGCGAGCGTCCTTTCGGAGTACCTGAATCGAAGACGATGCAGAGCGAACAGTGCGTGTAACAAGGGGACTGCAGTTCTAGCCCCCAGCAAAGCAATAGCCTATCCAACAAATGAACCGCTGCGTCCGTTCCTTTGGCGAGGAAGGGAAGTAGTGGCAGAACGGGTTTCGTAAATCTCCTGCATTCAACATTGGTCGAGAATATGTCGGTAGCGTCGATATCAACCAACATCAAACTCGCTTGCGATTCATTCGAATTGATATTGTGGGGTGGTTCGTCCTGCATGCAGTAATTGTGAAGATGCCACGGAGTCGGGCATGAGTGGAATGCATCTCCCACGGTATCTATCAAGCCCATGCAGCTTGGACGAATCTTGTCGAAAAAGCTGGAGTTGATCTGACTCGTGCAGGTCCTCCCGCCAGCCGCACCACGTCTTTCTTCGACAATGGAGTCCACATGGACGCACATCTCGCGCTCTACTCCAGAGTAAGCCAAGTCGCACATCGTGTAGCGGGTCTCATCAGGTCTAGAGTCTAGAGAGGGGAACGGGCAGGGACGGCTAGGACGGGCCATCCAGAGACGGTGCTATCATCGAACTGGACCATTCAGTGCAGGGACCAAACCTTGAACCCACCCCTCTTTTGCAGCGGCAACTTGGCTTGAAAAGAGAGTACTATGTACGCAATCCAAACGATGAGCCTTTTGCAAAGATTGAGTGGAGGATCAAAGGAATACCCTTGTCCCACGCTATACTGAATCCTCTTCAACCTGCCTTAGCGCTCGCCTCTAAGCAATGTCTATTCAATCGCTTCTGTACTCCACCCACGAGCTACAACCAGTCAGCGGAGATTGATGCTTTAGGCGAGACGCAAGAAGAGAGTTCGTGAACTTGATCATGTCCACTGGCCATGACTTTGTGGACTGGCGTGGGGGTTAAGCTACAATTCAGCAGCACGATTGACGATGCGGCACGTCGCACTTTTGAGTTTCGAGGAAGCACAGATGGAATCATGAAGAGCGAGCGCCAGCCAAAAACTCCACTCCGAAAGACCTGAAATTGCGAATCAATTTCGTGCTTGCAGCATTGACCAATGAGCAGATCATCTATGCTCGTTCGAACCCCAGGTCCTCGTTTCCTTGAAGTCGTCAATTGCTTTCTGCGCTTAATTAACCATCTGCATTCCATCTGACAACGTAGGAATCAGACGGTTGTTCCTCCTTTGCGGAGCAACATACCTGGGTACATGTAGCTAACACTAAAGCACGTTTTCGACCAAGCTGCATGGCATCAACCCACCACATCATTGAAACCCCATCTGCATACCCAACCTAAGGCATCTTACCATAGTAACTTTCTACTGACCCATCACCGAAAGCCTACCAATGCCGTAGCCTGGCACGGAGCGTACCTTCGGGCCTTTTCCTCTTTCGAAGAGAGTCAAGATCAAGATCTCACGTTGGCCGAGGTCCTCAATATCTCTTATCTGCTCTGCAAGCTCGAATACGCACCATACCCCTCCTATGCATACGTAGCATCGTAACCGCATTGGGAGCGATACGGTAGAGCAGAAATATGACAACAACCGGAACTTCCGGGGGCAGTGAAGGAAAGCTGACGAAAAGTCCAATCCAATTACATATCCGAAGCTGCCGAGTGTAAGTACTGAAGTCAAAGCTTCTTCTGAGGGAGCAATCTGAAGTACTGTATCCGTAGTTCGTACCTTGCAGGCACTTGCACAGACCATTCAATCATTACCACTTACAAGAACTTCCAATGCAGTCAAGCCATCATCCTGGAAAAAGCCGGGTGTCTATCCCCAATTTCACATCAACCAGGCCACAACCACCCACAGCAACTTTCCAACCCAGAACAAACTTTCCGTAATTGACATAAAAACCGCCCCAGCCTCAAACCATTCCAAAGCCTATCATTGATTCACTAAGCGATCAACCTACATGTAAATACCAAGTTCCCGGACAGAACAGCCCGACAACCAGCAAAAAACAGCAGACAGAAAGGTATCTAGCTATCCCAATGATTTCACCTTATCCTAAACAAGGCACATCCACAAAGCCGATCCATTCCAGTCCAAGTAGATCTATAAAAAGTACCGGTTAGAACCAACCAATCAAGACAGTCCCATGCCTCAATTCCATTCAAACTTGGTTTATTTTAACCATCCAGGAGTCTCCTTTGGGAAGGAAGCATGTCTCTAGAAGTGGACGTGGCTTGCCATGCCATGCCATGCCATGCTTGTTGATCCGAAAAGACCTGAATTTCTTGTCTTGGGTGTGGTAGTTGATCGGCTGGGATGATCTGCTGCTGCTTGCTGGTCGTTTTGCCTAGATTGAACACCGACCGGGAGGTGGAAGTGCATCGGGAATGTTGTGTTCGGGAAATACGAAGGCACCTACATGTTTGTCTCGATGTGATGCTTGTGCGTCTCAGCTGCTTGCTTGCATGCTTGCACGCATGGACTGTAGTTCGTCCGAGACAGTCAAAAGGCTTTCTGGTGATGTTACGATTTTGGTAAGTGTTGGAGAGACATGTTGAATACGATATGATACGCGTCGATCGACAGACGCTGCTGGTGACTACACTGCACTACACTACGTCTTGAAGTTGGCATGTGTGGTTATCGCCTGCAACCAGTTGTTTCAGGCACCAGCAAGCTCTTTTATTATTTCCCATTTCTGTCTACAAGTTCTAAGTCTTTCCAACCGGTTTCTGTGCATAATGCAACGTCATTGGGAAATACCGGTGCTTTCTCGGATCCATCATCGAAGCCCTGCATTTAGCCAATAGCGTCTCGAAATCTTCTGTCTTCCATTCCAGAGCACGGGTGAAGAAGGCTTTACTTGAATTCAGCAACTCGTTGGCATTCTTCATTACATCTGCGCCGAGATTCGCGAAGTCCTCGTCTTCTGGCCATGGTCCGATGGGCCATTGAAAATCGAAACGATGGATGTTGGTGAAGCCAGCTTCTTCCAAGTACCTGACGAACTTATTCTGGACTTGAAAATCGCAACCCAATTTGTCACCGGCTCTGGTGACGAGCTCGCCCCATTCCATCAACGGGTCGTCTTCCGCCGAAGCGGTCCCGTCGGGGCATTTGAGCGGGAATTCGACCTCGAGCAGTTCGATCCAACCTCCAGGGTTGAGAGTGGAGAAGCCACGACGTATATACGGCACCCAGTTTTGAAAACCCGCGACCAAGAGTCGACTGTGGATGAAATCCACGGGGGGGAATCCCCATTCGGCATCTTCACTGAGATCGGCATTGTCGACGAGGAACTCGCAATTTGGTGGCACCCAGGTTGGTTGTATCGGTGACAAATCTGTTCCGATGACATGACAGCTAGGATGCTGGTCGGCGAATTCAATCGCCCAAATTCCTAATGCGATGAAAATGGAAAAGGTGAGTCTCGGAACACAGGAGGACAGAGGAATGAAGAAGAAGAGAAGATACAATAAGATATATTTTGTAAGAGACCTTCATGATCACCATAGATGAACATCAACCTTGAGGGGAGCCCTTCGGACAGACAGCGTATGGACATGAGACATGAAAACCCCTGTAGTTCTGTAACAACTCACCAGTCCCCGTACCAACATCCATTGCCCTCCTAACCTTCTCGACCTCAATCGGAGCAAAAGAAAGCTTTCCCCCAACGTCTTCGTCCATATGTTATGCTGCAGATTTAAACGACCCGTCTCCGGCTCATCGTTTGGAAGATGATATCCTAGAAAAATCATCATCAACATAAAACACAACACACCTTGATTTGAGGATCCCAAAAAGAGCCGGTGCGGGGTGAGAGAAAGATTTGACATACTTCCAGCTTCATAAGCATGATATCGTCGACCGTTTTCAAATTCATATTCCACGGCGGAAGTTGACAGGGTTTGAGATAGACTGTGAAAGAAGAGAAGGGAGAGATCTTAGATTTTGAGGTTGATGAACTTAGGCGTTTATGGATGTATGGAGCTTGTAGGTAAGGAATAGGATGGGATGGGGTTTTTTTTTTGGATGGATAAAATGCAAGAAATTGCTGCTGCTACTGTCGTTGCAGGTAAATAGGGAGAGAGAGAGAAAGACATACGAGCTGGTATCTGAATCTGAAGGAGAATCATGTTCGTCCGCTACCTAGTTGACGTGTTTTGAATTAGCATGAGAAGATAATCTTTACCGTTGCCGGTGGTTTGTCACTCACATCGTCTTCGTTATCATTGTGGTTATTATCCTTGGTGTTGTCCACCGGCTTGGATTCCGGGTTATCATGTACCTCGGATTGCTCGGCCATTTATGCCTATGTACGAATGAATAGTTGCTTAGCAGAACATCAACACTATAGCATTGATCTGGGATATGAAGATGCAGAAGAGGAACTTTGTTTGAATATGATCCAACGTTAAAAATGGTCTTGACAGGAGGTGGTTGTTTCGTCTCTGGGAATACTGCGTAGAACCGTCAATCCTCCTTTACTCCCCCATATCCATGCCCCGCCGACAAGCCCGGCAAGTCTTTCGGTGATACTGTACCTAGTATGAAAGCTATCTCGATTTCACAACTACTGTACCCCCTTCTGTAGGCCGCGCAATAGAAGCCTTCGCATGGAACATCGTTCGGCAATCTTTGCTGAACCTTGGAATGAACGGCCATTCCGCCTTCAAGTCGGCAAGTGCATGGTCCAGAATGCTTGGAAAGCCTCTCTATCAAGAGCTGCGTTGGCAGGACACAACTTCCATAGAATCAGATATTCTATTGCAGTACATCTTGCTTGGCAGGTTGTTATGTCAATAGAAAGTAGAGGTTTGTTCGAGGAAAAGGGTGCAGTTTTCTTGAGGATTGTCGTGTCGACACGATTCTACCTTGGCTGACATCGCCATTCCAACTGACGTCTCATGACGGCTGCTGCTGCCCGTATTAGATTTGCAGAGAACTATGAAGCTTGGCAAGACAGATACGCCCATGCTGGACTTGAGAGCTGCCCCCATCATTGCCCACGCCGTAAGCAACTCAAACTTACGCTCGTACCCTGAATCCCTATCCCGCTTTTCTTAGGGGAGCTCCGAATTGGCTTTGGGATTCCTCTATGCAGAAGCAGGGTCTGTCTTTGGTGGAGATCATGATTGGTGTCCAATAGGCTGACGGGATATGCGAAGGAACCGCCCAGCTTTGATGCTCAGTTGTGATCCTTCTCACTTCGGTAACGTACCGGAAGACATTGCATGTCTCAAGTATCGGCAGTACTACGCTTCTACTTCTAATCAGGTCTCAAAAAGCTGGTCATGATGCATATCCACCCAGCCTTCGAGGCGGGAGTTGAATATCCTGTACGACGCTGTCTAAGGATGGAACACCGGCTAGTGAGACGCATGCACGTCGATGGAACCGGTTCGATAGTCGCAGAAAGATGGTCCCAATAGACATATGCTAAGGCAGCACCGATTGCTGGACACAAGTTCGGCCGGGTTGATAGTTGAAAGCGGGAATGCTTAACTTGTTTCAAAACAAGAAAGGTACTCTTCCTGTTCAAAGAGAAGATTACCAAAACAGTTCTTGGTATTGCAGGGTCTCAACCTTTTACCGGCCGCTGTGGGAATGTTTCGGCAGAGAAACAATTGGTAAAGCTTGAGCTCCAGAATGTTGTAGATATGGGAAGGACGGTAGAACAAGATGCTGCGGCTAAGCTCAAGAGGCAGAATGGACCCGAATGAATGGAGGAGGCATATGCATTCCTTGACGGACGGCTGAGGGCGAGTCCCTCGAGTCCGACCAACGTAAACAGTCTCTTCGAAGTTTGGGATAGGTCACATTCTCTACAAGCCACGCGAGGGTGAGACATGCATATGCCTTTCAAAAAGGAAGAAGAAGAAAGGAAACCCGTGACATCCCGTTTGATGCAAGGAGCCTGCTGTACATGGCCCCAAAAACCTCAGCTCCGCCACGTGATGTGGTCCAAGAGCAACAGTGTCAGCATTCTTCGCTTAGATGCCGTTACGCATACTCCGTCAGTGGCTGGAGAGTCATACTTAAAGCAAGAAGTGCGGCAAATTTGTTGATTGACAACGGCGTTCTTGATACTGACAGAATCCATCAACCCCGAACATCCGCTTTCTCAGACCGTCTCCGCACGGCACGGTGAGGCTTGCCTGAAGCATGCCCTTACATTCTGAAGCCTGAATGTTGTTGATGCAGATACGCCTCACCTGCAGATATCCACAGTTGATACATGTGGTCCATGTAACTCCTTTTTCAAGTTATGTGTGAGGATATGTGCAGTATCTCGGAGGATCATAAGGGAGGAGAGGGAAGGAAGGGAGGCATGGGAGGGACGGGACGAGACATGTATTGTACTATGTAATACCCAAATACCCACTTATATTTTGATTACTGTACGGCAATACACTCACAATACATAGTACTCTGTACCATCACGTGAGATGCATTACCGGTATGTTTATGAATCTCAAATCCTCGTCTCATGCACTGTAATACGTCATGATAATGATGGACTGCAGAGAGTTCATCAGATACTCACAAGGCTGGTATGGACTACGGAGTCCTTTACCTTAATCTAAGAAATTTCATCTGGTTCTCGCATAGAGAATTTTCGGACTTTGCACAGGGAATCCTCTACCAAGTGGGCATGGAGACAACGGAGTTAAGCATCCTCGTTCACGAGACCTTAACGGCATCATTCGTTCTAGGTCATTCGATATCAGACCAGCGCCCGCCTCGTCCGCTCGGGGAGTTCACGAGATATACACAAATGGATCAAGGCGTCCCATCTCTGTGATGACAATGGAAACCGAACTGGGAACTGATGAAGCGGTGGACGCATTGGATGACAAATTTGTCTCCAGAGCCTTGACAGACACAATGTGAAGCGGCCGCGGAGGCACCAGCGGCAAGCTGCTACATCAATCGATTATATAAGGCAACATGACTTCAAGCTGTTGTAGCAGTAGATTCTATGTTTGTATTGATCTTGAATTGAAGTCATAAGACTTGCTGACCTACCTACCCTCATCACACGATTGGTTAAGAAAAGGAAATAAAAATGTCTAGTTTCAGCGCTTCTACCACAGGCAATGAGGTCGTCGATCTGTTTGCCGATCGTGTGAAAGGAAAGACAGGTACGTGGACCCAATGAGAGTCACTTCCAGGGGAAACTTACCAGATCATAGTCGTGATCACCGGACCATCTGCCAGTAGCCTTGGAGCGGAGACTGCGAAGACATTGGCTCGAGGTCATCCTGCAAAGATCGCTCTCTTGGGACGAACTGCGAACAAGATTGAGCCTGTCATCGATGAGATCAAGCGCATTGATTCCAATATCAATGCCTTCTTCGTACCTATCGAATTGAACAGCTTCAACTCAGTCCGCGAGGCTGCGGCCATGGTCGGCAAGAAGGTTGACAAGATTGACTACCTCATCAACAATGCGGGTATCATGGCTCCAAAGGACCATTCCTTGTCTGAGGATGGTATTGAATCACAGTTTGCTGTGAACCACCTCAGCCATTTCTTGCTGACCTCGTTACTTTTGAGCAAGATTTTGGTTGCCGGTGAAGGGTCGAGGATTGTCAATGTCAGCAGTGATGGATACAAGATCAGTCCTGTGCGATTCGACGACTACAACTTCGATGTGAGCAGTCCATTGTTCTTAGGCATTTGTTCCTGGGCTGATCAAAACAGGAAGGATATGAGAGATGGACAGCTTACGGTCAAGCCAAAACTGCTCAAATCCTTTTCGCTCGTCGGCTTGCTTCTAAACTTCGGCCACATGGTGTCCAAACCTATGCCATACATCCAGGAGGTGAGCATGACGCCTCAAAGAACCCCAAACCCATGCTGACAGAGCCAATTAGTGATATACAATACCGGCCTTGCTGCAGGAATGGGAATGGACGAGTTCGCAGATATTCCCTTGATATCAGAGCGAAACACGGGAAAGTTTTCCAAACCCAGCATCCTAGGTCAATTCAAGAAGGTATCTCAACTTGCCTCGTCGCACTCCTGGACCCAGCTTTGGCTGGTAAGCACGTGCCCGTATGTTACCTAAGGATTTCAGCTGATGTGGTCCCAGATCGCACAGGATCGTACTTGGAGGACTGTAACGTCCTGGACGTTATGGATCATGCCGAAGGTAACGACAACGAAGACAAGCTGTGGGCTTTGAGCGAGGGGTTGACTGGGCAAGCTTTCAATGTGTAAAGACGTCACATGTTGCTTGGACGTGGAAGATCGACTTGGTCATTAGGTGATTCGGGATAGGAGCCACCCTAGAGTGACGGTAGCAGAATATTAGCCCAGAACACAGCACTTGCTTCAGCAATGGTCATTGCAAAAAAACTCACATCCTTAGTGCTGTAGCAGTTAAGATTGAATACAAGGGTATCTGTAACGAAACGTATTCGGTGTCAATAGCTCGATGTACTATCAGATCTAGTTCGGCGGCTATCGAAGGTATCAACCGTGCAGCGGCGACTCCGCGAATAAGCCACCGTTACAAGCTAATCCCTTCCCGTTGTCAGTGCGCTGTCTTCGTTCTTGTCGATCTAGCATCGTCATCTTTCAGAACAGACTCCACAAGATGTCGTGGACAGTGACATGCCACGTTAAGACTCGCTGGAGTTGGTGGATCTGTATCGCTAGCTGCACATACAGAAACCCAGCGTAGCACCTCGCGCATATGTACCTTGAGCAGAAACTGTGAACTCCACGGCGGTTAACATCGGCCTCGGCTTGGATATCTGAGATTGTTCATAGCTTGCACCCCACCTTTCTTGAAGCAAAAGAGCTTCTGCTAAAGCCCCGTTCTGTACAGTAACGCCGGGCAGAGCATCTGAGGTGGAGAAGAATGATCATCATGTTGGGTTGAAGAACGAGTAGATGGTTCATGCCGGCGCAATGCCGTCGTTGTTTCTCGAGATTGCACCGAGTCCTCCACTTCGAACGAGTGTATGTAATAAACGTTGGTGTGCATAGAATAAAACAGCGTGGTCCAATTCGTGCCCTGCAAACATCAAAGACTTCGCTTTCCTTATTTTCAACAGCATAGAGACCAAGTGAATCCGGTGTGCAACTGGACGTTGGTGTAGAGCCTCGCCGTGTTGACGCATGATAGGTCATGGGTAAGCGGCAGCCAGTAATGTTCCGATTGCTTTCGCTTTTGTAATCATGATCAGACCATTTGAGAACCTCTTCTCCAGATCCTCATGCCCATTGCAGCATCAAATCAAGGTATGCTCACATCATGGATGGGGAGTCTCGAATGTGGGAAAAGACCAATAACCATCTTGTGCGTATTATCCTACTGGATGTTCAGCGCGGGGCCTTCTGTACAATGTTCATCATAACAGAGTCTGTTTTTCAACTCATCCTGAGACGTTTCACAGTCAGAATTTCTGTTCGTTTTCCATAATTGACTAATTGATCGAGGAGTCCTGGTAGATCTCAAGAATGAGCCGGTACCTTCCTCCTCATCTGCGCGAGCAGAATGTAAGCACTGCTTCGACTGAATCTACTGTCGATGGACCTTCTGAAGCTTCTACACGTCGAACCCTTTCGGAGCTCCAGCTCGATGCTACCAGCCCAAACAAAATCCAAGGCCCTAAAGCAAATGGCGATTCCGGTCAAGATCAGCCTCTCCATACCATCGATGAGATTCATACTCATTACCACAACGAACAAGGCTCTCATACAACCCTGAACGAGTCTCCTACAACTTCTGGAAAGTTAGCTTACATCATTCTTTTCCGGAATGCAAACCCACGCTGGCAAAGCGGTCGGACCATCTATGCAAAGACAAATATTCATCTCTTACCGGGATATGACAAATACTTCAAGGACGATGATTCGAGTAGCTCTTCAAAGGGAAAGAACCATGAAGACCGAACGACAAACCTAGATATCGACAGAGGTCAACATGAGGACGGCAACAGTTCAATTCGGTCCACCTGCCAACATTCTCCCCCTATAGACGATCAGGAAAAGAAGTCACCTACCAACAATGGTCCAATCCCAGTCTTCCTAGAAGTCACCAAAAAACGCCAGACTCGTAAATTCCTGTACTACGGCTATTGGGACTTGGCCAAAATCGACTTTCTCAAACCAAGGTCACCTGGATTAGTGCGAATGTTACAACAGAAGTGGTCTGGTCATATTTCCAATCAAACAAGAAAGAGTGAGTGGCGTCCATCTTCAGCAAATACTCCAAAAGAGAGGAATCCAGAAGCATGGGAGAAGAGTTTGGGCCAGAAGTGGGCTGTTATCAAGTTACGTAAAGTAACTAAAGCTGAGGATGGAAGTGAATTGAAGGATCCAGACATTCAAGAACTTGATGCAGAGGAAGAACAGGGTCTAGGAAAAGAGGTCGAAGTATCGAATCATGATAACAGGTATGAAGCAATCCCAGATCAGACTGATACCACCGCTGCTCAAGATCAATCCGACGAAGTTGATCTCATCGCCGATATGACCGAACCATGCGATGTTACTGATTGAGGGTTGATACTTACTCCCTGTCAGCTCAATAGTATCATACCCAGCAAATCAATCTGACCCTCTACTACCACTTGAATGTCCCTCAACACCCCTTACTACAATCTATCTGGAGTCCTCTACTCTTCATCTCCAATAGAAATCCAATTCCACCCAATACCCCATTTCTCGTAGGTATGTCCACTCTCCTCCGAGACAAAGCCCCATCCCCAACAACAACACTAACATAAACACATCTACCTCAAGTACCTCAAGATCTGCTCTCTGACTCCGGCAACCCTTATGTCTAAAATATCTTCAACAGCCAACAGCAAAAAAAACCAACTCTTCCCTCTTTTTTCGCTTTCCCCATTTTCTCACCATATCATCGCGGTGAACATCTTAGATCGCTACAAAGCAGGAATACGAAATCACGAGCGTACCACCCCTATCTTCCAGATGGGTAGATATATAGATGAAACTCCACCTCGCCAACTCAAGACCGAAGGGAAACATGGTGGAGAGAACATGGAATAGCATAAGACGTGAAGAGGTAATAGGAATAAGCAACAGGAAATGACTAGATAAGAGCTCCGTAATACATGCACTGTAGCACAATCAAACCAGAGCTAGGATTTGAGCAGTGTGCAATCCAAACCAGCACATTCAATCCGATTCGATCCAATCCAATCCATTCCATTCCATTCCATTCCACGAACATGAGCATGAGCATGAACATGAACATAAATAATATCCCAGTATATACCTACACATATAAAATACGTAAATTAGGATATATCTCTATGAACGCAGAAACCCCACACACACACACACACCCCCCCATATATATCTTCGACCTCAAACCCGCCCATCCTCCCTCAGTGGTAGTACCTACCTACATCCAGTATGTACCTACCCCATGGGAATGGTAAACGGTAACGGTAACAGGATAAGAAGGAGGGAAGAAGGAGGGAAGAAGAAGAAGAAGAAGAAGAAGAAGTAGTAAAATATATCATGACGTATGAAGAGAAAGAAATAATAATAATAATCGCTAATTAATTCAAAATGAATTTTTTGTTTTAAATCATAAAGCATGCGGCACCTGCATTTCCGTTTGGCTTCTTTCTCTATTTCCTTCTTCTTCTTCTTTCTCTATTTCCTTCTTCTTCTTCTTCTTCTTTTTCTTCTCCTTCTGTACCTAACCCATCATTCTGATTCTCATTCTCGTTCCCAGTACCAGTACCAGTACCAGTACCATCACTTTCCCTCATGGCTCTCGGGCCCCTCCACGTCCCTGCCATCCCCTTCGATTTATTCTGCGACGCCGCCGCCACCGCCGTGGAAGGAGGTGATTTTGGAAGGAAATGATTTCTTCCCAGGATCCTGGCTTCATCATCCCAAGGGACGGTACTTTCGATGGTTGTTGTGGCTGTGGGCGCAATTGTATTGTGGTGGTGGGTAGGGGGTTTTTTTTCGTTGTCGCTTGCTATGCTGCTTGTGCTTATGCTGTCGTTTTCTTCGTTGTGGATGTGATTGCTGTTGGTGATGGTATTGTGGTTATGGCTGAAGTTTATGGTTGTGGTGGTTACGGCGTGGATTTTATCCGAGGGGAAGGTTTGGGTTCGAGGTGATGATGTGAGTTCGATCGAGTTTTTGGAATGTCGTTGGTGCGTTGGAGGTGGTGGACCGCTTTCGATATCCGTTTCGGTCCCCAGCATTTCGAATCGTGCTTGTTTGTTGGATTTGAGGTGTGAGAATGGATGTAAGATGCTTTGACGTTTGGTGCCCCAGGGAGAAATACTATTGCCAGGACTGGTGACGGATCTGATTGTTCCGGAGCCGTAGCCAAGGTATGTGGCTTTTCCGTGACCGGTGGTGCCGGTACCTCCTTTGGATGCAGAGCGAGATCCAGGGGCCCAGATTCGAAGATAGGGAAACCATTCGCGAAGTAAGGGCCAGATCATGGGAAGGTTGGAGACGTAGACTGCGACACTGGATTCGCGCATGTACCATAGCATGTAGACGGTGGAGTATACGTCGGAGAGGTTGAAGACTTTTGTAAGAATGGCTAGGCAAGGAGAGTAATATTAGTGATAGGGGTTCGAAGAGAATGGGACCAGGAGATATGTACCGGCTATGATGACAAATGACCCCATCCCGAAGACGATCAGGAGTGAGATCTTTTGTCGGATTGGCAGCGTTCTAACAGAAGCGAGAAGTGGAAGCATGACAGCAAGCATCATAAGATCAGACGAGATGTTGAACACTGCTTGAGTCTCTGCGTAGTGCTGAAGTGTAGTGCATTGAGGATTTGGTGGAGGTACTGCCCAGTACCCATTAAATGGTCGACAGGCGAAAAAGAATGCCAACTCGGTTCCCACCCAGCCGCAAGCAACGTAGATAGCGATGTATTTGATGAATGTCCTTTGTCGTAGGGCTATCGTTAGGCGACTGTACATGAACAGCATACAAGCTTTGATCGTATAGATAACGTTTAACATAGCCTGATATATTTAAAAGTAAGCCTTTTTCAAGGACTAGGAGCTTGGTAGGATGCATTCCCAACACTAACCTGTTCAGAAACAATAACAATTTTACTGCCTTTGATGCGTTCCTTGATGTCCTCGTCGGTAAAAGAAGATAGCTGCTCAAGTGGAAAGAGATTTGAACCCCCTCCCTCTGCAATCACATTAAGGCAGACCACAAGAGCGGTATAGAAGCCACCGGCTAGCAGCATAAGATAGTCATCTGGTTGCAATCCGCGTATTCCGACTCGATGTATGCGCGCATAAGTACGTAGGAGGATGAAGATCATGCCAGCACCATAAAGGGACCATGACTCTCGTGCAAGGTGGCGCTGAAACGCAGGGTCGAAGCCCATAAGTGAACCCATGGCGAAGCAATGATTGGGAACGGGAACGACGGCCCCAAATGAGCGTTGTCAAGAACTGTATGCAATGCCAACGAAAGACCTTAGAAGCGCTGTTCAACTTTGATTTCAAACAGAGGTGTACGGAGAAGATATGCTATACCATCCACCACCTATTCTCTAACAAAAGAGGTTCGGGGATGATAAAGAACTGCGGGATGAATGGGGAAGGCTGAGAGGTAGACTTCGGATGCTGAGAAGGTAAATATCCACCGGTGACTACCGAGCGACGCTCGTCCCTGGTGTAGGAGAATGATTGCGGACAACGCCACAGCTGCGAGACTAGACATTCAACACCCCAGCCAGCCGGTCCAGCTCGAGTGACGTCGTGCTTTTGACGCAGGAACCGATCTTATCTATAGTGGATTTCCTCCAATCACTGACCACATTGGAGTATGCCCGGTACTGTGTAAGCTAGGCGTGGTCCGTTGAGGGCATGCTTTACAGCTTCTAGTCAGGTACAGCGTAGCTTTGAACAGCTCAAAAAATGTAACGGCAACCGTATTGCTTTTCCAATCCGGGTTCAATAGTGATCGTCATGGTTAGTTTGCATGGACGGCGTATAGAAGTTCTTCAGGCAAATTTTGCCGGCTTGCAAGCGATCAAGCATAGTAATTTGGAAAAGATCGACTTCGAACACTCAGGTTCGGAGTATATGGGGAGAGTTCTCAGCCCGCCTAATCACGGTAGAGCTGTGAAAAGGATTTCCTAATCTGGGTAGAGCCCAAAGATAACGAAACTGGAGGTCCTTCGTGACCGAAGCTTCAAAATTGACGTTAAAGAGATCAACGCAGACATCAATCAAACCCCGCCCATGCTTTCGAACCGAGATCTCTGAGAGATGGGAAGAGATAAAGTCCAGATTTCCAGATCCTTGTAGAAAATCGTTTTGAACAATACTCATCCCAGTCAACATAGGCGAATTTTTCTGGCTCTTCTCCGTGTCCACAACGACTCACCGTCTTATGTGCTACAATCACGATCATTAAACGGTACCATTTCCAACCCAAACCCCATCATGAAATCCACGGGACCAACAATACCAAAGAACTTCCTAATTTGCCGGTGCCATTGGCAAAGAAAATCTCTAAACCTCGAACTGATAAGCGAAGCCGGTCCTGCTGAGGTCCGACAAAGTGGATCGGCCAACCGTCGACAACCTCCGAAGCAGAAGGAAAAGGCGGAGATGTACGAACAGGCTTGAACACTACTCTACATTCTGACTTTCCACAAAAAGGAAAAAGCAACTTGACGTAAAAGTATTTCTTCAGGGGATGAAGGATTGTGAGTGGTCGAGATAAGGAAATACTTTACAAGAAAAAAGAAAAATTGGACGCCACCAAAAAGCATTTATTGTCTGTGCCGTCTACATAAGTAACCAGATCGAAGTCTCGTGCGGATTGGGGGGCTTTTTATTATTATTATTAAAAGGTACCTACCTGCATTGGCGTGGAACATCAATTTCAACGAACTTTTCCCTCAAAACCCAAGGCGATGCAATCAAGCCTTCGGTAAATACTCCTGTAAACTTGCGGCATATCAGTAGCGATTCTTCGAGATTGTAATGTACTACGCCGCACATAAAAAAGGGTGGGAAAGTAGAACTTCGCGGTCCAAAAGGAACTCATTGCTTGGTCTCGCGGTCGAAGAGTCCAGACAACGTCTCGAAGAAAAGTATAGAGGACTATTTTTCACCTCAATGATTCGCTAGGCTTTTTGAATGATTGGAAACTTATTGGGCTCATCTTCGGGCTAGAATATATCTTCACCGAGTATTGTTCAGGATGTGGTTGTTCCCTCTGTTTGGGGATGGCTTTAGGAGCAGGGACAGAGCACACTGATCCCATAATGCCGAGGTTGATCGCAAGAAGATAATGTCTCATTTCATATACTGTACATATGGAGCAATCCTGTCAGAAAGAACATCTATCTTCCACCGCTTCACGCTGTGATAGACATGTTTAGTCTGACCCTGCGTGTCTCTCTTTGCGACGACATTGCTCGCCCCTCAGCTGTTGCCGTCTTCCTATTGCGCATTCACGTCCACTTATGTTTATGCATCTCTTGTTCGCATATTCGTGGCATCGCCTTCTATCTTCAATGGCGTCCTCGCTCCCGTTGGTGTCCTCACATCTAAACCTTCTTTCCGAAACGTCCCAACAACACCCCCTTGCCCTTGCCTTTGTACTTGAAATTCAGGATCCTTCCATCATCTACTCCTTCGGCTAAGATCCCTGCTTCCCCGGAGTTGGCAGCACTGTTAAGTCCCCGTCTCATACCCAATCGCTCCATCCTAGCATTTTGGCCAGCTTGATCTCTTACAGCTGTACCTGGCATGGCCCTAGCTTTGAACCGTTTCGATCGTGAGCGTGGTATGTCAGGATACGGTGCTTGGTCGAAGTCCGATGGTAGATCGGGTGGTTCGGGCTGAGCATCCGGAATCATGGAGCATGTATGACTGTGGCCACGGCCCTGGTTCCCACCCTGTCTTGATTCATCGCGGGTCACACTGGCCCGTTGTCCGTAATCCTCGTAAGGTGATTCCTCATCTTGTATATCAGATCTTTCGT
Organism: Phaeomoniella chlamydospora; assembly: GCA_001006345.1. Lineage (NCBI taxonomy): Eukaryota > Fungi > Ascomycota > Eurotiomycetes > Phaeomoniellales > Phaeomoniellaceae > Phaeomoniella > Phaeomoniella chlamydospora. Next base: position 176,568 of record LCWF01000010.1, on the reverse strand, counting down.
CATCATCCCATCCCTCATTAAACTCGTCTTCGGAATCAATGTCCGTGTCAAAATCAGGTTCGTACTCCAAACCCAGTTGGTCATACATATTTTCTTTCTCTGATATTGAGAAATTGGAAGGGCCGTATCTGCCTAGACGGCGTGTCGAAGTTTCAGCGAAAGGGTCGTGATCCACGGCCATTTCTCCGAATGTCGGCCCACGATCAGGTGTTTGTGACATGGATTGGGATCTCTTCCTCCGTGGCAATGGGTGTTGGAGATCAGGCTGCTGTCGAATCTGGTTCGGTGGGGACGGGGGAACGGACTGACGTTGCAGTCGACGTTGGAAATCTCGTGCCGGTTTCTTTCTTTCTTGTTGTTGCTCCATTTGTTGCTGCTGATATTCTTGGAGCGCTAGAAGTGAGCGAAGCGCATGAGCTGTGGCTTCCGACGACGTCAATTTGGTAGAAGGGGACTCGGTCTCTCCAGGTTTAGACGTGAAATACGAGAGATTTGGCGGATTAAAGGTTGGTCCGTTGGAAGACCCGGGGAGTTTCGCGTCACGGAGGATATCGAGGGGTGATGGTGTGCCAAGGTCACGATCGGTGATGCGCTTTGGTCGAGTGAAGAGAGGAGATGTCGGTCTAGTTTGGAGTTCTGGACGGTATTTGGACTCGGCCATCGGCTTTGTTGGAGGATTCAGACGAAGGGGCGACAGCAGTTGACGTGTAGGACGAGATGAATCATCATTTCTGACCGAATCCACTCGGGCTTTCTGATCATGAGATGAAGTCGGAGGCGTCAGAACCGGTGTTGGTCGCTGCTCCGATTTCAAAAGTTCCATCACAAAGGAAGGATTCTTTGCACCACCATTCTTCTTAGTGATTACGCCGTCGCATGATACACGCGCGCCGCAATCATCTTCGTCACTGCTAACGTAATCGATCTCCTGCGGTTGTTCTGCAAGAGGTGTTGGGGGATCAATTTCACTGCTCTTCTGCTCGCGCTCGTAAACCCATGCGCGATCGAGAGAATCGAAGGATCCATGTTCCTTCCCGCGACCGTGAAGGCTGTCATTCTGCCTTTGGGGTTGATTCGCTTTATCGGATATAGCTGGACTAGCAATGACGGTCTGTACACTGAAAGTAGAAGCCTGGTGTGCAAGAGTATTTGGGCTCTGGAGTGGCAAGTTGTGCATGGACCTTGACTGTTCTGTTCCCGATTTATTTCCGCCGCATCGATGGCTGTTCTTCCTTTCCCTAACGAGATTTTGCCTATGCGAGGCCTCGTCGCATTTCCCGAACAGACGTTCCTGCGGGTTGGCATTCGGTCTGGAAGTGGCTTGGCCGTTCCGTTGGCGCCTTGTTCGCTCATCTGAGCCTCTGTTAGAAGAAGGCGGGGTTGGGAGATCTGAAGGTAAATCTCGACGCTTCTCGTTGGTCTTGAGATACGGAGGCGGCGCTTTGCGGCGGAATGCCGTTTTGTCAGCCAGATTTGGAACCGCAGGAATCTCGCCAACATTCACTTCTGTAGGCTTCACCCTCCCTGCATGGCAGGAACGACTTCGTCCGCTATCTGCTCCTGGATTTGTGTACCGTTTCCTCGTCTCCGGAGTAAAGGATGACGATTGCCCCAGGGTCTCCTTCAACGTTGGTCTCTGCGACTTGGGAGGACTAACCTCCTCGTCCAGTACCACTCGCGACGACAATCTTCCCGACTGTGGCAGCTGTAGACGGCCTTTCTCTTGCTTTGTTTGTATGTAGGAGCCATCTGCAAATGTGGTTCTATCAGGATGTCTCTGCACCGTATCCTTCCTGCTCTGTCTCATATATGTGCCCTTGTAGTGATCGCGCTTGTTAACGTGCTTGACTAATGAAACATAGTCATTGTTCGCCAGGTCGATCAAGCCTAGACTTGAGTACTGCGCAAGTACCACGCCGTGTGAATACTTGCTAGGCATTGTACCTGTTTGAGTAGTTGAGTGCGCGGGTCGCAATATGCGATTGAAGGAAGGCGATGTAGCAAGGAAATTCTTATATCCTCCCTCGTGTCACTCCTGAAAGAGCGTGCGAGCGAGTGAAAATGTCGAACAGAAGGATAAAAGGAAATCGTTGAGCCTGTGACCCAATAAATGCGGCGACCACAAGCCATATCTTCAACTGGCTCGCCGACGTAAGTCCACTGGCTGGCTACCTGATTGACAGACTAGTTGTCGATCATGATTGAGGCTCGTGCTCTCCCTCCTGACTTAATGGCCTCTATCCACCAAGCGGTGTTACCAAAATAATGCACGAGGGACTTTGCCATCCTCGACACTTACTGAATTGAGGTGACTAGGACCAACAGAGTAGGGATTACGGAGGCAGACAGAACTTACCGAGTAATGGGGATTCTTAAAAAGGTAAATTCAACGGTAGCTCGAGCTTTAGCAAATGTCAATCTCGCGACTATGGATACAAATCCAGGGACTGCACGAGGTTGTGGAAAACAATTGGTGGGGTGTTGTCGAAGAACTCGAGTGTCAAAGCCAGAAAAAGTGCGTCACTTGCTTGGCCACTGGGACGCAAGCGAAGAGGTAGAGCGGTCCCAGCACCACGGACGATATTCATCTTGAGCCCACAAAAAAGGCACTTTGGGTGAATTCGATACTTAATCATGTTAGTACAATATACATGATATTCATCAGGAAGCGATCTACCATCGGCATCCCAAAAGGGGCGTGTTCTGCAACGGCCGTGCGTATCGAACGATTTGGATCTGAGGCCGGTTTCTCAATTAGTGTCGATTCTCAGAGAAGCTCCACAACTTCCGAAGATCGAGCACCCAGAATTCCCATCTCAGGGAGATCATACTCAGAGTATACCGGAACTCACGATGATTGACATCTTGAGATGGAACTTGGCTGATTCTTGGATATCGGACTATTGGGGGTGAGATGCAAGCAAGTCGCGACCTGCATTGTCTAGCTGCACGTAATGATCGCCGTTTAAGATTTTGCAAAGATCATCATCTATTCCCTGTTACTGCTAAATCTCTCGCATAGCTTGAGCCTCACGTGGCTGCATCCTTGTCAGGAATATTCTCACTTCCTGATAACCGTAGCAAACCGGAATGTAGCCTGTCTTTAACATACTGCATTTCCGTTGTGGGAGGCCAAAGCTTTAGCTGGGATGGATGTCCTTTGTCCCGGGCTATGGTTCACGATGGGCATCCAGTTCTGCAATGATATACATAAGCCACCCCTCGGCAGTCCTTGACTTGGGGGAGCCATATTGTCATCTCCAAGTCCTCCTGTTCTTGCTTTGATTCGATCAGGCCGAGCATATCTCTTCCATAGGATCAACAGAAGCTACCGCACGTTAGCTCATGAATGCACTGCAACACGACAACCCGGTTTTGTTTCTAATGCTGGAACTTTCACATCCCATCCCGCTTCCTGTAGTTGCCTGGTGTACTCAGAAGACCCGCTCTTCTGTCGTTTCAGGGTCTCTTGGATGAGATCGATCATTGCCTCGTGCTCCCAATGCTTGACTCCAGGGGTACCGGCTCGTTCGTTGACTTCTCTCGCCAAGAGCAAAGCGTGGCACCATCCCTTTAATTGGTCCTCGACCGTTGCGCCTACCTTGAGGACTATCACCGCTGACCTTTCTTCTCCATCTAACCAAGGGATATAATTCTCTGACTCGGAAGCTTTGATCAGCTTGTCCAGCTTGAGCTCCGGACTGGCAACGGATCCAGTCGTTTTGTGTCGCACCCCGCCCATCAATCGGATGAGGTCCTTTAAGGATCCACCGATTTGGCCGTGGCCGAGGACTGTTGAGCCTTTCCACCTGAGGAGCCCGTCTTTCTCAAATATGCGTTCTAATTTGGCTGCTTCCGCGGGCGTAGGCACCGTACCATTCTCGATAAAGTTCGAGAACACAATGTTAGTTCTTTGGCGATTGAGCGATGTCATGCAGACCGAGCGTACGGCAAGGTAGTTCGTCAACAAGTGGATAAACAGAAGCATTATCAGCGTTAACCACGTTGTCTGACGCGATATGGCTCGTGACAAGACCAAAGACCCTGCCTTTTCATACGTCACACGTTAGCAATCGGAGCAGTCCTATGTCCAAATCTCTTGAATCGTAGTACATACCCACATTCCAAGAAGTGATATGACGGTCTCCTGACTTGAATCTTTCTAACAGACCGCGTTAGCCTGGCGGTCCAGTCGCAGAATTTTGAATACGAACTGCATTCAATTCTCCAACATTACCTCCGTTCTCTTCCACAGCAAAATGCTGACTGAGTGTGGCTTTAGAGCTCCCCGCTGCCACTCCGCAAAGTGCTCGCAGCACGCTTGCACCGCTCAGAAGACAGATCCTCGCGTACCATCCTCCAGAATACGACGTTGGAATCATAGGAGTCAATGTTTCCAAAATCATGCCCGAGTCGTTGAAGAAATCAGCCGCAAGTCTCCATCTCTTAGCCTCTGGTTCCAAAGACGTTCCGAGTCTCCAGGCAAAGAGAATCGTTGCAATACGACCCATTGACTCTTGCAAGATCGAAAGGAGCACAACCGCAGTTGCAGAGGAAGACGGACCTGGTTCTGCCCCTGGACTTTTCTTAGTAGAGCCGCCTATTCCATGTCAGCAATCCATCAAGCTCGGAAACAGCTCCTTGAGATGCATCAGGACGCCAAAAGCATACCAACACCCAATCCTTCGAGCGCAGCTCTAGAAGCAAGTAATCCTGCAATGGAAGACGAAAAGGCCTGTAGAGAATCGTAGATCTGATATGGGACATAGTCCGAGCGAACAGTATGTGGGAAACCTGCAGGAAGGAAAATCGACACGAGTGATTGCAAGAGGTCATAAGCATGGTTTTGAAGGCCCAAAGGCGAATACCATGGGTTGATATCGAGCCTTTCGTTTTTACGCTTAGGCAGAATGATATCCACACGACCTAATGTTTTCTGTCCTTCTGGAGCTGTTTTCGTCTCGTCGGGTTCATCGGGAACTCTGGTGTAGACATACGTAGCCAATTCGGAACCCACGTCGTTGACTTCCGTGATTGAGAGGGAGCCGATTTGCTGCTTGTCCATTTTGTTAAAGTTCTCTCATTCTCCCTTTGGTCTATGCCTGGTTGCTGGACTTATCATTGGATATAGTCGACCAAATCCACTCTCTAATAGGGATCAACAAGTTTGGGTTGTAATCCATTTAAGGTACAAACAGACGTTGGTGGAAGTGAAGATGTTGCCAGGTAGTTTGGAAGATATAGTCAAATGCTGAGCAAAGCACGCACGTCATATTATAAGGCAACGCGTGTTTTGAAACCTCCTTTCCCATCACAACATATCACGAAAAAGCTGCGAACAGATCAAATCCTACATTGGCAGTAAGAACGTAATATGCATATAAGCACAATAATAGCAGTGGTGGTAGTTTGAGATGTGGTATATCCTTGCTTTTAGATTCTATATACAGTGTGATAACCAGTGCGGTATAAGAAATATGCGTCGTCGATGTACAAGTGGTATCAACAAAAGCCCGCCAACAGCCCTGGGTTCGCTCATGTTCAAAGTGGTTCCCGAAAGGCAGAGTACCGTGAATAACGTCGCCCGTAACGCCATTGCCCATTCACCCCTAAGAAGGTATCTTTACACTCGTAAAGCTTTTTCTCTATGCGAAAAGACTGGCACCACCTGATTCGATGGCTTCGATCTCAGCCGCCGACCATTGGCTTCGTCTGAAGCGTGCAGGCAGTTCGTTGCGATCGAAGAATTCGCCGGCTGATGGCTTGATTGGTCCCAATTCACTGCCGGAATGGCCTCCAATCAGACCGTATGCGTATTGAGACTTAGCCACACTCTTGGTGCCGCCAAGAGGGCCATGTTGCTGAGCCTTCGCTCTATATGCAGCAAACGAGTCGGGGAGTGAGTTTGTAGGAGAGGCAGGATGAGGTTGTGGAGTATGGTCAATCGACTCTAGGCGTGGCACGTTAGCATACTGCCGACACATGAGGTGATAATTCATCAACACTTACTTGGAACCGTGCGGCGACCAATGAACTTGATCAATGGTGTGCGATGTTCGGCTAGGCGGACCACGGAAGCTCTCATGTTTGCTGTGTGTGATTGAGAATCTCAAGGCTCCTCTTCGAGCGACAGTTGTGACAAAGACAAAATAAGTTCTCTGTTTAACTGCAGAGGAGCTTTGACGAAGAGGATGGCAGATGAAGAACGGTCGGCGTGAGGAGCAGAAGGCAGGATGTGCTGTTATAGAGAAGAATAATGTACAGTACAGCACAGCAATGGTACAGTAGTCCGGAGAGAAGATGCAGCTTTCTTTGCTCTGGAGGGAAATCCGATAACGTCCGGACGAACGAGAGAGTCCGAGGTGCTGATTTCCTGCTGCTGGGCAATCTGGGGGGTAAGTTCCGTATTAATTAGGTACAGAACAGTACGGTAGCACTTACCTTTCCTTCTTGCCGCACATGTGCAGAATGGCAGGCAACCTACTCAAAGTACACGCCGAAGGAGGAGGGGAGTAATTACCAAACCGAATTACGGTAAAAAAAACCGATCATGGCACCACAATCTAGGCCTATCTTTTACTGCTGACTTGTCTTCCAACAGCACGCAATATTGAACTTTCGGCAACCTCCTACATACAAAAAAAATCTATTCTCACCCACCCTAATTACTGTACCTTACTATGCGATAAGGCATGGACTTGCGCTGGTTTTCCCGGTCTTTTTTTTCACCACCAGACAGAAGGGATAACCGGGAAGTTTGAAATCTCACCTGATATGTTATGCAATGGCCTTCTGTCCGATTGATAGCCTGGAAACAATTTTTTATTTCAACCCCTCCACAGCCGAATAGGTGTGTACTATCATGGTAATTAGTACTACCGTGGGTAAGTCGTCCTCTGGAGTAAAGTGTATACCATAACACGACCCCATGGGCACTTCTACCGTCACGTGATTACGATATACTTTATGTAGTACTGTACTACACGTCAAGTTCCACCACTTTGCCCTCCGCACCTCAAGTGCTACAGATATAAGAAAGATTGCAAAATAATGAAAATGAAGAAGCAAGTGCTTGTGGCTGTGTATTTGCCCTCAAATAGAACATCATCATACCTAAGTGAATAACTTGTCGTTGCAGTAGGTTGATTTACTGGGCTTTCATGTGTTTTCGTACAAAGCGAAGTTGCTGTAAATAAATTTCCCATAACGTATATTGATACTCCGTGAATCTGCCTCTAACATACATTTCCACGAACACAGAACACAGAACACAATGCAACAACAACATAAGCTGAGCGCTTAAAATCCAACCCTAATAGACAGTGAGTCTGCAACAATGCGATCTCCACAGTGACCACCAGCCATATCCCTTAAATCCGCCAACCCTGTATCTCAAAAAAGGAAGGAAAAACGGGAAGATCATGCAAGAGCTCCTCCTCTTCGGCCTCGTGCCACCCTCCTCGCACCACCTACTTCTCCAACAACTCGCCGGCATAGCCCGTATGCAACCCATCCCTACCACCGAAAGACATCTGATCTACCGTGGTGTCTCACCGAGCGGACTCAGCCGAATCCCCCAGGGCGGTGGTGGAGGGAGCCAAGGGGTTCTTCCACCGGAAGTGCAGAGGACAAAAGCCATGCTTCAGGGACCGCTGTTTCACATCCAACTGGTCAAGGATGTCAGCGAGGAAGTGTTGTCCGGTGGTTCCAACGGTACCGGGGCCGGGGATGCAATCAACGACGCAAAAGCCCAGCCCAATACGACGACTTCACACCCAAAGCCCTGGAATATCGAATTCCGTGACATACCTGACCCGTCCACCACGAGTGTAACAGCTCGTCTCCTGACTCGTACCACCGTTGAAAGCGGCTCACCCCATGAGTTCATGACATCTCTTGGCTACGACTATGTAACGCAGTATGCCCAACGAGGACACAAATTCTACTCGGAAAATACGACGGTGTTTTTATATCAGATGATTCCCATTCCAGAACAAGTCATCGATTTATCATCAACGACATTGGATCCAACATCCCCTCTTCCTTCACAGCTGCATTTCCCCGCACCGTCGTCTTCTTCTTCTTCTCCAAACAACGCTACGCAAGGACCGTCTTCAGACACGGCCAAGACTCTCCATCCCCTAGACCCAACATCTCATTACATCCTCCAAGCTTCAATCGAGGCTCTACCAGAAACCCAGAACACGACCGGAAACCAGGAATTGAAGAACAGAGCGATCGCTGAATTACTTGGATTGAGGGACCTATTGAAGGATGCTGGTGGTGGAGATGGACTGACTTTGGGACCTGGGGAGAGGTTGAGTTTGGATACCAGAGTGGGGGCACGTAGATGATCAAGTGTCAGGCATATACAGCAGGGATGAAAACAACCAAAGTGAAAGGGCTTCATGATTTGGTCAAGAAGAGACGTGTTCTTTGTTTAGTCCCACTATTAGGACGTAAGATTACTATCTAAACGCTCTCGCTTTACACTTTTTGCTAGACACACTGAAGATAGATATGAAGGCTATGATGGATGGAACGTAGACCTTCGTCTCCAGCCTTCTTACAACAAAGAGCGCACCCCCCTGCTTGTTCCATCACGGCCAACTACCATTCCATTACTTCCACTTGATCAGTTTTCTGCTTGACGCTCCCAGCTCGCTCATCCACCAACGAGTCCGAAGATCAACGTGCATATGGAAAGAAGATGATATCAACACCCTCATCAAACAAGTAAACTCCACCTGACTCCGGTGCTTTCTGAACATCAAAAGAGAACACAAATCCCTCGCCATGCCGACCAGGCCGGCCACAATACTTGTTGCTAAGAATTCTGGGTCCGGTTCGTATGCTCTCGAGGGAATGAAGGTGATTCGACAATAGTTGGACATCATAGCAAAGTTGAACTAGTAAACGAATGGTCGTAAATCGTGAAAAGAGAAGCAGACTCAAATGCCGACAAGCTGTGCAGCGGTCCAGATGCTTGTTGATAAGTCCGGCAATTCATCAAACAACTCGTAGAAGAATCGAAGTCTATATCTTTGTCCGAAAAGAAAGACTCGCTAATGTGTGTGGAGAATTTGTACCAAATGCTGAACGAATGAACTCCTCCTTCGATGCTCGCATTTTAAATCCTAAAGCCATGCTGACGTAACAAAAGAAAGTCCGAGTGTCCCAACAAATGTACACATTGTGGTGGTAGTACGGAATTCTCTGTGCATCGATCACGCCCGAGACGCACTTGGCAGATAAAGGTTGGGGGAAAAAACCGCGGCACGTTCAGCCTGATGGAGATTAATATAAGATGTTGATTCGCCGAAGAAAAGAAATCAGCGCTTACCGCAGCATAGAGCCTTCATCAACTTTTGGAAGAATCCTGGTTGAGACTCTTGCTGTTGCTGACCAGCTCGTCTGTCATTTGCCGCTTGTTGATTGCCTGCCAAAGCTTGCCCGGCCGGACTAGTCAATCGCTGGCCGGGAAGGTTGGCATTGCTATTCTGGAATTGGGCCTGTGTACTCGCGGTTGGCGTAACCATGTCCAGTGTCTGAGATAAGCCCCCGGCCTGGCCGCTCTGTCGTTTCGTCGGCAATCCGCCTGGAACGTTTTGCCGGTCGCGCGTCTTCCCCACTACTCCTGGTTTGGCTGGAGAGGGGGGCGGGGGCTGCGCGGCGTTTAAACGGTCAGCCGTCACTGTGCCGCGAGGAGCTCCACGAACAGCAGCCGCTGAAGCACCGTGTAGCTCGCGGGCGGATGAATTTGGAACGTTGTTTGCATGTAGATGGTGCTGCGAAGGGTGATGCTTGACAGCTTCCCAGCCACGTCCACCGTTCAATTTCATCCAGTCATACTCGCCATCTTCGACTTCGCCGGTATTCTTCAGCGCCTGCGTGAAGAGATCTCGAAGGTAGTCGTAATCGGGAGTGTCCTCGAAACCCAGGTTTCGAACGTAACTAAGGTATTTGTTGAATTCTTCTGTATGATTGTTAGAGAATCAAGCTATTTTGGTCGTGGGTTAGAAACAACGAACCTGGAAATCCATCGCACAAATCTTTGATTGCAGTCGTCTGCTTCTTTTCTCCAATCTTCTCATACTTCTGCTTGTTGGTCGCAGCCTTCAGCCCTTGCCATGGCAATCCACCACGGAGGAAGTACATGAAAACATGTCCCAGAGCCTCGAGATCGTCTCTTCTGGATTGTTCTCTTCCCAAGTGGGTGTTGATACTCATATAACGAGCGGTGCCTGAGAGAGATTTTCTTTCTCTGTATGGAATATGCTGTTTCGTCTTAGGGTCACGATATTGTTTAGCCATGCCGAAATCGACGACATGAATGACATTTGCGGCCTTAGTATTTGGTCTGCCAATTAGGAAATTATCTGGTTTGATGTCTCGGTAGATAAGATTCTTCTCGTGAATGGTCTGGACTCGGGAGAGCTATGATTACTGTCAGAAGATCACTCATCAATGTAATCGAACATTCCAATTACCATCTGCTTGGCAACCATTACAACGGTCTTGATGGAAAAGCGTCGGTTGCAATGATCAAAAAGATCCTCCAAGCTGGGTCCCAATAGATCAATCACAAGAATGTTGTGAAGACCTTCCTGACCGAAATAGTAGACGTTTGGAATACCAGCTATGCATTTATTAGCGCTTCCATTGTCTTTATGATAGAAGTGTACGTACGGCATCCAACCAAGATCTTGTATGTTCGATATTCGTCTCGCAGCTGAGGTGCATCGCTTTTTCTTGGTTCCTGTGCTGTGTCAGACAGGCGATATGATGTAGACGGGGGCGTCTAGACGTACAAATTTGATAGCCACTTGCTGATTGTTCAAAAGATTTGTGCCTTCGAAAATCACACCAAACGAGCCTTCACCGATCTTCTTTCCCACCCGGTAATGCACTCCGACGACGTTTGAGGAAGAGGATGCCATTGTGGTTTGCGCACGAGGAGTGGACGAGGAAGCTGTAATATCCTGTGGTGGGCAAGAACGGGATCGCAGAGGTAGGATCAATGTTCCTATGCCTAGCAAGTGAGTAAGTTAGCGTATGTCGTGGAAGATGGCTCGTTGATTGAATAGCCGCTGGATCCCAGGCGTTTGATGTAACGAAGGCGGCAACCAGGTCCAATTCGTCATGGCAGATGACATACCAGAGCTTTGAGGTAGTGTCTCACGCGGAGTGGGTGTTAATGGATGCAGAGTGTCGCCCAATTTCCTCGACCCAAACGCAACCTGGTGAAAAGGAGCTACGTCTTGTTGCCTGTCATGCAGCGACGATGAAAGGAATGAAAACAGGCGACAATGACAAGCAGCAGCCTTTGGAAAGGCGTGCGCGTGAAACCGATACGAGCAGCGGGAAGGGCGAGGGCGGTGTGAGGAACCGTCCGTGGTGACTGCAGATAGAAAGTGGTGTTCGGGATTTGAGGCTGAGGGACAAAAGACGAAAGGGATGAATGAGCCTTGGGAAATTGGGGCTAAAACACGGGAGTTTGATCGCTGGCTGTAAATGACGGTACGGTATACATGTTCACTTTACCTGGACATTGAGCTTGGCATGCTTCTGGAAGTTGGTGCCAGGGCAAAACGTATTGCCTGGCTGCCCCGTCGGTGTACTACAGTATGTACTATGTAAATCAAAGGTTGCAGACTAGCTTGGTGGTATGGTTATTACACGTACCGATACCGTAGATTTGAGGTTGGGGAAGAAAAGTCAACAATAGGCCAATCCAGAGCATAGCCGAGTGCGCTTAAGTTACAGGAAACTGCACTGACCGTCAAATCAGCACCTTGTTCCTAATTACAGTAGAATTCAGACTAGATGCTCTGGAGGATACCGGCCATGATTGATTAGGGCCTCAAGAGCAGGCCTAGGCCTCAGCTAAGCTCCCCATCCCTTTGATCTAGAGACCTGGAAATGCTATGAATAAGGTCGAGAACGAGGGTACCGACTGTTTCGAGCCTGCCTTCAATGATAGGCATAAATAAATAATCACCATTGGCTGCATCTGTGTCCCAGAGACATTCCCCCTCCGCTCCGCATGAGAGTCGCAGCAGCCAACACAAGTTGGGCACAAATATAGCACCGTTACTGGACCGATAGCACCAATCTCCTTGCGAGCCACTAAAGCACTTGACTGCAAAGTATAGCCTTCCAAACACGATCACCAACCTCCAAGGGGGAACCGTATCCGGATCTACTACCTAGGTAATTATAATTAGTACCATAGTAATCGCTGGAGCGGATTCCTTGTCAGGTACCAGCTTGAACCGAGGTGCCGTCGAATGTTACCTGTCTTTACCTATCCTGGCCATCGTACTCTGCGTAAGATCCACTTCCGACCTGCAGCAGGAAAGCTTCAATTGTTTGAGTTTTCATTTCTGAGGTGCATCCATGTGCTCCCGAGTACGTCCGTAGTGCTCATCTTTTGTTACCTACTCGTCTACCTGGGCACCTACCCAGATGCTGTGACTTCCTCCCGGCGTCTATGTCAGAGCACATCTACCGGTGCGGTGAATCGGCTCTGTATCGAATAGTGTCAATCTTGGCCATGACAATGTCTCTCGATCTCATACTATAGTACACGGCCAGCGGGAAGCATGTAAGGTTGTTGTGGGTATCCGAAAGAGAACCGGGGTTTAATTACCTTTCGAGTTGCAGATCGGGCTCAATGCGCACTTTCATATATGCTCAATTGTCCAAACAGCTGTAAATATTTTGGGAATCAACTGATTGTCTTGGTTTATTTCAGTATTCGTGTTCCAGTTCCAGTTCCAGGTATCCAGATCCATACTGGAAGCCTCGGTTTCTAGGTAACGATGACAGGAATGTGCCTAAAGGCCCAAGAATATGATGTCTTGGCAGGCCAATCCGCTCTCATACTTCGATCTCAGCTATCTACTGAAGTGCGCACCATTCTGACAAGTTGAGACTTGTGAGAAAGTCATGTTGCAAAGCCCTACCGTTCGTCGTCGCTAGCTATTACCTTGCGTTGCTCATTCCCCACCTCTTCAGCTTTCCGATTGGCTGGCGTTGAACCAGGGTTATGAGCGCGGCTATGGTTACCTTCGGCTCGAGGTTGGTGTGGCGATGCGACGAGTGATATGTGAGGGTTGTCGAGGAGCCTATACGTTGAGAAAGTGGTGTCGAACGATCAGCACTTTCACATATATCCGTTTCAAGATAGGAGTAAAAGGAGGCAAACCCCAAAGCAGCTTCTGCTCACTAAGCAGTATGATGCAGAACTCCGGATACTGCCGCCAGCTGTTCTGGATGTATTGCCTGATGAGACGTCTCGGATCCAAATCCAACAAGAGAAGATGACGTATTGCGAGGCTGTCAAGAAGGGAATAGTCGTTCAAACACACAAGAAAAGAACACTGGAGCAGCAATATAAGCAGCGAGAGAAGCAAAGACAAAGGAGGAGGAAGAAACGTGCACAAAATGCAAAGATGAGAGAAGTTAAGCCGAATAATCAACGCTAATTTTCCGTCCGTTTCGGAGCTTGTTGAATTGAAGAACAATCGCCCGTACAACAGTATGATCATGGGCCCCTTTCCTTAATTCGCATAACTAGTGAACTAGTAAAACTAGAACCTTAGAACCCATTCCACAATTCTGTGCTTAGACGAGTAATGTCAAGGTAGTCTTGGGATTTGTATGTCTGAAAGTTTATCAAACAGAGCTCAAGGTCATATCTGCTTAGTCTAGCGGAGGGAAATCTCTAACTTTTCTTTAGTTTCTTTATTGGATTTTCGTTGAAGGCAACACCACCTATCTTCCTAATTATGAAGAAGCAACTATGTAAAGCTACAATGACTGAAGCACTTGTTCGACTGCCCTGTTGAAAGACCAAGATCAACCTATTACCGAAGGATTCTCTCCTGAGCAGATCTGCTTCCAAGGAGAACGAATTCTCACAAACAGAACAGGCATTGCCTCCATGTATGATAGAGCCAACGACATTACCAACGCCACCATCAGCAAATCTACCGCTTGAAGTATTGAAAGCCTAATGTAGTGCTAGTTATCACGCACCATACATGTCCAACTCATCGTCATCTGGTCGACCAGAGCTTGCAACGCCACTAACATCATTGTTGTCGTTACGTGTGCCAATAGAACTTGGACCAGCTACCGTAAGCTCCTCGGGCGCTGTGTGTGGACGGGCCCCGACATTAGGGGTCGAATATGATGGACGACCGTGGTGGTACTGTTGGCTTCGAGGGTGGTTGGTGCGAGGGTATGGGGAGCCCAGGTTTTTGTCTTGAACAGGCGCTCGAATGTTAGATGGGTTTGTTGAAGTTCTCGGCCGGTTTCTATCCTGGCTGGTCAGAACTGGTCTTCCACCATCAACCACATCAGTGTCTTCATGGTTAGGACGAGATTGAGTCGCTCGAATCCCATGACCTCGTACTCTTGAGGATCTTGCTTGGTTTCCTTGGATGAATGGAGAACCGTACAGATACTCTGAACGTGGACGCATACCTCTGTTGTGGCTTTGAACAGGAATTTGAGAGGTATTCGCAACGTCTAGGAACAGTCCAGCAGGTCTTGGCGGTCGTACAGGGGGCAAACGAGCTGTTGGGTGTACTGATCGAGAATACTGGTTGAGATTGCCCATGGACTCTGAATAGATCGGAACATCATCGAGCTCTGTGGCTTGATCCTCGTCTCTGGTAACTTGGATACGTGGAGTTGACGTCTCAAGAGCCGTGTTTGACACACTGGGCTGATTAACTTGACCCATTCGCTGTGTAGGAGGACTTGCGAAGCTCATGACATTCGTAGGACTTGCAAACTCCATGACATTTGTGTTTGCCCGGAGTGGGTTAAAATGATTCGTTACGATGCCGCTCTTGCTCACGAATGCTTCTCGCCCCTTCGCATCTTTTGGCGGAGTAGGTCTTCTTACTTCCATGTTCGGAATTGAAGTCGTGGACTCTATGACTGGAGATTTGTCTGAATCGATTGTTGACTGAATACCGACTGGTTCATCATCGTCTTGGTTCTCACTGCTGAGCACTGAAACGTTTTCGGTATTGCAACGTTGATCCTGATGCTTGTGAAGTTGCTGTGGAGTAGAGTCATTGAGATTGAGATGCTCTACTGCTGTAGAAAAGGACTGCTGAAGATCACCAAACTTGAATTCTGGATGCGCTGGATCAGAAGTCTCCAGGACTGAAGCAGCTTGTTCATCATCAGAATCTCTCAAATCTGATGTCGGCTCTTTGGCCAAATTCATCTGTCGTCTTGCAAGGCTGCTCTGAGAGAGACGGTTTGTTCGAACGAAGGTATTATCCCTGGTATGGATCGACTCAGTGATTTGATACTCTTTGGTCTGAGAGCCAACGGAGACATTCGGATGAGCTTCAGCAACACTAACGGTAGTCTCGTCGCCATCGCCCTCGGTGAGCACGGAGTTGTCACCTTGTGCAAGGTTCTTTGACTGAGAGGAGCTACTGTCGTTGGATTTACCAAAGATAGCACTTCTCAGACGAGCCAATCTGCTCTTGCTAGGCTTTGAGTGAGGTCTGGCTTGTATGGCAGTCTTTGCTTGGCCTTGCTTTCTGATGTGCCAAGTGCTTGATTTTGAAGTGAGAGGAGTCATTTCTGGACGGATTTCAGGGAGACTCGAAGAATGTTCAACTCCTTCGAGTGCCGCAACTCTTGGATTTGAGGTACTTTGGAGTACTGGTGTAGAGATCCCACTCCTATTCATAGTGGAAATGCTGTCGTATTGACGAAGGTCAGGAGAGGTGGATGTGCTGTGATTAAGAAAGTTGAAACCGCTCATTGAGAGCCATGAAAGTGGTCTTGCCTGTCGCTTAGCTGGAAGGGCGGTGCCTAGTCTCGGCGTTGCAGGTAGAGACTTGTCCAGCTCACAAGTTGCCGTTTTGGGCGTCGACGGGGTTGCCGGGACGTCATCGAAAGGAAGCATATCACGGTCATGCGCCGCCGAGCCTCTAAGAAGAGGATTTAATACATCATCCAGACCGTCAACACCTGCAGATGACTTTCTCTTTGTAACAACGTCTGCGCAGAATGTTAACCTCAATCAAGACGAAGTACAGACAAGCAACTGACCACCATTATCTCCCATAGTGCTGGCAGGTCGTATCGCATCAAACAGGAGAGACAGTGAGCCCTTCCGGCTCTTCTTTTTGGGGTCTTTATCCATGGCTTGATGTGACAAGATGGGATCTCTTTCAACAAGAAGTGGACGTGTTTCGTCTTCTTCAAGATTCTCTGATCGGTATCGATCGCAGCAGCTTTCCTGAATCGCCGACAAGCACATGAATATGCAAGACAGATTCAGAGAGTAAGACAGCTACAGATTGTTTGACACGAGGGAAGTCGAACAAAGACAAAGATAAAGAGGTAGAGAATGGGGAAGGCGCAAGTCAGAATGGGTGTAACAGCAGAGCTTTTCACAAACCTTTGACACTGGAGAGGTGAAGGCAGAAGGATAGGCGCCGCTGAGGGTTTCCCAGGTTTACCAGCGGACGCGGCAGTATCTGGATCACTCATTTTCACAATCTACGTCAAAATTCCTCTTGGAACCTAGGGGGATCAGGGATTACAAACACAGAATCTATGCTTTTACGAGGTCGTGTATCTTGTTGCCGATAGTAACGGATTGGCCACAGCGATATTGTGAAGTTCGTTCGGTCATCAAGCATCTAGAGCGAAAGAAAAGGAGTTCCAGTGAAGTCTGGTGTTGAGCGAGTGAAAAGGGGGGTCGAGTAACAGGAAGGTTTGCCGAATATCGAAATCCGCCCATTACCCTCTCCTGTGACGAGGAATGTGTATCTTGGAGTAGTCATATCTGGGTTATGTTGAGAAGCTCGAAGTCATTCTCTGACGGAAAACGATCTAATTCAGATGGACTTACAACCCGACCAGAAAGACTACAATGAAACACTTCAATCACGATTTGATCTACTCATGGACTGACGGTGAGCCACAATGCCTTATATGAAAGCGGATATATTATGAGAATTGCTTCCCTCGCAGAGGAGATCTCTGACGGCTTGAATGTCCTTACTCTAAATTATTCCAATGGCCGATTGAATATGTGGAGTGTACTACAACGATCCAATGGCTGAGACGATAACATGCCGTTGCTCTTTGCAGATACGAATGCAGGCTTGGCTTTGTCTCCCTCGACTGTCATAGCTGGTACCATGACTGTCTGGCCATCGCAGGTATTGACTAGGAGACTGCTTTGGTTCGAAGTACTTTCCCTAGAGTCAGTGATAGCGTAAGGAACTCCAATAGGTATCTTAGATTGGTGTGTCTGAGAGTCTGGCCCTTCGCGGGAGCTCAAGAGCTGAAAGTCTCCTCCAAAGATGATTCTTATCGGCTTTGGTGAAGTCGCAGCTGTCGTACTTTCATCTTCTGTTGTTGCAACATGAGGTGTCAAGGTCGTCCAAAGTCGACCTAGAACCCTCTGCCTTCGAAGCAGATCTTGAGCTGACCACCTGTTCCAGTCGATCCGCCTATGCTCCGGCTTCACCTTTGGTGCACGACGCAAATGGCTGTCTTGGATCATTGACTCGTTAGGAGAGGTTACAGCCTTCTCGCGGACATTTTCAAACAGTCTATTTTTTACCACATCAACGAGCAATTGAGCGGATTCAGGTTTGACCAAGTCAAGCAAATCCTCGTGGCTCGAAATTGGTGGGATAGGAATACCCGGGCTTTTAGTTTGAGCTAATATGACTCCATGGTCAAATCTCTTGGGGTCCAGTGTCTGCACAGTTACGCCGGTATGAGTATCGCCTGCAAGAAGCGTCCAGTGCAAAGGGGCAGCTCCTCGAAAGCTTCGACGGTTAGTTATGCTGGCGTATTGGGGGCGGGAGACATACTCCGGAAGCATGGACGGATGTACATTTATGCCGCCATACTTGGATAGCTCTAGAAGCCGAGGTGGCACAAAGAGACCAAACGAAACAGCAACGATGAGATTGATTGAGGTTGGTGCACTCTGAAACAATGAGTGCTATCACTATGAATTAGTAAGTGGAGACAACGACATGAAATACACTAACCGTCCATCCGGTGAAGGTATCTATTTCATGAATGGGAAGACCAAGTGATTGAGCTACATCTCTAATGGGTGCTTGATGAGATTAGCATGTAATAAACCCTCCCAAGACTCTCTTACGGTGACGGATCTGTTTGTAACCTCGGCCTACTGGTTTCCCCGGCCGGCAGACAACATCTATTGACTCTATATTAGAGGAACTTGAAATATGCTCGTTGTGCAATGCCTTCAGGCAAGAGATGCTGTATGAATCTGACCCGCAGAACAGTATGCGCAGAGGTTCTTTCGTGTTTGTGCTGAAACAAGCTCGGGATGGGTGACTTGTTGAGGTATGATGGGGAAATGACCAATGAGACAAAGCAATTTTCCAACAATTACCTCGAGACGACCTCAAAGTACGCAAAATCATCGCCTCATCTTTCCTTGGCCTCAACTTATAGAGGTGTTTAGAATTGGCCTCCAATAATCAACGGATACATTTCGGAGTGAATGCACAGAAAACCGGGACCCTTGGGTAAATGCTTGGCATAATGAGGAACTTCGGTTTCTCCAAAAATTTACCTGCGCTGACAGCTCTGAACCTTGTCTATGCACTTTCGAATATATACCTACTTCCGACTTTGTATTTTAAAGAAAAAGGCTTCGAGACCACTGGATTACCTTGGTATAGGGATGGAAGTCTGAAAAACTGCGACCGATCCGTATTTACTCCCTCAATTCCTCCCCCAGTCGCACGGCTATCAACTCCAAAATGCAGAAGGTATTACGGCGGTCTATCCTTTCTCGCAACCAGGCTCTTCGCCGACAAAGGCGCGCGGCTGAGAAAACCTTGCAAAATGGCTTGGCGGAACATGAACGACATATCAAGATGTTGCAAGATGATTACTTTGAAGAGATTCGAAATGAACGTCGAGCCCGTCGTGAAGATTGGATCTTGGGACCACTCGCTCCCAAGAGAGATGTTGGAGAGAACCGAGGAGCGTATGGCACACGTCCAATGCATCACGGCCAGATGCCAGAGGTTATCAAGAGCCAAAGGGTCAAATATATAAATTTCGCAGTTGGGGATCGAGTTTGCGTTCTGCGTGGCAGGGATACAGGCAAGATTGGGAAGGTTGAGAAGGTTGAGGAGGAAAGCCAGACATTGCGAGTCCAAGGTGTCAACCGTGTAAGTCCATGTTTTTGTCCCAATTCGGGACATGGCTGAAAAGAAATTGTGAATCTCATTCTCTTCAGGTGGATCTACGTCTTCTAGATTACCAACTCAAAGAGGATCCGAAATCCCAACCATTCACAACCGCGGAGCTTCCGATATCGATACATGATGTTTGCCTAGTCATGCCTTTCAAAGATCGAAATACTGGCAGTATCAGTGAAGTCCTTATTCGGGACATGTATGGCGGAGAACCGACCATCGAGCGGCACCACCTCTCAAATCTACCCAGTCACACTCGTTATGTCAAAGGCACAGACCAAGAGATTCCCTGGCCAAAAGAGCAAATCTCCCCTAAAGAGACACTTGAACCCGATACATCACGCCTCTACGTTGAGCACGTCTCCTTCTTACCCTCCATATTTGAACCACCGTTACCGGAGGGGGTGATCGATGAAGTTCGAAATCCATACGACCGCTTACGTAATGACCACGAGGAGGAATATATAAAAAAGAAGGTCATGGAAGATCTTGAGACATCGCATAAAGCAAGCCAGAAATTGATCACACCGCAGACAGAATACTGGCAGAGACAGGTGGAGGAGAAAACCAAGAGGGGCCCTCCTACAGTTACGGAAGAGACAATGAGATTAATTGCTGAGACTCAAGCTTTCAACTCGGGAAAATGAACTTGAATATTTAACATGGCCTAAGCTTGGGAGCGGGTATTTGTTCCCCAGCGATTTTGCATGTTTTGTACAATATTACAATATCAAGGCTGATGAATTATCACTCCTGTGTATATATCCATTTCTCTACATCGGTTTCTCATCCTGTGGGTATTTGGAAGCTAAGAAATACTCCTGTACAAAATCAGCTGCAGTGGAAACGCAATCCGTACAATGCTGGAGACAGGCGTCCTATTCACAAAGTGACATTGAAGTATGACGAGAGAGCGGGTGGCCATCACGATCTGGCTTAAAGTCAAATCACGCGAAGAGAACCACCAGGAGTACAGTGACTAGAGTTTGCGATTCTTACATTTCATCTTGGCCGGTATTGGATGATGTCCGGAGGGCATACTCGTGGTAGGGATCATATCTGGGGACATACGGGATTAAACAGAGCAAACCGATTGCATTTGCAGTGGGAACGGCCGAGAGCGCTTCAAAGCCATTTATATTTGGGACGAGCCGATTAAAACAGAGCCCTTATTTCTTGATGAAGATGGAGTATTGATAGGTATGCCTCCCGATGGTCTTTCTGGCATCAGGGAGCAGTTCGATAGAATGAGACTGTCGTGAACAAATGGACATAAATCTCACGAAGCCTCTGCCCAATTATAAGGATATTCATGTAAGGGATAAGGAAGCAATTGGAAATCAAGAGTAGAACAAAATGCAAGCGAATCGGTATTGCCATCAAGTGAAGCAGCAGTTGATAACAGAAGGTGTGTACATCTGTATTGGTAACAAGGACAAGGGAACCTAAAGTAGAAAAGTGCAGGGCAAGGTTCATGTCTCATGTTGGTCGCTTGGTGAACGAGGAGGGTTTGTATTGTTTTGGATACGTGTATCTTGTTCAGTGGTAAAGTAATGTCCACAATACTTGTATGTGTGGATTATTACCGTACATGTTGGGCAGTGCCATGGCTGTGAAATAAGCACAATATGGAAATTACAATACACACAGACAACCCAGATCTTAGAGCTTCCTCTAACCTGTAATTTACTTACGTACAGTACATACAGTTCAGCTGCCTTGGAGACATTCCAGTACACTAGCCACATCTTAATTAACAGCTTCCGAAATCGCCCCTGTACCTTTTTGGGTTACCCTACCGTTGTACCTGTTCTCTACTCTATGGTTCAAGTCATACATCGTGGGCAAGTGTGTATGATCATGCTATACTTTTTGAAGTGTACAAATGATCCAGTGGTATAGGCCTAATCTTCGAGGACTTGTATCAGAATGATTGAGTCCTTACTCGGAGTAGGCTTGTTTGGGTTTTGAATTTACAAATACATGTACCTTACTTACCATTACCCACGCAGCTATCACCGGAGACTCGGGCTGGTACTGTAGCGTAAGTTACCCCAAATAACCCAATCTCATCCACGCAATCGACCGGTCCTTAAGAGTAAACCAAACCACTTCCATTGCTTTGTAACTGCGTCTTCCAAGGAGCCTAGCACCTCTTACATCCAACATCAAATCAGTCTCCGAAACGACATCTAGAAAATTCATCCATTGTATATCGTTGTCGTCGAATCACCTTAATCTGCTATCTATCGAGTTGACCAAAGCGTTCTTGCCTAATCAAACTCTTTTTTCTTGCGCTTTATCAGCGCCTCACAGCCGAAAAGCCCAGGTCACACGAACTCAGCCCGCAGAAACAGTTCCACTAAAGGTGAATCCTGCCTGCGCTTGATCCACTTCAACTCGCATCTTCTCTCAACAACATCTCTTCATCTACCTCTCATCCTCCAAATCAACCACCGAACCTCTTTCGCAGTATCTACTACTGTGGTCTACCTGCTGCACTATTGCTTTCCGATTTATTCATTCACTTCTAATTTCATTCCCCTTGCTGACAAGCCGCCTTACTCTGCAGCATGGCTGAAATTCGCCGCAAACTCGTTATCGTCGGAGACGGTGCTTGCGGAAAGACTTGTTTGTTGATGTAAGTATTCAATGCCCATCTCATCTGAGCCTGCATTGGTGCTTTGTTATACTGACATTCGCTCGTTCCTAGTGTATTTTCGAAAGGCACTTTCCCAGAGGTATGCAATCGGCGCCGCGCGCTCTTACAACCCCTGACCGAATTCACCGTGAACGACACTGCGTGGAAAGGGAAAACCCCCAACGACAGAGAAGGAAGAAATCGGAACTGTTCATAGAGCTTGAAGCTGACACCCCTTGAAACTAGGTCTATGTACCAACTGTCTTCGAGAACTATGTCGCCGATGTCGAAGTTGATGGCAAGCACGTCGAACTAGCCCTTTGGGATACTGCTGGTCAAGAAGATTACGATCGTCTCCGACCGCTATCATACCCCGACTCCCATGTCATCCTCATCTGTTTTGCCGTTGACTCCCCGGATTCGCTTGACAACGTCCAAGAGAAGGTATTCTTTGATGATAATCCGGAGAGAATGATAGTGCTAATATCCGTACTATAGTGGATTTCCGAAGTCTTGCACTTCTGCCAAGGTCTTCCAATTATCCTTGTTGGCTGCAAGAAGGACTTGCGATTCGACCAAAAGACTATCGAAGAACTACACAAGACCTCTCAGAAACCAGTGTCCCCTGAGCAGGTATGCAATCACCACCTTTATATATGACCCAACGAGATTAGTGTACAGCGTTGCGTCATTCCCATGCATTGCTAACCGATTGATTGTACAGGGTGAGGAAGTGCGCAAGAAGATTGGAGCCTACAAATACCTCGAATGCTCTGCAAAATCCGGCGAAGGTGTCCGTGAAGTCTTTGAGTCTGCTACAAGAGCAGCGCTTCTTACTAAGAAGCAAAACAAGAAGCACAAGTGCTTGCTTTTGTAGATTCTTCTTGTTACTAAACCAGTCAGTGAAGAACACCCTCTAGCGGAGACTTCATTGGCATGATACCCGGGATCAGCAAATCGAACAACGTCTCTTGAAACAAAATCCCCTTAAGTCATTCCATAGCTTGCTTGGTCTCGAACGGAAAGGGCGATCCAACAACCATCAAAATGGGTCCTTCTCAAGTTCTTTTATCCAAGGTCAGAAAGGCGGTGTGAGTGGAGTCTTAAACTTCGTCTTGGAGGGAAGGTTTTCACGCAGCATAATATCTCTCTGGCTTTATTTTAACAACTGTTTTGGAGCTTTGTACTTTGTTGTTTGAAACTTATTGTCTGCGTGTTTATTATTCCTTCCAGAGGAAAGGGAAACTACAGAAATTCAGGAGTTAGCATACTATCAACGTCATCGTTTTCTCTGTCCTCTGCTTACTCTCTCTTATCTGCTCTTGATGTTCCAATTGTTTGAGGCCAATGCCAAATCACCCTGCCTTGTTCTCCATACGCAACTCTACCAATTATCGTCATGCAAATCCTATATGTGAACGTCGCCGGTGACAAAGCACTAACTCACACCATATCGTCGATATCGACGCGATAATCACATACGAGGAACCCACCCACCCATTTTCGTTCTACCCAGTCTTTACCATACATCCTACTTGCCTGCTTGTCTAGCCTCTCATTATCCGCCATATATCATATATACACTTGAGCTAAGGTACTGTATCATTCGAATTGAAGGGGTCTGACGGGTTATAATTACCTAGCAGCATGTTAATTTTTTTCCTCGTGGTTCAATGTCTTTCCATTTCCTTTAGCTGCGGGAAGAGCGAATAGAGTTGTAGAGATATTTGGTTGATGGGAAGGAACCGCATATGTAGAAATAGTGTAGGTAAAGGATTTTGGTTTGTGGTGGGTGAGTTTTACTGAAGAAAATAAGGAGAAGGAGAGGACTAGGACGAGGACGAGGAGTTGATGTCGATATTGTTGTGAAAGGTAAGCATAGCTTGGTACATACTTAGGTGGAAACGTATATTTGGAAGATACCCAAGGGAGATTGGTGTTAGGAAAATCAAACCAAAGGCCGTGAATTATAGACATGGAATATCTACCTAAGGAAATGTAGATAAATTGTTCTTATGGATGAATAAGGATATCTATGGATAAAATTACAACTGATCCTCATCATATGGATCAGGTTCGTCTAGTTTTGTAATGACTTTTTGCGGTGCAAAGAAATTCTGTTGCTGTTGTTGCCGATGTGGTTTTTCTTGTTGGATAGGAAGTGATGGTTTTGATAATTCGTCTTCTTCATCATCTTCATTTTCGTCCTCTTCTTCGTCTTCCTGCTGTTCTTCTTCGTCAACGTCGACATCTTCGGCTTCACTACCCAATTCCTCTGTCACCAGGTTCTGATCGTCACCGTCATGCATGTACTCATCTTCATCTTCGTCACTACTTCCACTTCCCTCACTATCGCCATCACTCCCGGGATCGTAATCTTCCTCCTCCTCATCTTCTTCGTCTTCTTCCTCGGCTTCGAGCTGTTGTTGCGCTTTCTGAAGTTCGCTTTCTTCTCCCGCACCATCGGCGCTACCGCTATGCGTGTTCTCGACATTATCCGCCCCTCTCTTTTTATTGATGTTGAGTTTCTTGGCCCGACGGCCGGCTGCCATACTGGCATCGCTTAGTTCATGACGTTTGATGTAGGAATCAATGCCAGCGAAGTCAGCCTGATCAATCATGGAAAATTCAAATTCTTCGATGTCGGGGATTGCTGTGCCAGTAGTGTTACTGTTATCGTCGGGAGACAGTGAAACAGATATGACGAGGTTGAAGGTTCTTTGAAGTACGGAGGTATAGGATATGGATTGGATGTAATCGAAGGGGAAAAAGACGAGTGGCTTCTTGAAGCCGAAGAAGATGCCGTTCGAGAGGAAAAATAAGTAACCTGAGATAAATCATGTTAGCAAATAAGATCAGCGGACGGTGACTGTGTAATCAACCAACCATCTTTGCTTCCTCTGAAGGCTTTGACATGATAGGCTGTCTCGCCTTTTCTATGCGCTTCTGGTATTGCGCTCGAAAACTCTTCGTCGTTCGGTTGAGTAAGCTTGATATCAGCGGTTGAGAGAGCAATGTTCAATGCTCCGTCAAGTATATTGTCCCCTGACGATCCCAATTGTTGTACCCACTCCTCATCGAGCACGTTGGCATTTTTAGGAGCCCCTTGGCCCATCGTCCAAAGTATGATCTCTCCTGTAGTATCGGGATTTGGATTCTGCCTTCCAATGCCTTCGCCATATTCGGGAATGAGGCAATAATTGTATTGTTTCTGCGCCTTCTCAGGCACTGGGAGGCGGAAAGCATAGGCTAGATATCGATCAGTCGAGGGGTTGAAATTGAGGTCTCAAAAGCACAGACCAAATTTCCGTATATTCTCAGAGGCTTCAATTTTGCCAGAAGCAGGATTTCTCAACTGTATAATTTCTTTTGAAAATTCCAAATGTAATTTCTTCCGCTGAGGGATCGAGAAAGACACGTCCTTGACGTCGAACCTAGGTTGAATTTCCCCGGCAGGTTGGGAACCATTGGTAGCATGCCCTCCCAGGACAACATCTTCTAGTTTCCTCTTCTTTGGGTTACCTAGGTCACCAGACGCTCCGGGGGAAGAGCTCGACGTGCTCAATGCGAGGATGAAGTCCGAGACCTGATAGATGAATGATCGAAGTTCGGGAGACTGAGCTGGTGTAGTGTTAACAACGACGATCGTCAAGACCGAGTTACGCAACATACCAGCAAGCCCTAACGCATGATTGCCCAGATTTGGATTGCCATTGCCATTAAAGGCACGGATGACGAGGTCCTGGCCAGCAGGATCCATATCGGTCAGTATGTCAGGTGCGCTTGTTCCTTTGCGATCCTCGGCTTTCAAGGACGAGGTCGTTCAGGAGTTGATAGATGTATGTTGCTCAGGCTTGTTGTACAGAAGTTATTGATTGCAGGAGAGCTGTCGCGTGGGACCGCGACAAGGTCCCGCATACGACATCATCGTCGAGACAATGTTTGGAGGGACAGCACACGGGGCATGGTTTGATCACTTCATGGTTTACTAGATAGCCCTCTTTTCATTCCTTATCACTGAGCCTCAAAATTGTCCTCGATATTATATGACCTCTTCTTTCGCTTCCTCGGAAGCTACCACCATCATTCCTGCGGAACTTTCATTCCTTACTATTTATAATCCTTCTCTTGCCGATAACGACGAGAACCTACGGGACCAGATTGTCTTCTATACATCCAAAGATACACGCGCAAGAGGGAAGCGGAATGTCGGGAATGAAGATGAAGAAACTGCTCTGCGTGAGGAGGAAAACGAAAAGCTTCGGCAGGTTGGACTTGCGCAGGGCATGGTGAATTTCGCAAGGTGGGTTTGGAAGTATTATACGAATGAAAACTTTGGGGCTGAAATAAGTTCAGAAATTTCTCGGATGGCAAAGCAGTTGACACTGTTGAGACTGAGAAGTCCAGAGTGATTTTGCATGAGCTTGAACCGGGATGGTGGATTTTGGCCTCTATTCATTTAACGCAGCTATCGTCTTCGCGAAACTCCTCGGATGGCGAACCCAAGTTTGAATATTCATCACGCGAAGTCGCACCGCCACAACTGCTCCTTCGACAACTGACACGAGCTCATTCTATCTTCATGTTACACCATTCCGCTACGCTCAACGATCTATTCTCACGTCTCGGTCGGCAGAAGTTCTGTAGCCTACTCGAGCGATTTTGGTCACGCTTCATTTGGAATTGGAACGTGTTGCTACACGGTAATCCCGCGGTTGATATATTCAATGGAACCAAGCTGGCAGCCGGGGGAGAACTAGGAATCGGTGTAGGAGAGGAGGAATGGGGTAGTGGGGAGAGAGAAGTCTTGGAAGATTTCGTCTCTCGGACGGACGGCCTCGTTGACCTGGTGGTGTCTCGGTTCGGGGATGCACCGCCACCCAAGGCTGACGCAGAGAAAGAGTCCCATTCGGCAATAACCAAGGTGGAAGAACCCTGGTTAGGTGCTGATATCGACCCTAGACCTTCTGATGGCGTACTCTTTTCAGGTGTTGGTACCCTTTCGCGGCAATCGCTGACAACGGTTTCGCATTGGATGGAATGGATCTACAGATATGGCTCAAATGCATATGGTGTCGGCGAAAACCCTGCATCTGCCCATCGCCGCCGAAGGAAAAAGACACCGCGGCATTCTCAAGATTTCAGTGGACGAGTAGCCGTAGTGCGTGGTCCAAAGTCGGTCCGCAGGACGGCGATCATGAACAATGCGACTGCACCTGGTATTCCTCCTCCACTTGTTCGGACAGTCGAAAAGTCTCTTCAAACAGCTACCGCGAAGGCTTTAGATGAATCAGACGCGCCCAAACTTGGCAATCAACAGCCTCAAGCAAACCCTGTAGCAGGCCCTGAAGCAAATACATCAACATCTGGGACGGATACTATGATGAAATACCTAACACTGGGTTACGGTTCCGCATGGTCACTACCAACAAAAACTTTCCAAGTGCGTCAAAAAGATAATAAAGAAACAGAAAGGGAGCCAGAACAAAATGACGGCGACAGCCCTGAGGCAGAGCACGACAAACCTGAAGAGAAGGAAGATACACCGCTGAGTTTAGTAGATCCTACTCCTGAAGTGAGCGATGATGAGTCACAGGTGTTCAAACAGCGACTAGAGGAATCCATGGGAAAGTTCATCATTGGCTTGACCGGCGATTTGGAAAATGACATCGAAGAGACAGATGAACCCAAGGATGACTCAGCACCCCGTGAGCAACGGATCCTTGTGCGTATCATCAATGTCGAGACAACTAGAGAGCTACCAACAATTGGGCCTTGGAATGATCGACAAAATGGTGATCCTGAAGGACCGGGCTTTCGACACCACAAATTACAGGTCGCAGTTTACGTACACCAGCCATTCATATTCACCTTTCTCTATGTTCTTCACACGCCAAGCCTAAGTTATCCTTCCTTCTATCGATCTATACATCATCAGCTTGGACCTCTTCAGAAGCCTTTGCTCAATTCAACCGATCCTGCGAAGGTCGCTCAGCGCATCGAAGCTGCCATGGGAGAGACCCATTCGATTGCTTCATCCACGACTCACTCAATACATGATTTGGTTTTCGATCCGCGGAAATTGACTGTACACACCAGTATCGCGAACATTCCTGTTCCTGGAACACTAGCTGCAGAAGGTCTTATTCAGAGCTCAAGTGGTTCTTGGCTTACTCTAGGCATACCTACTGGTTCCTCGACTGTACGCCCGCCTGCAGGATCACCTTCTAGCTCTTTGAGCCCGTGGACCCGTGTGGATGCTTTGAATGTTCACATGCAGATCTTGAACACTTACATCGCAACCAGATCATTACCTCACGAGTTTGAACGAACAGCAAAGACGTCCCGAGGTTGGTGGGTATTGTGGATGCGAATCCCCCAGTCCGCAAAGCAAAGCGACGAGAACAACCAACCCGAAGAAGCGTTCCTCGTCAGACAGTCCACTGAAGCTGTGAGTCGAGGTAAGGAAAGAAAAGTGTCTAGTAAAGGTTCTTGGCTTGTAAGGGACAGAGAGGTAAGCGGACCTAGCTTGAGTGGAGGTGCTGGGCTTGGATCGGGGGTCTCCGAAGGCATCGGAGTGGATGCAAGACGCTGGGTCGAAGGACTATTGGCACTCAACCGGTGATACCCCACGCCTCTGCCGGGAGAGTGGTTCCGGATTAGAGAAACCTTTAGGATGCTGGAGAGATGACTGTAGGACGTATCAACCAAAGACGTGTTCAACAGCTTGAAACGAACCTGGCAACGACTTTACTTCGTAGCAATGTGTGGAGTTTCGTTCTGATCACCCTGCTGTAGGGGTTAGTCTCAATGATTGACTCATAATATATACCGATGAACCGTGCCCTGTGCAGCGGACCATCGAGATATACCATGAGTCAAGTCTGAAAATGCCTCACTATTGTTGGCTTGGTTTCTCACTCACAATGATTGGGTGAATTTACGTTTAAGTAAGATTCCGAGGATCGGAAAACAGAAAAATTTAAGGGAAAGCGATGATTTGGCTGCCCCGCCAGAACCGCGAATCTTCAGTCTTTCGACCCCGCGAACAAATTTCCAATTGGTTTGAGTCAAACGACACCACAGCCAAGTATTTAGATCCCTAGATGCGCACCAAGAAACACGCAGTCTTAGTCAATGTCGCAGACATCTTGATAATCTTTTGAACACTCTCGATCTGAAATATGCCTACAACTTTGGTGCTCGGTGCCCAGTGGGGTGACGAGGGTAAGGGTAAGCTAGTCGATATTCTTGCGCAAAAAGCCACTCTTTGCTGTCGTGCCGCTGGCGGTAACAATGCCGGCCATACCATTGTTGTCAACAATACCACATACGATTTCCATATACTACCATCAGGTCTGATCAACCCGAGTTGCAAAGTCAACCTCATTGGCGCTGGTTGTGTCGTCCATGTGCCTTCTTTCTTCAAAGAGCTTGATGCGCTGGCCGCAAAGGGACTGGAGGGTGTCAGAGACAGGATCTTGATCAGTGATCGGGCGCATATCTGTTTCGACCTTCATGTCGCCGTTGACGGCATTGTGGAAGATACAACGGCAAAGATTGACGGCGGAAAAGGCAAGATTGGTACTACCAGGAAGGGCATTGGCCCATGTTACAGTGACAAGGTTGCCAGACGTGGCGTTCCCTTCTGGATGCTTGTCGGCGAGGGGGACAGATGGGAAACTAGATTAAGGGATTTGGAAAAGGCGTATCGCAAACTGTACGGAGATGTGGCCTTGCAGGACTACGACCTTGAGGACGAGATCAAGAGGTTTAGGGTACGTGAAGCCTATCCTTAATTTCTCACTGACCATCACTGACTTCAATCCTACCAGCAATATCGTGAGGAACTAGCACCTTTCATCATCCAACAGACGCCGCTCCTCTCGTCTGCATCTTCTCCATTGGCCCAGGTCGCAACACAAGACGGTTTCGCCTCATGGCAAAAACCGCAAGAGCATAACATCCTTATCGAGGGTGCCAACGCCATACTTCTTGATGTCGACCACGGCACCTATCCATTTGTTACATCTTCTTCTACCGGTCTTGGTGGTGTCTTTACTGGCCTGGCTGGGTTATCCCCACTCGCTCTCACAACTCCTGGATCATCCATCGTCGGTGTTGTGAAAGCCTACACCACACGTGTTGGTTCTGGACCGTTCCCTACCGAGCTCGACGCTGCCGCTCACCCTGACCTCGAACCCAGTGAATACGCCTACGGAGAAGCGCTACAACGAATTGGTCGAGAATATGGTGTTACAACTGGCCGTAAACGTCGCTGCGGCTGGCTCGATCTAGTCATTGTCAAATATTCCGCTCAAGTAAATTGCTACACAGCCATCAATCTCACTAAACTCGACATCCTGGACTCATTCGATGAAATCCGTGTCGCAACTTCTTACTCCCTCGACGGACAGGAAGTCGACACCTTCCCAGCCGATCTCGATCAAATGGCTAGATTGAAAGTGAACTACAAAACTTTTCCAGGTTGGAAAACGGAGACAACAGGAGCGAAAACCTTTGGAGATTTGCCCCCGAAAGCGAAAGAATATGTTGAATTCATCGAAAAGGAGGTTGGTGTACCAGTGAAATGGATCGGTACTGGACCAAAAAGAGAAGACATGGTTGTGCGATAAGGTTGAAGATGAATACATTAATTACGGGGGTGAGAAGAAAAGCAACAAATGTCTTGTGATTTTTTCCCTCTCTTTTTTTTCTTTTTTTTCTTTTTTGTTAACTACTCTATATAAATAAATAGATAGATCGATAGAAACTAATCGACTAGATCCAAGAACATTCATCGGAGAACGGGTCAACGGAAAACCGGTTCCGGTCTGGTGAATCTATCTATTCATGGGAAAAAGGGAAGGAAGAGTTGGGAAGGGGGGGAGATAGCTGAATTCAAAGAGGGAGGTAGAGGTAGAGGTAGAGAGAGAGAGTTAGATATATATATGCATGCATGCAAGTAACTTAAACCTCTATATATCTACATCTACATCTACATCTAACGTTACATATGTAGATAGATACAATCAATCCCTCAATGTTTATATATATTAATTTCTTTACCCTTAGGACGTATATACAGTACAATGTGACTCAGATATCAGATATACTTGAGGAACTTCCAAGAAGTCAGGAAGAGTTGGAAAATTTTTTTTTTCTAGACAAAATAATTAAAATGGAGTTCTGAGATGGATAGTCATTTTCAAAAAGTCTTCAATATCTTCTTGTCCAATTATCTGGGTATACTACATAAATATAGGTATAATAAATCGATGGGAATGCTACTTGCAAATAGCAATTCACAGTCCGTTGTAGCCCAAGATTCTTCTCCTGTGTATCTTCAGATGTTCTTCATACGCCACCAGGGATGCGGGTCCGACTTCCATTGATGGAATATTTTGCGAAGGCCCCAATCCCACCCAATGCGGTTCCAAAACCGTATGTGCTCTCCTATAACATGTGTACAGAAATTCGTAGCTGTCGTTTCCGCCGAATCAAAATCAACGCTAAATGGTATCCCGAAGTAATAAGAACAAAACAGAATCACCAAAATGGTCATAATAGGTGACAGGCTTGATCTTGAAGCCGTCAATACGGACAATGCAATCGTTGGCACCAATCCAGGACCTCTTGCCGTATGGCGATCCCATATGCTTTCATCGCTGTTTAAAACTCTTCAAGAGATGGACAGAGAATTCCAAAACAAAAATGTTGACACATCTGTTTCGGAATCCATCTGCCATAATGCAGTAGAGATGAGATGTACTATCTGTACTCTTCTTCTAATGTTTCTCTGAATCCACCGACACTCCTTTTTCTCGACCAACCGAGCTTTGCTCCCATACGTTTCCATGCTCCGCTGTCAGAACGGCCTTTGCTATAGCTTTGGCTCGAAATGCCCAAGCCCATTTCACCAAAAGGTGGTGTTGTTGGAGGTGTCATGGGGTCAACATCACTGTGAGCAGGAGACATGCTACTGGAATCATCTGTGAGGGTATCTCGGGTCGAACTTCCAACCGACGTATGGCTGACTTGCGGTACCTTGTGGCTACCAGACGAAGACATGTGTAAAGCGTTTGTGAGAGCAGATAGAGGACGGTGATACGATTGTTGGGGGGCACGAGTGACTGAAAAATCGGCGCTAGATGAGGGCGAATGTTTGCTCTTTGTCTGTGACTTCTTCTCATCAGATGTCTGCCGAATACCAGTTGTCAAATCACCGCCATTGCTCGTCCATGATGAGGCACTTTGTGGCTGGGGAGAAGGAGCCTGAGAAGCACAAGAGTGCAGAAATGGCATCCATATAGATTCCTGCATCAAATCTCGCATTCTTTTGATGGCTGGTTCTAAAACCTCTGGAG
Organism: Phaeomoniella chlamydospora; assembly: GCA_001006345.1. Taxonomy (NCBI): domain Eukaryota; kingdom Fungi; phylum Ascomycota; class Eurotiomycetes; order Phaeomoniellales; family Phaeomoniellaceae; genus Phaeomoniella; species Phaeomoniella chlamydospora. Next base: position 144,310 of record LCWF01000010.1, on the reverse strand, counting down.
GTGGTGGCATCACGTCGTGCTGATATAACAAGAGCTCGTCTCGTACTTCCGATGAGAGGTTGACCTCACGAAGGGAACCCGGAGAGAGAAACGTGTTAATCAATTTCTCCCAGTCGTCTTGTAGATCACACACTTCCTGCGACTCTGTTGTGATGGGAAAGCTGGCTAGGCTCGCCACAGTTGAGTTATAGTTCTGCTGGTATTTCCTTGCCGCCATGACAAATTCTAATGTTTCTAAGCAATGATTTTGGGAGAGGAAAGCGGTAAATGCGCTGAGGGTATATGGTGGTGGGGAAGTGTTGTTGAGAACATCTGTGAGTAGAGGTGTCGCGGTGGGCGAGTTGCCCCCTTTGAAACTCGACTTGGAAACGGTCTTGGGCCGCGACCGTGTTGAATCCTGCCCTGACATGACCGTATCTTCGTCAGAGTCCCAGGTTGAAGTTATCGGCGAGGTTTGCGGTGAGGGATCGGGAGTCAATGGAAGTTTTGTGGTTGGATGCGGAAGATGGTGTACTTTCCACCGCAGCATTGCGTGCAACATACAACCCTGTTCTCTTCTTGTATGTATACACCTCTCCCACTTCATCTCAAAGCCCGAATGGATCGGGGAAACAATGCTGCTGATAAACCGGCCACGTCCCAGAGTGCCAGTGAGGTCGAGTTGGATTTAAACTTTGTTTTTAATTGTCCCAACGCCCTTGACAAGTTCAGTTAATACCTCTTTCGTCCACCGCAATATCAGGCCTTGTCGGATGCACGATTATTGGCTGGCGAAGATCGCCGGCGGTCGGAGGGGCAGGTCGTAGGGTATCGGTATGACTCTGTGCAACCTTTGGTCGCAAAATTCAGAGAATTCGTCGCGCCTAGTGGTTGACAATTGGATGAATTATGTTGCGAAAGTCTCGCTGAGGTAAGGGAGACCGGCGGGGTAGATCTATTTGTCGGGTTGAGAACGAAAGAGTTCAAGCTAAGCGGAAGGAGATCAAAGATGCAAAGGTTCAGTTGGATAGATCTGTCGGATAGTATTGCAAACCCTATAGGTGATCTTGTCGAGGGGTGAAGGGGTGTCGAGCAGATTGAAGATGGAAAGAAGACGAAAGAGTGTAGGAGAAAGGTTGCGGCGCCCTTAGACGACGAGGATCGGGTGGGTGCAGTGGTGTCTTTGTGGTATAGTATTGAATTGTGTAGCGCGTGTTATTGTGTGCATGGTAAGAGCAGACCTTGATCGATGGAAGTTTGGGAGCAATACTTGGTTGTCGGAGAAGAAAAGCGATCGTTCTTGTGGCTGAATGCGTTACTTCTGATCGCTGGAAGGTACACGCCACCAGACTAGGAAGGCGAAAATGGGAAAGAGGAGAGTTTTGAGGTGGAATCAGCAGGGAAAGGCAAACGTCTTTTTGAGTTTGAGCAAAAGGTTACAACCCGCAGTAAGGACGACTGACGAAACAGCGCCAAACCAGAAAAAAAGCTAAAGATGATGGAGAAAAAGGAAGCAGGAGAAGAACGACGAAGGTCGAAAGAGGGTCCAAGGTCAGGAGGGAGGAGTAGGATCAGGAGGAGAGGCGTCAAAGATGAGTCCAACACTAAAAGCTTAGCCGAACTATGATTGTCGTGATAGTATCCTCTTGAAGTAGTCTGGTGGGCGGAGAGGAGTCGCTCCATAGAAGATGTATCGTCGCAGAAAAGACCCGGCATCACTTTTGGGGATTATGATACCCTGAGTAACATTATTATTGTTATTATTATTCTACTAAGTACATAATATGGCACAGTACGTACACGTATAGTAAATTATTGTAGAGACACTCGCACCTGAGAGGGGGTACCTTGCTTCTGATCGTACTCTGTAGTCTTCCTTACCAAATGTAATTACAGGACCTAGCAGGAACGTAATATGTATCTGTACGGAAAAGATAGGCCTCTTTTCATTACAGAGTCTACTCTATCATTCACTCTACCACAAAGGGACCCCTTGGACGTTCTCTTTCCCCCCCTCTCTCTGGCTTTTCATTTGTAAGCCAAGGAATGGAAAGCAATGAAAGCATTGAATGAAAGAATGAAGAAAATGGCGAAATTGAGTCCAATAATGAATTGATTGCCCGAGTTACTCACAGTACAGAGGATAGAGGATAGGGCAGGGATTTAGCTTGCCTCTTGACGACAGAGTTCCACATCACCTGTTGAACGCGGACGATGGAGGAAGATTTTGGTTTTGGACTAAGTCGTAATAATGTCCGGATCAAGGAGTGGAGTTGAGGTGTGGATCGTACAGTACAAGGCAACGATCAACAAACTTGGGGCGGCATGAAGGGCTTTGGTGTGCCAAGGGCAACTCACCGTGTACTCAGATACCTAGGTATGTACTGTAATTACAGGAGTAGAGAGTACTCTGCACCACATACTCTTAGCACTCTCAATGAATAACCTCCTAGGTACCTACTACGTACTACTATGGTATGTAGATACTGTACCCAATTTGCTCTGTCCTCATCCATGTAGGCCTCCGGATTGTGGGATTGTACGCCTATCTTGAGGATATCATGATCATCCTCCCTCACTCCACCAGGGCGCATTGTGGGAGGTACTCTGTAAAGCGCGGGAAGGATTTTCCATGAGCTGACATGTTTCGTGTGCTTTTCAAAACCAATCCCCTAATGGGAAAATTGGATACCGCGCTTGCAGAAGGATCAGGCACGCGCCAGAGAAAAGTGTCAATAATAATACTGTAACAACAGCAACGGGAAGCCTGAAATGAAAGAACAGCCAGTCTCACACACAATAGCAACGAACGGGCAGATGATGTCGCAATCGAATGGAAGACGCCGGCAAGGAAGCATGCGTGAGAATTGACCAACCCGACGAGTGGCTACTCAGAGTACGGCCGCCAATTTCCTCCTCTTTCCTTGCATGGACCACCATTACGAGACATGATTCGTTGAGCATGGAAAACCCACGACGGTTGAAGGTACCGAACAATGAATTTTAGTTTTCATTGCCTGCCAGAGCCATGATTGATGTTGATGGGACTCTTGTCCTCTGGTAAAGGAACTATGTATACAATAAGACAGGACTTGCTGTACTACTATTATGTACTCTGTAATTACCACAATAATGGGGCCGAGATGGAACATTCCTCACAGGCTTCTAGAAGACACGTAGAAGATTCTCTCTTATCACCCCTCTAGTCTCCAATAGGATTAGTGTGGTGACTGATCCACACACAGGCTCCGCAGAGTACTCCTCAGAGTAACGCACACAGCACAGCCCCCCCTTTCCTTCTCTCTGCTCTGAGTACAGTACCCATATTATGTTCTTTCAGGGCTTGATTGATTCGCCTACCGAAAGACATTGACAACCAATGATATTAATGAAGTACTTACTCAGACTTACCCTCCTGCTGCTTCTCCTGCATCAACGTGTGACACAGAATGCAGCATTCTCACCTCTCTCTCCTCCATTCTTTGTCAATCCCCTCATTCTTTCATAGAGAGTCGTGTCTTTGCATTAGTTGGTTTCCCCATCGAGTGACCGATATGCTACAGTATCCGAGCCAAAGTGCTTTGTCATCGGCATGATACTCAGAGTAGATGACTTGGAGTGGATACGTTATTCCCACCCGAAACTCGACCGCTTTGTGGATGGAAGATATTTCTTTCATTATCGCGGATTGTTCACGGACTACTATGTATAAGCACGCACACCCTCGACCTAGGTACCCATTTTCCGACTTCTGTCAGGCTAGAAGATTTCTGGTCGACGGAGTCACTCTGTAGATGGTAAGGTACCGATTAGTACTGTGGTATTACACTCTGGAGTAGTACAGAATACATCAGATTTTGTCCGACGCACTGCTTCCTACTATGTACTATGTACCATATTATGTAGAAACTTGTACCCATCATCAGACCACGGCTACGCTACCCGATCAAATCACCGATCCAAACCGTCACTAGAAATGTGCTAATTAGAGGGAGGACACTTAAATACCATGATTTACTACTATGTACGTAATTACTGTGTAAAGCCATTCATGGGGCTAAAGGTTCTGCCGCTTCGCGTTTTCCAAACGCACAAAACCAAGGTGAAGGGTAGTAGTAGATCGGCTCCATTCTACCAAACAAAGCCCATTATATTCGTGTGCCGAGGTACGGTGTAGTGCATTATCGTCCGTCCGTCGCTTTTACAAGAACGGACAGAGCACCAAAGTCTGCTGCGGTATTTAATTAATTGCCATGTTTCATACTCTTCGTTAAGATGCTTCTAGCCTGCCTTCTAGAAGCTTCATGTACTGTACTGTACCACTTCTCGGTGCGCCACTATTCCCATAGTACGATTCTTGACTGGTGGTCTCGCCGAATCTCGCTAATGGCTATACGAGAATATCTACAGAGATTGTTGAACATATTGCATCCTCTTCTCTTTTCGCCGAACTGGAGCGGCGCGAGAAAAGGTATGCTCAGAGTAATCGAATGGATGCATCAGGTGGTATCCATCTCCTAATGGAATTTCTCCAACTTCGCGGTGTGCATTACGGAATATAGCCTAAAGCTGCACCATCGCGCCCTATTGCCAACATCCTTGCTTGCAGATACGTGATCGGCATCAATTTTTACCATGTCCATCGTTGCATTAAAATAGGCCATGCAAGCTAACCCGGCCTGCAGCTTCTCCCACAGTTATCCATGCTCTCTGAGACGACGATAGCTGGAGCGGAATTGCGGTCCAGCGTGTAGTCGTGCAAACCCCCAAATCACATCCTGCGCTGGCACACGGAACCAGTCCTGGGTATATATATTCACGTTGATTCGCTCCGTATCCGTATACCCAGAGCACATAATGACTCTTTGGTGTCCCAACCTGGGATCTACTCTGTACCTGAATGGACCATGACAGCCCCCTGGTACCTTAGTCTTCTTAGTATCCCTACCATGTTCCTTGTTCATACCCCGACATCTCAACAATACTCTGAATAGTGTAGCTCACGAAGTTGCTCTCATTGGTTCTATTACTCAAGGTCCTTACTTATTGCCTGCAGTAATGTAACATACCTCCCTACCTCCCTGGACCATCTTTTCATTTGACTTTTCTTGGCGTGTCCTGGTATTGATATGGATCTGAAGTCTGCAAGGTTCTTATCCGGATAGCACAATTAAAACATTCGGTTATCAGACAAAGCAGATCACTTTCCTTCCCGCGTCTAATTAATCATAATCCATAGGAAGTCATCTTCCTGTTACGGGGCAACTGTCGATAGACATCAACTTTGGACTATTGCCGAGACAGTGCCAAGACAGTGCCTTCTTCAGAGTACCCTATCATCAGAGTAACTTATGAACCACCAAGCCGACCAGAGAAATCGCAAGCTCACCATGAATAGAAGACAACATCCTGAACCCGTACGTGGAGTGGTTCTTCTTTGTTGCGGCATCACGCCGAAAAAAAGATGCGGTTTCTAGGATTTCCTAATCCGGAGGAATACAGCAACTGGAGACCAAACCTTATCTGCAAACAGCCGAAAAGCTTACACGTCTTGATGAGGGCTACTACTAGACAGACAGATGTCAACACAGACCTGGATGATTCCCTAGGAACATTCCTGTCTAATCCCCAAGGTCTCAATCACCTAGTCAACCACGGGGCTTACTTTTGGATAGCCGAATCCTTGTCTGCACTTCATTTGAGATATCGCCTGGTTGAAAAAGCTCACTCCAAGATCAGAACTCGGTCGTTACCGCATCACCCTCCCATATATTGCCTAGATATTGCTATGGAATGTCCATGACTCCTTTCATCCTTGACTACAGTACGTCTGCCATTGCCTCTTCGTTGAGCTTGACGCCCAATCTGTGCGGAAGAGGCGCCGCCGCCATGAACCAAGCCGGATTCGGGGACCCGTTCCTTCGATAGGGCAGATACTGCTGTCGTTCAACGGGGAGGCCGCTGACTTCTCTTGTGTCTGGTGACGGCTAGACACAATACACAGCTACCAGTCCCTCTCCACTAATCCACACTTTCCCACCTCCCATTGTTTGCATGTCTGCATATGGACACCATGACGCACAAGGCCCCAATCCATCAGGATCCCAATGCGGTAACGGACTGCCTTTGGGGGGTTGAACTCACCATCAATAACTGGCACATCCTGGCACCATGGACCCCTTGTTCTCCAGATGAACATTGAACCCTTTGGGCTGGGTTGAGCGGTGACGTCGACGCCACGATTGGCAACACCGGACCACTAAGGAAATACACACTCTGGACGCCGATTGAATACCGACGGAGTTCCGACAATCAACCTTGACCTCACAGGTTGTCTGAACGAAACGAAACGCAACGACGTACGTTAGCTGGGTATGCCATCAGCCTAGACTTCGGTTCACAAGTCCAGCCACGAAGTTGTCTCTGCGAGAGCAGTCATTTGTCTGGTCTCTCACTTGTCCAGTGAGGTCACTCTTCTCCAAACTTTGAAGCCTGCTGGTCTCTATAGGCCCCTTTCGCATCTTGTTCGTTTAAAAGGTTTCCTAGGAACCCCCCGTTTGGGAATGTATATCCGGTAGCGAACTCATTTTCCCACCACAACGACAACGACAACTTCCAGTTTCCAATATCAAGACATCGTGACGAGAGCAACATCACTCACACCTTGTTTCCCTTGTCCTTTTCCTTCCTATGTTCCCCCCTCATACCAAGTACCAAACAGATACAGGTGCTTGTCAAGCAATGAAACCTGTAGGCCGATGGCAAGAGGAAGCAATTTGTCCTGAAGAATTGTAGAATAGGACCATATCTATCAATAGATCACTCCTTTCTTTCTTCTCTCTCTTTCATTTTCATTTTCATCATCATCTTCTTCTTCCTCCTTTCGTTCTTCTCCACGAGATATCAATTATTTATTTATCCATACAAGAAAACAATAATATAGATTCAAAAACTTTACCATCAGAATTCGAATTCCCGTCACAGTAAAATAAACCCCCCCAAAAAAAAGATTTTCCGAAATATTCCTCTATATTACTATAGAAGAGATCATGAGTAGATACTGTACATATAACTAACTATACTATTAATCAACAACAATCTATTCGTTATAAGTTATATCACAATCAATAAAATCAATCATCCAAGGAATTACTTAATGAGTTATTACCCCCCCCCCCTTTTTTTTTATTATATTTTAATATATGCTACGCTACATTACATCTCTCCTGGTAAACCCATTTACTTACTTATCCAATTACCATCCCATCCCATCCCATCATATTCTATTCTATTCTATTCTAGAAAACCAAATAAAACCTCGATCTTCATGAATCATGATGTATCTGACCTATATAACATTAATCAATCAATCAATTCAAAACTTATTAATTCATTTTCGTCTCCGTCTCCGTCTCCGTCATCTCAATTCTCATTTATCCTTTTTTTTCATCTCTTGGATTCTACTGTACGGAAAATACTTTCCCTGGATAGGTAGGTAGGGATGTAGGTATGTATGCATACGAAAGGAAAGGAATGCACCTGTCTGTATTAATTTATTTATTATAACGTATATGAAGAAATCATAGAATGAAGTATCTTGTATCTTGTATCTTGTAAAGTCTACGGTGATATAGATGTAGTTAGTCTGTTTACAATTCTTCTTCTTCTTCTTCTTCTTGTTGTTGTTATTGTAGAGGTGTATTGTAGCTACATTCCTTCCTTGGATAAATATTATGAAACAGAGGAGCAAAACAGGTAAGGTTCATACTGTAGTAATTGTATTGGATAATTACTGTAGCTTAAGTGTCTAGAAGTACAGTATTTGAGGTGTGCGGAATCTACAGTACATACAGTATCTAGATTATAGAGTGTTCCAAAGGGCTTGGCATACAGGGACTGGGAATATCATTCCTGCTTAAGGATCCGAAAAGGAAGGGAATTGCGTGGGGTTAATTGATTTCAACCGTATGAAAAGAGATCTGGGTAATTTATCTTGAACGACGACGACAAGTAGGAGGAGGAGGTGGTGGTGGTGGATGAGTACACTAATGGGAGTTGTTATCATGGGAGGGATATACTTTGTACTTTGTCATCATGATAACTCCGCCCGTGTCTCCTATCTCTCATAAACTGATCAATTTCAAGGCCAATCCGAAACTCCTTGAGCCTTAGACTGACCAACCAATGTAGGAAAAGAAAGAGAGGTTTTAGTTTAATCTCATAGCTTTTCCTCTCAGCAGTGTACAAGTTGAAAACCTGCTCTACTCTGATATGATATGACCATATCTCTGTCGAGAATCCTAGACTTTTACTTCCCAATCTAGTGCGTGGCTTGGCCACATCAGAAGCTTCTTGTATAGGTCTTTCTGGAAGAGGAACGCAGCATTGTCCTATTGCTCCCAAGTACGTGGCGAGTGTTGACGGCAAGATTAACTGTGATGATATGACGTTATGTATCGTCATAACATCTCCGGCATGCACCGGAAATGAAGGGGTCGATGAACTCATGTCGGTCGCTTCGTGCCAAGGTATCTCAAATAGTTGATTCGTGTCTAGGCCAAGGAAAGCGTCATTTGCCCCGTCCACGTACAGTTCTTCGGCGGTATCGTTTGTGAGAGACTGTACACGCAGCAATCATCCCAGGCGCAGTGAACTGCTGGAAAAGATACGGCGAATAAGATCCTGCAGCATCAACATGTCCATCGGCAGCGGATGGTGTTTCGTTAACGTCAAGCTTGGTAAAGATGCCAAAGGTGTCATCTTCAAGACGGTAGACTGATGTATCCATTGTTCTTTCAGAATCGTATATGTTGACACAGTGCTCGCTATTGATTTATCGCTGAGGGATGAGGAACTTCAAGAATGTTCAGGAAGAAGAGCATAGCCGGAGAGAAAGAGACATCCTGAGACACCAACGTTCAAGAGGGAGAACTGTGATTAAAAGACTTCTGTTGTCGAGGCTTGACTCTTCCACTGAGCAGTCAGATGCCATTAGGATGAACTGCTCTGGGCCGATCGATAGCTGCCGAATTACCTAATTCGGATTACGTTAGCCGATATGTATTCTGAGTGAGAAGAAATTGCTAAACTGAATTTGGGATTGCGGCAGAGTCTGGGGGCCAATGATTTATGACTTGCAAAACAAACTTGATAATAAGGGAGTCTGACGAGGAAGTGCGGCGGAGTCAACGAGCCAATAGAGAAGGAGTCGACAATGGTAGATGTGACATGTGTCAATAGGAAATGTAGCAAGAACAGTAGGGCGCATATATCATGTAGGTACCTCCATTCGGATGGAGATATGTGGTCTAGGAGTCAAGATATCCCAATCCTCAAACAGAAAAATTAACAGCACCCGCGCCTCTCAAAGCCAAAGCGAGTCCGATTGACCTAAAGTGACGAATTCCCGGAGTTCGACAAGGAACGACCAGTCTTCGTTGCATACCGACTATCATCCCCCATGATGCAAGCATGGAACAGAGCCGACGTCCTGGCACTTCTGCAGCTGCTCGCCATGATCGTCACGTCTCTCATCCGATTGCTCTTTGAGCTCTATTCAACATATCGACAACAGCCAAGATCGCCAAGAAACAAGTAGTCAAAAAAGCCGCAACGCCAGCACGGAAACCTTGAAATGGGATCATGGTGCTGGGATGACTATATTAGCAGAACGATAACAGGGATTGCTCTTCGAGGATGAGATATATTGAAGTCGTTGAATTGACAAAAAGGTGGATGTATCAGGAAGTTTAGCGGTTCTTTGGGAATGATTAGGGTTCTCGGGTGCGAACTTAAAGCCCTGAGCCGACGACGCTGGGGAAAGACTTGGCGTTAGATTAAGGGTCTGGCGAAGAAAGCGGTGGTCTGCTGGTTGTATCCAGGTGATGCTCCGGTATTTTGGATCCATAAGATCGAATCATAGATTTTCTTAACATTCAATTATTGGGCTTATGACTTGTGTCTTCTTGTGAGGCCTAAGTTCCCATTTGTTTGCGCTCACCTAGGTACTTAGGAGTAGTGCTGGGAAATTAAGTGGAAGGTGCGTAGATATCGGATCGTAACGTTTATGCCCGTAATATTCTGCTTCAGGAACCACGGGCCGTGAGTGGGCTCGAGCGAATTCTGGAGTACAAGTAAAAGGTCTCAACACGACTCGGAATCTCTTCAAAACTTCGACTTAGGACCAGAAATTCGCTTCTTTCGGCATTGAAATATATTTTCCGACATTTCATCTCCACGCAAGCATAGAGAATCTTGCGAACGGTACACCACGGCCATCAAAACATGTCATACCCAGAAAGGCTGCCAGGGAATTCCAAAGTCTGCCCTGAAGAAAGAACGCCCAATTGATTAGCAGAGTTGTCACCGGAAAGACAAGGACTAGGAAACTGATATAGTGATAAGCTGTGTGTGGAGAATGTTTGACTGGACATGGGTAGAGCAGTAGTAGAAAAATCGAGCTTGTCTCCAATGCTGGAGCAGGCATCAACGGCTGCATCTTCATCTCGGGGAAAATCTTCGTTGATCATCTCCTCTATCATTCTTATAATTTCTCTGTTCAGCACCAAAGACTTGGTATGAGCTAATTTCGAGCGGATTTCCTCCACAGCTTCGTTGCTGATGCATTTCGTCGCTCGCTCGCCGGACGACGAGGCACTCTCAGCCAGGGGAATCTCTGTAGCCAGAAGCTCAAATATATCCGAAAGATCCTTTGTGCTCTCCCATCGTTCAGTTATGATGGTCAGATTGTTCGAACAGGCTCTGATTGCCTCGAAGACATTCTTAGAATTGTATGGTTCAGTCCTGAACTTTGGGGGAGTAGCCCAAAGACAATATAAAACTGTGATCCCAAGTGAGAACTGACTGATGAGCTGTAACGCGTTACTAGTGGACCCTAAAATGGATCGTGACACTTACTCCGAGCATTGGATGAGGAATTGTTCGATAAGCCTGGAACTTCCGAAAGATCAAAACCGTCTGAGTGCTTGCCTGGAGAGACCAGTCGCCAGCTGGACCACGAACATTGGATTTTGTAGGAATATGAAGATATAGGAGGCAATGATTATAAACAATCAAAATCCAACGTTCATCCGTAGGGCTCTTGGTGTTTGAATCTGCTGCTTCCTGTAACTGGGATTTCCAATGATCCAGCTTCGATAGGATATAGGATCTCCAGTCCGATAACGAGTCATAATTTGTGGCAAAATCAGCTCTCATCGTGACGTTCAGAATTTCAGACTGAATTTGGAAACATCGTTCTCGATGCAAGGCTGAAGAAACCGAGGTGTTTGTACTAGATCCATTCGGCGCAAAAGAGCCATCTAGGAGTGCCGTATCATCTATATTATCAAAGAGCTTCATCTATCAGCCGGGTTGGATAAATGGGAAGAATGCTTTTACCGGGACGGTTATATTGTCATCTGATATTGAGAATGGTAGCCGCAGCACTCCACAAGCCAGCCGATCCAGACCATATGCAACCCAGAATGCCCTCCGTCGCATTTGAATCTCCATACGAGTTTCAGCATCCACAGGTTGTGGTTCTGATTCGATCAAATGGAATCGAGCTACAACGCAATATCGCACAGCTGAGGAGATCATGAGGGAGATCTGCTCTGTTGATGGCGAAAATAGAGCATGTATGGACATCATCAGGTACGCTTGAACATGTAAAAGCCGATTTGAATGCCGTAACACCGCTGGTAAAAAGGTGTTGACCGCTTGGTCGTAGAAATTCTTCACCAATCAGCCCTTTCGATTTAAGTCTGAACAAGCAATCTTACCTGCGACGTGTAGGATGCGCTGAGAGGATTTTTCGGGCCAAGGAGTAGGCTGACAGCGAAGAGCTTTTCATGTTAGCCACGTAAACAACTTCTCTTGAAGTAGAAATTACCATGTTCACAAAGAAACCTTGCCATAGATCTCTATGATACCGCTCGCTCAGATTTCTCTTCCAACATGCATGCCACGAGGAGAAGGATTCTTGAAGAAGAAATGGCCACCTCCTGTTAGCTTTGTTGAAGTAGACATTGATGAGATGATCTTCAACTTGTGCAGGAATTGAATCAGGCCATATCGCTAAATGGTTCAAAAAATGCTCGAGAGAAGCTGAACCCGGCTCGTGATTGTGATGTCGTGGCAGACTGCTCATGACACCAGTAATATTACTGTCACGCCTGATGATAGGCCGAGAAGTATTATTAGGCTGGAATGTACTCGAGGATGGAGAGCCAGATGCTTGAGATACAGATGCATGGGTGCTCTGGGAATGGTGGGTTTGAGCTGGTGATGTTCTGTTATTGTAGATTGGCATAGCCGAAGGGCTTGTGCCAATGGTTTGAGAAGTTTCGTTAGACTGGGAGAGCGTTTCGGTCCGCAAAGGAGCAATTCTAAAAGTCGTCGATGTCTGCTGAGAGTGAACCCCAGTTGTATCTTGAGATATATCGGCCACAGAAGTTTGTGAGGGGACGTCTTGCCTGGACCCTTCTTGAGAATGTCGGCCGTTCTCAATGTCTCCGAGGTTACCACCTTGTAGGAAATATACATCTGGTTGCGATCGTACATCCTGTGGTATCAAACATTCAAGTTGACCTAGTCGCTTTTCTAAAGATTGCACATAGCTGCATGCCATCAGCCACAACAAACAACCGGAGACGTTCTGCCATTGAGACCTACTCTGCTTTGAATCGCGCCCGCATCAGCGTTGGCTCGGTGGGTGAACATTCTAGACTAGATTCAGCAGCTACTTATGATACGATATTAAGATACGAGGCTGAATTATGGCAGTCATACCTTCGTTGGCCCTCCTACAATTAGAGCATGAATGCTCACCATCCCCATCACACTGACAGGTTCAGTATTGCACAATCATGGGTATAATGATATAGCGGAACCCACCTTCTGTTTACGGTGACGACATCGCTTGCAAGCCAGTATTCTCTGCCGCTTGGCTGGATGCAGGGAATGACCATTCGACTGGCAATTATGCTCGACGCTTATGGATCTTCCGTGAGCCTATAAGCGTGGATCAGCCGTTGCCAGAAGATCAGGCCGTTGGGAAAGGATTGCCAACCTTAAACGCCTGGGCCATTTGCATCAACAACCCTCAGGCCTAAGCAGCTAGCTGTATCACGAAAGAAATCAGAGAATCGGAGTGTTGAGAGTGCGATCAAAGTCGCATGGGACATATAACTACCTTTCATACTATGCTACCTTGATATCGCACATGTGGAGATGGTTGATAATGGAAAGGTCGCCCATTGGTGCCTGTAACCGACCTGATGAACCGCCGAGAGAGATAAAGCGGAGGTATAGCGGGACGACCGAACGCCCAGCAATGCCTGGTGGATGTTGGAACTTAGGTAGTACTGTACAGTAATACTATGTACTGTAGTTTTTGTATAACTTATGTCTAACGTGGAGGCAACAAATGGCCAAAAGTGGCCTATATATACTCCGTCCGTCTCACTTCAACATCGGTTACTCAAGCAGGTGTGGATTTTTGGTGGGTACCATTGATTGTGCTGATAAGGATCCATGTTTACATTGGGTTGTCAAGTAGCTCTTACCCTACCCTGACCTCTCACCCGTATCAAGACGAGATCAGCCCATCAGTCTGATGTCGGACTTTGAGAAGTCCGATGAGGTCCAGGGTTCGACCACGCTTTAATACTGACAATATGGACTGACCCCGTGTGCCATAGGGGCTCACATATAAGGCTTGAATGAACCATGGCGCCGAATCCTAAGTTAGCATCAACTATGCAGACTTGACAACAAGATGGAGAAGATCGAGCCTTCACTATCGGCCGAACAGCCTTCGGAGACCAGGTCTAATAACGTTGGCGAAGTCTACGACGTGGGTAGTAAATCCCATCAGCATGATATTGCCAAAGAAGATGTTGCCGCCGGACTTGCCGCCATGTTTGAGGGTGGCGATGGTTACACCTCTCAAGAGGTATGGCGACTTCGATGGAAGCTCGACCTCCGATTGATACCGATCCTTTGGTTCAATGTTCTCCTACCCGCCATGGACAAAGTCAGCCATTCCACCGCTGCACTCTACGGCCTCAAAACGGATCTGAACCTCGTTGGCGATCGGTACTCTTGGATTGGCAGTATCTTCTACGTTCGTCTTCCTTACTCCCCCAGCGAGGGAAACCACTGATTCCCTGTATAGTTTGGCTACATGGTTTGGTGCTTTCCAGCTGGGTCGTTACTACAAAAGCTACCAATCGCGAAGACCATGTCCATTGCCATGATGCTTTGGGGAGTGCTGCTGATTGGTTCCGGGTTCGTCAAGACTTTTTCTCAGCTAATGGCTTGTCGATTCCTGCTCGGCTTGCTGGAAGCACCTATCGTCCCTGGAAATATGCTGATTTTGTCTATGTGGTACACTCGACCGTGAGTATTATGGCAAAGTCGTAGCAAATACTTGAATTGCTGATTTTGTCTAGGGAACAGGCGTTACGCTACGGGCTGATGTACACTGGCCTTTCAACCTGCTTCACCGGTCCTATCGGCTACGCGTGAGTTCGAACAAAGTTAAATCTACGAAACATGGCTGATTCCTCACCGTTCCATATAGCATTGGATTCATCAAGACCGATAACTTCCACATCTGGCAGAGCTTCTTCTGGATTTGTGGATGCATGACGATTGCCTACGGTATCGTTGTGGGTCTCTTTTTACCCGACAATCCTGTGAAGGCCAGATTCATCAAGGAGAGGGAAAAAGCTATCGCAATTGACCGTGTTCGAGTCAACCAGACGGGTGAGCCTCACGACGTAGCTTCAGCTCTCTTCAAATGGCACTGACTCTTGGTCCAGGAATCGAAAACAAAACTTTCAAGAAGGAGCAATTTATCGAAGCACTCCTCGATATTCGTGTCTGGCTTATGTTCATCTTCAACATTTGGATTAGCGTTCCTAACGGTGGTCTCACAAATTTTTCGCCGTTGATCGTCAAAGGACTGGGTTACACCTCGCAAAAATCCGCTCTCCTGACTATCCCGAATGGCGTCGTCCAGACTGCCTCCAGCTACATCTGCAATGGAGGTGTCTTCCTCGCTGCTAAGTATTTCCCCAGGTATCACTATCGCGGTGCCTTCATCATGTTTGGTATCATCGTCGGCCTGATAGCTGCAGTATTCTTGTACACCCTCCCTACGACGGCATACCACAGCCGTCTCGCAGCCATGTACATGTCGTTTTTCTACCTGGGTCCGTACATTGTTGCGCTAAGCCTTGTAGGGGCAAACACTGCAGTAAGTCTCATCTCAGCTCCTTCTGTCACTCTCAAATCTTTTTGTCCTGCCAAATCGCATCCTAAAATTACGTCCAATGTTCCATAGGGGCATACCAAAAAGGTCACGGTCAATGCTCTCATGTTCGTCGCCTACTGCGTCTCAAACATCATCTCGCCGCAGTTCTTCAAAGATGACCAATCTCCACTATATCCACTCGGCACTGGCGCCATTCTGGGCTCTTACGTCCTGTCCCTAATCACCATTAGTGTCTACATGTTCCTATGTTTCTGGGAGAATAAGCGCCGTGACGCACGCGATGCTGCAGCCAACGAGATCGTGCATCATGATACCGATTTCAAAGACCTTACTGATAAGCAGAATCTGGTATGTATGACAATGTATACAATATCTCTTTATTGCTGACCATTTAACAGCACTTCCGATATGTTTGGTAATCAGCGATGAAAGGCACGGCTGGGTTCTGGGATTTCCCAGCGACCATTTCAGGGAAAGGGTTTTTTGGCCATATCTGCTTTTATATTACTTTTTCTCGTTCCTTTATAGCAACTATCTTGGCCCGTTCCCACCTGGAAAATCGATGTAGATCTAGTGAATAGAATCTATGACCGCTCCAAGTCTGACATTTCAAATTTAATCTTACACTCAATAAGAGAAGGACTAGACTCTATGTGTACATAGCCGGCCCAAACATGGACCGCCAGGTATCCATGATATGTAAGGAACTTCAATGACCGCGCCAAGCAGAATTGCGGTGTTTCTGTGCGGACGGTGTATAGTTTGATACTGGAGGATGTGAAATGAGAGAGTACTCCTTTTTAAGTATTCGTAGCCTAAGAACGACATATGTAATTGTCATAGAAGACAAATACTGTATCATCCATGACAAATGTACCTCAGGCGCCTAGAGCAGACTATAACCCATCTTTAACCGAACCTATTGACTTTTGGCCCCTTAACGATACCTTCACCCATCAGCAAGCCCTTCTGCTCACCGTCAACACCCATAGTTGCCGTCTCCAATAGCGCATCCGCAAGATACGCACCCGAGAACTTGAACCGCGCATAGCCAGCCTCTTCCTTTTCCTCTTCTGTCGTGCCAACATCACTTCTCACCGTCAAACCAGGATAAGTAGTCTTCAACTCCTTGGCCTGAACGACATCCATATATGCAGCGATACCGCCGTTCTGCCAGAGCTTTGAGAATTCTTCGACTGCGCGCCTTTGTCCCTGCAAAGCCCAGATGGGTTGCACGTGCCATACGATACCGTATTTCTTGGACGTCGTCCAGGGGAATTCCTTGACTTCTTCCGCCGTCCAGCCCGCTTTAAGCCAGTCGTAGCCGCCAGTGTATCCGAAGCCGAACTTGCGGTCTGGATGGACGGCGCGCACGGATTTGTGGAAGGTGTCGATATCAGACGGGATGGGATAGTCCATACGCGCCCATGTGACTTCGCCTAGGCCTGCGGCGAGTAGGGCACGCGAGATTACGGCATCGACGGTGGGGGCGAAACGATAGGCACCCTCAGGTGTACGAGCGAGGTCCCAGTTGAAAAAGAATGTGGAGTAGAGGTCTTTTGGGAGGTGCTGAGCGGCTAGAGCTTGCCGTTCGGCGAGGGAGAGTGGTGACGAAGAAGTTTTGATGACCGCTTTGTAGGCTGCGACGCTATCGGGAGATGATGCAGCGTGGGCGGCAACGGCATCGTCAAAGGTCTTAAGTTCGGCTGATGCTATCCATTCTTTCTGAGTTTGGAGGTAGTCGGCCCCGCTCGCAAGAGCTTTGGAGAGGAGAGAGGTGAGCGGTTCGACAGGTTTGGTAGCGCCCAAGACGTATGCGTGGTCACGGGGATCGATTACGGAGATAATGAATCCTGCATGGTCGGTGTCACAACGGCACATTAGGAGCTAATAGTGACATGTTAGCTGTGGTGAAGTCAATTCAGAAGTTGAACCTCAATCTTACTGTTTCGGCACCCATGATGTCGATCTGCATCCGTGCAGCTGTCAGACGGGACAGATACTCGCTTGTTGGGATGACAGTTCGTCCTTCACCAATAGTGAACTTCTTAGTGCCTTCAAGAAACGTCAGTGCTATGAGATAATGAATTGGGTGGGCTAATCTACCGATAGCTAGATCGTCGAGGTGAAACATGGCAACGCCGGCCTCGACAAAGGCTCTTGTCATTTTCATTGTATGCGTGAGGCCTCCGAAGCCCATATCTCCGTCGGCCACAATAGGAGTCAGGAAATCCCAATTATCCAGTCCTTCGCGCTCAACCTTGGGATACAGGAATCGAAACTGTCGCTGTCGCTGATCTTGCCATTGCTGGGATCGGAAGATCTTGTTGACCACGGTAGGAACCGTGTCCCAGGGGTAGTCAGCATGATCCATTCCAGGCTGGCTGACCTCCGAATATCCGCACAATGCCCCCGAGACGTAAATGGTCTTTAAAGACGTTAGTCATGCGTGGCGTATCATGGGCAAAGCCATGGCTATTGTACCTGCTGGTGCTTCGCCATAACGCCCGATTGCAAAGGATCAGTGCATCCGAACGTCAGCTCGCAAGTTCCGTTCTTTTCATGCTCACTCATCTGGTCCCACAACTTCAACGCCATATCGCTGGACGAGTATTTCTGCTTGACAGAACTACGAAGCGCTGCAATACGTTCAGCAGGGTATGGTCTGCAGGAAGTCAGATACGGAAACGATACAGCATGGAGAAGAGCTTACCGTTTCAGTTGGCGTTGCTTTGGGCTCGACTCCCACCAAGCCTTGATTTCTGCTACTTCCTCATCGAAGGCCGCTTGCTCGGCATCGAGAGATAACTTTGATTTAGGCATGATGAATCCGGGGAGAAGAAACGCAACACGATGTATAGAGATGGTGAAGAACCGAAGAGATCAAGAGCTTTCAAATCGAAGTTATCTTTGACCTTCATAGCCTACTACTACTCTTCAAGATGCCGATGATTTCCATTGTACAGCATTTCACATGCTATCGCACGGCGGAGAGCGATTCCGATGGATACCCATATTCTGGCCGGCAAGCTTCGAGCGACGCTCATGATATTGGCCAGAGTAACAAGCCTTCCGAAAGCAGTATATGATAAACTCCATGTATATATGTACCGCACTGTATGGGCAGTTAAAGAATGTTAGAGCGAATGTAAGAGACCACAATGGAGTAGAGAGCGGGGGTTATCAGCTATCGGAGGCTAGGACTTTGAAAGTCCGACGCGTCTTCGACTCCTACTTCTATGATCCTGGAGTTTCGCTCCGTCACAGACGATATTACGAGGTTCGGACCTGTGGACCCTGATGGTGATATGGACCCTCTGTAAGTACGAAGTCTGGTTGAGCATCCTTGTCTACTGCTATCAAGTGTTCGGGAGCCGATCGGCATCTGTGACAAATGAACCAGCATCAACCAGCATCTTCATTCTTCAAGCACCATTTCAAAAGCTCTCTATCGTATTTTCCGTGTGAATAAAGGTCTTCTATTTTGATGTAGATCTTTCATAGAAGGAACTTCCCAGCATGGCTATAGAGACGCAGACCTTACCAATACCCCAGCCACACATCAACCTCCAAAAAGGATGGCCATCACCACGTCTTCTACCCAGCCAGGCACTCCGGGCTGCTGCTGAGGCAACGCTGTCTAGTCCAGAACGTGCTACAGAAGCCATGCTCTATGGCCCTAACATAGGTGACCCGGCGTTACGAGAAGGTTGTGCGGCATGGCTTTCTCGCCTCTATCGCTTAAGGTCACCTCCAGGTTCAACGGATGAAGCTCCCGTCCCCATATCTCATGAACGCATTTGTATCACAGCTGGTGCATCAGGCAATTTGGCTTGTATAATGGCTGCCTTCACGGACCCCGGCTATACTCGTCGAGTCTGGATGGTGGAACCTACTTATTTCCTTGCGTGCACGGTGTTTGACGATGCGGGATTTCAAGGTCGTCTCATTGGCGTTCCTGAAGATGAGGAAGGGTTGGATGTGGAACTCCTACGAAAGAAAATTGAAGCTATCGATCGTGAGGAAGAGGCTGCTAAGGCGGCGTACAAGTATCCGCCTCAATATCCCAAGCTCTTCCGGCACGTGATTTATTTGGTGCCTACCTTCAGCAATCCTAGCGGCAAGACATACTCATTGAAGCGGAGAGAGGCCCTGGTACGACTTGCAAGGGATGTAAATGCGCTCATTATTACAGACGATTGTTACGACTTCCTTTCATGGACAGTTGAATCCAAGGAAAGGGAATTCGTTCTTTCTAACGGGGACTCTCAGCATACTTCTTTGGCTCCTCCGCCTCCACCGAGACTTGTAGACGTTGACAATTCCTTACCCGGAGGCGACCGGGAGTGGGGAAATGCGGTCAGTAATGGATCTTTCTCCAAGGTCATCGGACCTGGAATGAGGTGTGGATGGGCAGAAGCAACGCCGAAGTTCATATTCAGGCTCAATCAAGTGTCAGTATAAGTCTCCCTTCCAGTAATCATGCTAAGTAATGGACAGCGGAGCTACATTATCTGGTGGAGCACCTGGTCAATTTTCCTCCACGCTCATCGAGCATGTTCTTCGGACTGGTGCCCTTGAAGCTCACCTACAGAATGTCCTTATCCCGATCTACCAAACTCGCTCTGCCACTCTGCGGCGAGCGACTGAAGATTATCTGGGACCACTGGGTGTACGGATTGATATCGGTCGACCATATCATGTCAAGACTGGTAGTGGTGACGAGGAGGTCATTGGCGGATTCTTTTTCTACATCTTGTTTCCAGAAGGCATTCTTGCCGATGAGGTTGCTGCCATCGCATTGAAGGAATACAACGTTCGATTTTTGTCAGCTGCAATGATGGCTGTAAGAGGAAGCAAACTTTCAAGCGAGCTATTGAGCAGGGGCGCCAGATTATGTTGGGCTTGGGAGGAGGAGAAGCAGCTCATTGAAGGGGTCCAGAGGATAGCACAAGTACTGAGAGATAGGTTTTTGAACAGCAACGGACACCACAGATAGGATGCCGTAGTTATCCTCGAATCTGGAAGGGCAGAGTATCGAGACATTAACCATCGGATCCATGGAATCCTGACAGTAAGATCTCTGCTGGACTGGCGTAGCACAATTGCGATTGTTGGTAGACCAGAGGCGATTCTCATTGCAAGTTCTCTGGGATACTTATCTCTATATACAAGTTCTACAGAGACGGGGAAAGAGAAAGGAAAAAGATGTAGGCTGACTCAATAGTGAGCAATCATTAAATAACAAAAGAGCGCTCTCCCAATTCATGAATGCAAAGGCTTGGCGGGAAAATAGGCATCGAAACGCATATTTGTGGTACTGTACCCTGTTACGCTAGATACAATCGCGCCAACCGCGTCAATGTGCTCATAACTTCCTTCGACAACTCTGATATTGTGGTCGTGCAGCCGACAATTACCCGTCACAAGATATGCGGACATTGCAGTCTGATCTGCAGAGATGGCGCCGGGGAGGCTGCAGAGACCGACCGTGGATGTCGATTTTACACTGCGGAGAGTGTTTGGCATGACATCCTTCAGGTACATCAACCGATTGCATTCCTGTCTCATCTACTAAGCACTTCACAACAGACCACTACAACGTGAGGTGATCGTTGCTGCGATCGAGGGTCATGATGTCTTCCTACAAGCTGCCACTTCATTCGGCAAAAGTCTGTGTTTCCAATTGCCGGCAGTGATCAGTCATGGCAGTACGATACCCCTTCGTTATGCACTCGTTATGTTATTCTAACAGGACCCCAGTTACAGTGGTGATATCTCCCCTTCTAGCACTCATGGTATGTTCTTGCTTATCGAAGGTAATTCTGCATGTCCTGAACCGAATCTAGCACAATCAAGTATCGATCGCAAAATCCCTGGGCATCGCTGTTGAAGTCATTTCTTCGAACGTGCCCCCCTCGGAACGCCAAAGAATCATCACCGACCTGAAATGCGGTCATCCGTATACCAGACTGCTTTATGTGACTCCAGAACTATGTGCCACCGATCATTTTCGCAAAGTATTGACTACGATTCATCGGCAAGGCCAGTTAACCAGAGTTGCGGTCGATGAAGCTCACTGCATCAGTGAATGGGGCCACGACTTTCGTACTTCATACAAAGAGCTTTCATGGCTGAAGAGGACTCTGATTCTCCCCTCAGTACCTATTACTGTGTTAACAGCAACTGCGACAACTCGTGTGCGAGATGACATTCTTAAATGCCTCGGTCTAGAACCACCCAACCCGCTCGGAAGAGAACATTCAAAAACAAAATTCTTCTTTACCAGTACATCGCGACCGAATCTACACTATGAAGTTCGATATTTCAGTGAAAGTTCTCCAAAGTCACCTGATGGAAATGACCTTTTCCATGCCCTAACTGGATGGCTTAAAGGTATTGCTGAAAGACGAGCAATCCGACTGAAAGCTTTACATGAAGACACACCAGCGACTGATCTGCGACCAATCAGTGGCATAATCTATGTCGGTACTCGCAATCTTGCCAATTCCCTGGCGAAAGAGCTACGGGATAGGAGCATCAAGGCCGAAGCATACCATGCTGGGCTAGACAGCTCGGAAAGAGAGCAAATCCAAACAGAATTCATTGACCCTCCAAAGCCATCCTCTCTGGAAGAAGGCATTAAATACACTTTCAACATCATCGTTGCCACTACGGCTTTTGGAATGGGTATCGACGCTCCGCACGTCCGATTTGTCCTTCATTACGGTCTTCCACGAGGCTTCGAGGCTTTTGTCCAAGAGTCTGGACGTGCAGGTCGTGACGGAAAAGCTGCGGCTAGTGTCATCTTCTACACTAGAGAGGAATGCCAGAGGGTATTGTACCGCATAAGCTGCGATATTGTCCGAGATGCCAACCGACAATCCCATGGCTCCGGTAGCAGCAGCAGCAGTAGTAGTGCCCAAGGTCAAGCCAGGACCGAGAGCTTTAAGCAAGTCGTTCAACTCTGCGAAACCACAAATCGCTGTCGCCATCGACTAGTGAGCGATTACTTCGGCGATACTGATCCTCCGGTCTGTGATTTTGCATGCGACCATTGCAAAGAAGGAGCACATAATCTTAGACGCCGCATGGAGAAAGGGCTGGCGAATGATGAGGATGCTTTCACTTTTACCCAACGAGAAAGAGCCGCTGGGCTTAATGACTACGACTGAAAAGATTTATAGCACAGCACACGCTTATGCTATGATACAGTAAATGTACGTTATGTATGCTTTCCTATGAGTTAGATACCCCAAGAAAAGAAGCAAATTGCAATATTCCGTCATGGAGGCAAAACCAAAGCTTTGATGCATATCGTTCCCAATCGAGTCGTGCTTCTGTTATTTGTGTATATTTGAGTAGTTATTCATTATTCAATATAATGTACTGTACTAATTAGACTTATCTGACCACATGGATCCAAGACCCGTGAGAAACATAAGTATCTGTATTCAATTTTCCTTTCTGAAGTAATTAATTTAATTACTCTCATTGTCGGTATTTGCCAAATCTGTCCAAATATTCAAGTAACGTTATCCAAAATCAAACATCAGAATATATCCAAACTTACCTTTGAAAATCATTTACTTCCTATGTGCTGTACATCCTCCTCTTGCAGAACATCCAACTCATAAAACACCCATGTCGAATGTTGACTTTACCTCAATCAGCAGTGTCGAACTCACCTACGTCGACCCTACGCCACAAAGTCTTCCCACCTAGTTCCCGGCCGATCACCTCTCCCTATCACCTCCCTTTGCCTCCGACTCATTCTCGTCGTTCCACAGCTACCTGCGTACCGATCAGCGGTAGTCTGTTGATTATGGTATCGACCGTAAGGACCATCGCCAATGATCTCGCAATAGACTTGAGCTTGATAGTCTGAGGGACCGACGGGACCGTGACAGGTGTCCATGGAAGAGGGTAGATGGGTGGAATAAGAGTAAGATTGGGGATTTGAAGGTTGATGCTTTTTGGTACTGTAATCGCGTCCTATCCGTTCCTCTCTATCAGCGTACAAGAATACCTGGATCTCGGATGTCAGTCTGTCGATCTCCTGTGCGGGAGTCGAGAATTGAGATCGAGATTGTGGACGGGAGTATATGCTTGAAGCATAATGCCGGAGTCTTTGATGAGGATGGTGATGAGGTTCAAGAGGCAAATATGGCGTCGAGATGAGCGCTTCGTAGGGATCGATAGCAGCCGGATCTAAGTCATCGGCCACGACAGCATGATCATCTTCCTCTTCATCTGCTTCACCAAAAGGTAGACTCGCGGCGCCGTGCTTTCGAGAAGAAGCTGAAGCAGCAGAAGACCCATACGATGAAGAAAAAGACCGACTCGACCTCGAACCATCCTTTCCCTTTCTTCTCCTCTCCCTCCAGATCACTTTCCTAACGATCTTCAATTCCTTTCCGTCCGTCTCACTGACCTCAGCCATGAACTCTCTATGCAACTCAAAAGTCTCAATCCACTCATCCACCCACCTCAAAAGTCTCGGTGGATCTCCTACTCTCCCATTCCTGACCCTCGTCTTCGTCCTACTCAACAACACCGTCCTCAGCCCCACCAAAACATCCGGACAACTACCCACATAACTCAACACGCAAGCCTGACAACAACTTCCGTCCCCTTTGCCCAGATACCGAAACCTCGGATTCTGATCTCCCAGGAACAACTTCTTATACTCCTCCTCCTTCATCCACAATCCATGTACTTCCCTCAAACCTTGAATCACCGTATTCTGCCCCTCGGAAAGTAATTCACTATGAGCGACGAGCGAGTTACAGCGTACCCCGATTTCCAGTGCAAGAGCATTGAAAAGGGCATGTATCAGATGCGAGTTCAATGGTTTATGCAATGAGCACATGGACGATGCAGTCGGATGTGAATTGTAAGCGTGTGAGGTCGAAAGTAAAGGGAATCTATGATGTCGTTTCATAGACGATGGTAGCGAAGAAACTCGTCGGGATACCGAAGTTGGTGACTGAAGAGTGTATTTATACGTTTGAAGGAGTGGGACCAGGAGAGAAAGGTGTTGTGAGGTAGGTAGGGTGAGGGGGTTGAGGGCCTTGGACTTAGGTGATGGAGTCATTGTTGAGTGTTTGGTGTAGTATGTATGTGTGGTTCTGTCGTGACGGTGGTGTTAGATTCTTAACAGTAAAAGTCCTTCTCGTACGTTGTGTCTTATTTCAAAGTTCAATGCGATGCAATGCAATCCAGTTGCATGCTCTCCCATTCACTCTTCACTCTTTGAAACCCAAATCCAAATCCAAATATATAGATAGATATCAACAACCCCATATGAATATATAAATAAATAAATATATATATCCGACATACAAGATCTAAAATTCAAGTCAAGTTCCAAGATATGAAGAAAATTCCAATTCAATTCCCTCCTTCAAAGCAGACCTTTTCCTTTGTCTTATACCTCTTTCCCCCTCCACTTTCCCGCCCGTTCGTTCACCATTCACATCCCATAGACTCAACTCTCACCGCACCCAGCCCATCAATGACAACCAGTGGAAGGTCAGTTCATGAAATCAAGACTCTATCACCACATTATCATCATAATCACAACAGATTTCCATTGTCCTTTTCTTTGTTTCTTTCATTCATCACCGCTTCACCCTGCCATTCCATTATCTTTCTCATCAAATGATGAGAAGGAACAAACAATGAAGACAACAAACCCTAATTGACAGAACAGAATGAAATAAAAGAAAAACTCTCCATTTCACTTTTAAATGGTTTGAAAGACATGAAAAAGTTGCTACAAAGATCCCACGTGATATTGTCGAATGCGAGACAATACAGTAAGCAGGA
This sequence comes from Phaeomoniella chlamydospora, assembly GCA_001006345.1. Taxonomy (NCBI): domain Eukaryota; kingdom Fungi; phylum Ascomycota; class Eurotiomycetes; order Phaeomoniellales; family Phaeomoniellaceae; genus Phaeomoniella; species Phaeomoniella chlamydospora. Next base: position 119,217 of record LCWF01000010.1, on the reverse strand, counting down.
CAATAGCTGGCTAACTGGGGGATAGATGTTAATCAAAAGGATAAAGAAGTTTCCCTTTGTTTCTTTGATTGTTTCTCTTCTCCTATTTTCTGAAGGGTTGATGTTGTTAAGTCGATGGGCTGCAAATCGGGGCCGGGAGATGTGGGACCCGCTCCGGGTACACATGTCAATTACATACCCTAGGTTGGCAGGAAAAGCTTGGCGTTTATTTTGACTTGGGTACTTAAATCTGATAGAGTTAACACATATATTATTAAGTACTAAATTCATTTATTCTACCAATCAATTTCTCAGGTCTTAGTAAGATCCCCGGTAAGGACTTTAATAGAGTCTTAAATAGAGAGTTTTAAGTAATACCTTATAGACGCTCTACATACTGTTTTTGGGGTGCTCTTACTAATGGGTACTCTTATACCTACTAAAGTTTCCTTATAGATATCCTTATAGATGTTCTTATAGGCGTCCTTATAAATATCTTTATAGTAGATATCTTAATAGTAGGTATTCTTAAATAAAAACTTAAATTTTTATAAGTAGTGGTTGTGACGAAATAGTCTAGAATCTATCTATCTATCAGACTAATTATTATATTGAAAATAGTACACCGCCTAAGGTGTGTAATTGACATGTGTACCCGGAGTGGCTCCCAACGTTAAGTGTAGAATGATTACAGCCAAATAAGCTCGACGAAAGAGATATTCTGATAACATTAGAAAACTTATTATATGAGACGCTGTAGTAGGCAGATAAATTGGAACGAGGTGGCCAAAGCTCGAGGAGAAGATTAGTACGCAATATTATCGATTGATTAGTAATTGATTAATTTTTCTTATAGCGATATCGATTGGACTTTTAAGGCGCATACGCTTCAAAGCCTTTTACGGCGTTCGACTCACTGGGAAAGTAATTACTGTAATTAGCAAATGTTAGGGCCTAGGGATTAGAAGTGGAGATTGGAGAGACTGGATCAAGCTTCAGGGTTGAGTGTTATGGTAATTACTGTATTTATAGGGTAACTTATATATGTGGCTGTGATATGATATGATACAGTATAACTACTATTAAATATATAAGAAGTTATCGATCACTACATAGTTATATACAAATACAAGGCAGATAATGTTACCTAACCTAATATGCACTAAATGAAGACATAAATAAAGGAAAAAGCTACGGCCCCTATCTCTCAGGAGGTTTCCTTCTCGACCAAAAGACTCTAACTTGCTCCAACCTCCTCTTGGCCACCGGATACAACGAATCGTAATACGCGAAAGACAATGCGCCAATCATGATCGCCACTGTGAGTGGTACGGCAATTGCCCAAAAAAGCCATTGGCCTTGATTCATTCTTGAAGTATCTTTGAGGTTCATACTGAGTAAAGCGGCGACGAAACTCAGGGGTAGAAAAACCGTGGAGACGGAGGTGAAGATCAGTATGGCTTTGTTGTTGAGGTCTTGTTTCATCTGGATGGCTTGGGTTGCTTCGATGCGAGCATTGCCGACTTTGTTGTGTAGTTCATCGAAGTCGCCCATGCTTTGCAGGAGGCGGTCGAAGATTCGATCCTTGACTCGTGTTTTGAGGGTGCTGGAGTCTTCGCTTGTCATGGCGTCGAAAGCGGCGGCGACTTGCCATTGGATTCCCAGAACTTGTTTGATAATGCCGATTTCTTCGGAGACAAGTTTGATGTGGTCGTAGACTTTGAGGTTGGCGTCGTCTCGTGCTTGGGTATGCTATGGATTGTAAGCGTGGTTCACGTGAAGGTGCCTGTTCGATACTTACCAAAGTCGATACATAACGGCTATATATATCAATTATATCGAAACAAGCTGGGTCGTGCTGCTTGTAATGTTCAGAGTTCAGGTCATGTAAGCAAATTTTGATGCCGTTCTCAAGAAGTAATGCAAGAAGCTCATGCGCATCGACATGCTCGTATCCGGCACGGTTCCAGATATTCTCCTCCGATTCGTCCACAACGTTGGGCAAGTCACGCTCAGCGTCCTGCAGCAGATCCAAAACTTTATCAACAGCTTCCTGTAGCCTTTCTCGCCTTGTGTCTTTGATCGCAACCGCTAGGAACTCGATAAAGGCCCGAAAAGATTGACTGAGATGTTGTGGAAGCCAATATGGCCGTGTCTCATTCGAATGCACGCCTTTAACTATTTCAGTCACTCGTTGATGAAGTTTCCAGAATTCACCGGAAATATAAGCCACAACGGAATGCTTCTGAGTTGGCGGAATTCCTGTATAGAAGCAATCATCCTCAACCAGCATCTGGAGGTCATTAGTCATTTCTATCTGAGGACGCGCTGGCTATCACTCACCAAGTGCGGCGTCATTTCACAGAGACGCTTAACTATTCCCCAGTATTTCTTAACAATAGGCGCCGTATAGTGATCTGGGACGTAGAAATTAAGAAGATCCTCCGCTGTAGTGACCAAAGTCCGTTTGATCTTGACAGCACCAGGCTTCCGGGGGGTTTGACCACCGTCAAGACTGTTCACGTATTTGAAGCATTCCTCACGGTTGCTCTCTTTGATGGACCGGTAAGTTTGAGAGATCTCTTCCTCAACATCTTCTCCATTCGATATCTCTAATTGAGTGTGCAATACCTCAAGGATTTCTGGCAATTTCTTCACACCATCAACTGGCCACTCGAGGATCGGACGGTATTTATCTAAATTGGTGAAAAGAGGCGTTCGACTCCTGCGTAAGTTTACGCCTTTCTTAACGTCTGTTACCTGCACGGGGTCTTTCTTGGTATCCTGAAATTGAAGGGGCGATTTCTGTTCCTGCTGACTGGGTTTTGAGCGATATCTCTGCAATGGGGAATCCGATCGGGGAGGAACAGCGCTTGAAGATTGCCGTGAGGGTTGATTTATTGTTGGATATGCCTGGACTGGGGAGATGACATGCCCATTGATCTGTTCCGGTGTGACATTACGTTCAGAAAGGGATCCTTGGTACCTGGCTGTCGAGTTTGACAGTGACCGTGGCGCCATTGGCGTATGAATGTGAAGTTGTTCAGCTTCTGTGCCAGCATGTCTTTGGATGAACGGGTTTTGCACGGAGGGCCCTTGCATACTCATATCTGGATGAATTATACCTAGGGGCGATGAAAGAGGATTGCGGAAACTCGTGTCCCGCGGCACGTTATGAGTCTCAGGTAAATGTCTGTACTGATAGCTTCTGGAGACAGGAAGATTTGAACGAGGACGGTACTCATAGTTGTTGCGAGTCGGCAGACTTGGGGTATAGCTGTGGGGAATGCCTGCCATTTCCTGCAATGACATAGTTGTAGGATCAAGTTGAGGGTCTCTAGAAGATAGACTTAAAGCGTCATCGGACCCCTTCAAGTATTTTGCTTTGTACGTATTAGCAGCAGCCAGAAATTTGGCCCCTAAATGTTGTTTGCTGGCAACAAGGGAAGCTCTACGAGCATGTTCAATCTGTTCTCGTAGTAGTGGTGCAACGTGTTCATCGCTTTCTTCTTCGGCCCTACGCCTCAAATCTTCAAGAGTTGTGCGCAAGCGAACGTCATTCCATTTTGCTCGCCACATGTTGCTCGTGAAAGCCTGCATTCTTTCCTGTTCTTCCTGGTCTAAACATGGCTCGAGTTCATCTACTGCTTCCTCATCAAAATGAACGTCGGTCTTGTGTATTAGTTGGATGACGACCAGCTTCGTGCTTTCCTCGGCGGCGATTTCGGCCCATTTATCTTGATCGATAATTCGCTTGGTCCCGTCGACCAAAACAAATTCGGCGTTGGGATTCTGAATTGTTTCTGCATCATCCCCCTTCCTTTTTAGATCACCGATCTTTTTGATGAGGTGCTGGCAGCATGAGTAAGACGTCTTTGTGGAAATTGTGGGCACTTACCTTCCATTTCTTGCAATCATTCAGTGGAAAGAAGTATTGGGTCTTTTCTCGGTCAGTATATTTTATAGATCGACCTTGTTGAATGTGAAGGAGATCATATGAAATGAGGTTGATATTATGTCCAAGCAAAACATCGGCATTCACCGGGGCAGCGGTAATGGTATAGGCTGGAGGCAAGTCAACAACGAAGCTTCTTCTGTCGAGCAAAAAACTTACAATCGCCAACTGTCATTGCCCACAAGTGAAACACATGAATGATATTGCACCTCGAATCCTCGGTGCCTTTTCCAAATAATTTTCGGATTGTTTGATGCCCATCCCGCGTTTGCGTATCCTCGAGGTTATAGAAGTACTGTGCCATCGCACGTGGAGGGTGGTGATCTTCACGGGAAGGATCAGTTTCTCCTTCCTGGTCGCTGGTAGGATATAGAGCAAATATTGGGAAGCAGACGAAACGAGCCGAGGCTGTGCTTTCACCGTCCCACGAGGCAGTTGGACTCTCAGGCCATTGATGAGCAACGGCATCAATGAATTTACCCTTCTTGAACTTCTTCTCGTGAAGTCTTTTAACATCATCCAGGCAATTCTTGACGGCAGGGTAATCCCTACTATCGTGACCGATAGTCTCTTCAACAACATCCTTGCATGCTGATTAGCGCAGAACGTATTTCAAGTCATGTTGAACGTTGGCTGCTTACTCTGAAATCCTTGAAGGTGAGGCTTGATTGATTCAGGTGTCTTGAACATTATCAGCTTGAGAGCCAACTCCCCAAAAACGGTCTCACTCACGTCCAACGGGTCGAGACTTGGTCATGATGCGTATTGTCGTGCTCTTGCAAATGTGTAAGGTAAATCTGTTCCTTTCTCGGATCGGTCGTGTCTCGGGTCCAATTGGTGGAGATGAAGGGATACTTGGTCGGCTTTGCAAGAAAGGGGTCTGTTCTATGCCTGTGCGATGACGAACCTGGCTGGTTCCAGTTGATGAGGTGAGATAGGTTCGTAGATTTACGCCGCGGTCGATGGCTGATGCGCTGCACTGGAAGGACTTCATTCTGGAAAGACATTGTATGGATGATACCGCTTTGACGGAAACCAGTCGGATTGTGAGCCACGGTGGGACAGACCTGCAAACCACACCATTCTTATAGATTTTATTCCCATCCATGTCAGCCTCTTCTCAGCTGCATTGTCCGCGCGAGGCTGAATGGCAGATTGGTCTGTCGTCCACGCCAATGCATATCTGGGACTAGCTCTTACCATGTTCGGACGATATAGTCTGTAGCCTTTTAGGAACGCTCACCAACAGGCAGACGTCCGAGGCACTGATTTGCACGGTCATGCACTTCGTCGATGGGTGGCGGCAACAAATCCAGGTCAAATCACTGAGAAAGGCAATAAAAAGCAAATACCCTGATTATGGATTTGTAATAAGAATCATGGATATTGCCTGGGGCTGATACTGTAGCTTGACAAGGCTGAATCAAGATCGAAGGCGATTGCATCTGTTCTTCGCGCCAGTTACGGACTCTTGTGGGGAAATGTGTTATTGGATCGGTTTGGACAAGGCTCGTACGACCCTACAGCATATTCGATCCATTGCTGTGTGGTTACAAGGATGGATATTGCAACCTTCTGATAGTCGAAAGGATAATACTGTACTGTAGGTAAGAGCCCTCGAGGGATCTTCATTTGTATCGTCAATGACACAGTACTACGACAATAAAGCACACCCCCCACCCCTACCCCAGAGCTTCCCCCACGCGCTTGCCCAGACGCACCTGCGGCTCCAAGTGGTATAGTATAGTCTTGATCCGCCAATCCATGTCCATGCAGTGAGGCTGAAGGAATTCGTCTGCACACACGGGATGAAGCATGTCGAAGGACGAAGAACTACTTCTGCCTGATTGAATAAAACGAGGCTGAGTTGTGACAGAAAGCCACGAATCACAAGTCTTCCTGATCGTAGTGTGTGATTAAATACATGCCAGTATCCGTGGAATTGGTCCGATTGGTTTGCACAGTGCGACCGCCCTTGATCGCACCATTCTCAACGACGCCACCGACTGCTACCGTGCCGTTGTGTCGTTCCAGTCTATTTGCGCCATTCAGAACAGTAAAGTTTGCAAGGCTGATCTCGTAAGGGTTGCGGCTGACGACGGTGGGCATGCCAAAATATTGTGCCTCGACCTTCTCATGACTGATGTGCAACTCGTAGTAACCACGATAATACAATTCCGACCATTGTAATTCCCGATTTGCTTCAATTAGTGCTTGACTGTACAGGTTGGCGGTGGCCAATGTGATATTCTGGCCGGCGGGGCTTTGACTAGTCACCGCAGTGCCAGCGAATTCAACACCAATTGAGCCCGCACCGGTGGCGGGATCATATTGATGAGTGTCCAACCACACGACATCGGAAACCCAGTTTGCATGCGAGTCGCCAGAAATGATGATGTTATTTCCTATGTTATTCTCATATAGTGTCTGCAGCGTACGGTTCTTGTTTGCCATATAACCATCCCTACAAAGACCGTGCAATTAGCGACGCCATTGAAAGAAGGAAACAACACTGAAGGTAGGCTTACCAAGCGTCATAATCCAGTGGATTAACGTTTCCATAAGCAAGAGATTCATTGAGGCGAGAGAAGACCGTCTGGCTCCCAATAACCCGCCATGTTGCTCCTCGAGCTTTGGAGGCCTTGAGGGTGCTATAGAACCAGTGTTCTTGACGGCTGCCCATCATGGACCGGCCAGCATCATTCGAAATCTCATGCACATAGTCCGTATTCCAGTACAGATCAGTTATAGATCGGTCGTACTGGCGGGTGTCAAGAGCGATGTCTAAAAGATCCACATGGTAAGTTCATGCCGGGGAAGTTACAGCAGTTCCATATTTGTGAATTTTGGGCCCTGATGGCGGAATGGTGACTTCCCCAGAAGGGATAGGGTGAGAAGGAGTTGAAAAACTTACAATCAACCAACGAGCCGATTGAGAAGCTTCGCCAGATGCGCAGGTTGTCATCCATATCAACCTGACGCAATGGCATCCATTCAAAGTATGCTCGAACGGCGTTCATCTTGCGTTGGTCAACACTGACACCTCCATCAGACACGAAAGATGCTTCAGTGTTGTTCAATTCACTCGAACCATCCCTGTAGGTATTATCTGCAACCTCATGATCGTCCCATACGGTGATCCACGGGAAGTGCTGGTGACTGTACGCAAGGTCTGCGTCTGTGCGGTAGGTAGCGAGCCTCTTGCGGTAATCATATAATGTAAATATTGTGCGGTCTGGCAATGGGACACGATTGATTGACCAGCCATAGCCGTAATCGTTACTCTTGTACTCGTAAATGTAGTCACCAAGATGGATCATATAATCGACAGAATCCTTGCGAGCGGGATTGCCGTACGCGTTGAAGTAACCGAAAGGATAGTTAGAGCATGAGAAGACTGCAAGTGAGACTTTGGAGACCTTGTCAGTTGCAAGGGGCGTTGTTTTGGTCCTGCCGATTGGGCTCGTGTTGTTGGATCCGCAGACAGAGAACTGATAGTAGTATGTAGTAAATGGCAACAAGCCGACAACTTCAACTTTGACAGTGTAATCAACATCCGAGCTTGTGTGGACTTGCCCACGATCGACCACGTTCGTCAGGCTTTGGTCAGTGGCCACCTTGTACTCCAGGCAGACTGGGCTTGTTGATACTGGCTTTCCCTCATCAGTGTCATTATAAATTGGAACTGGATTGTATAATGGAACTGTTCCCGACACTGTTGAATTGTCTGCAACGTTATCAGAAGTTGCGGCACAGCGAGTCCACAGAATGACCGAATGGGGATATGGGTCCCCAGACGCAACATTATGGGTAAAGTTGTAGTTGATCGACGACCGCTTTTCCGATGGGGTATGCCTTTTGACAACTTTATGAATCGAAATCCCTAAACCTGGATGGTGCAACGAAGGAGACCTGTAGTTGAGGTTGTTTGCGTAAGAAGCAAGACAAGATGTGGCAAGAGCCAGCAGGCACAGGAAGTACAGCATCGCAGCAACGATGACAAGGTCCTAGTCCCATATCTACTGGATCAGCGCATTCGCAATTGAGAAATGAGGAGGAACATGAAGGTCCTATATATGCAATACCTTCTTTTATCATCCTACGTAATTCGACCTTCTATTTGATTTCCGTCTCCACGTTTGCAAGCTTCCTTGGATGAATAGACGCATCACGGCTGGTCCGGTTCTCAAATCTGGCCAGTAAGCAGTCATGTACAGGGCATGCTGATGATTTGAGAGTGAATCACTGAGCTAGCTAGACGTAAAGCCATGGTGCAGGACCAACGAGCTTCCTCACTGATCATAGCTCGATCTGACTGACAGCTGGAAGAGCAATGAATCCCTGAGGACCGGTTTTAGGACTTGGCCTGCTTATAAATGATCAAACCACGTTGACCTGGTTGGTTGAGCATCGGCGGTCGTGGACAGCGAGGCAGCGGACTGGGGTTCAAGCTTTACAGCGAAGCTTTTCCACGTGCTGTGTTGAGGACGTTGATTTGCGGAGTTGACCTTTTGGGTAGTTGGGACTGCAAAGGTACAGTACCTCATCCTATTTTTCATCCACATGCCAACAATCCTTCTCGCAGCATTTCCAAGAAAGTACTGACAATTGATGTGACAAGGAGTTCGAGCTGATGAGCTATTCTTCTGTACTTTGGTAGAGATACCTGTAAGATTGTTATGCTGTTGTGGACCACCTGGGTCAACGGTACAGCGGATCTTTGCGCATGGAACAGAATGATTTCCCAATGTGAAAACATATGAAGACCTCATCGAAGATCTCCAGTAGGTTGATATGCGGTAGATGGAAGCAAGTTCTGCTCTTCCACGTCCTTCTAGCTGGAGTAAGACCATTGCTTGAAATCAATTGTGCGTTACCATGTGATGATTGTTGGTATTGTATTTGGCTATGAGTGAATCCGAAAATACATTGAAGAAACATAAGGCTTCGCTTCATAGTTCGACCTCACTTTTCTTCAACAGGTCCTTCGTACATTTGATGAGATACAAGTTACATAGATACCAATACTAGGCTCATCATAGTACAAGGTCCGACTGCGCTGATGACCTGGAAAAGCAAAGCCTTAAAAAGACCGTCTCCCACTTGTCATACAGCCGCCAATGATACATTTAAGCATTATCCATCTGCTTAAAAAGACACTTTTCTCCCTCACAACACAGGTGCTGGGCTTCTAATATCCAAAATGCCGTCCTGCTACCTATTCTAGTAATCAAGAAAGAAAACAAAAAGAAAACAAAGAGAACGTGCGCCGTCGAGGCTATCTGATGCAGTATGCAAGGTGTGAACCAAAATAAGCTGTATCCAGTTCGCTGCTATTCTTTTGATAGTCATGTCATATCGTGGTCGTTAACGTCGTGATTGGGAGATTCGTTATGTAAAAGGAACGTCGGGGTACGCTCGATTAGAGGCATATCCAAAGAGGTGATCCAAACAGAGACATCGCGAAAATAATACAGGTAAAAAGAAGTGCTTTCGGGTATCTGTGCTCAGGGCTCAACGGCATTGTTGCAGAAGTTGAAAAAAGAACTTCTAATTCGAGAGCGCCTTACAATGTTGTTTAGGGACGAAAGTTGGTCTTGGGACTATGATCGTATATTCCCCCGGGCAAGAAGGTCGGAAAGAAGTTTGAAAAGGTTGCGCCTTTTTGACAATCGGATGGTGCTTTCAGTGCTAATAAGCCTCTTCAATGCGGGCCCAACGCTCATTGGACCAATGATGTCTTCGTCTCCCAACACGGGGAATTTGCCCTTGACGATGTCGGCAGCCGGTATCTGTGGCATTGGAACAGACTCCGAGCTTGACTGGGCGAGATCCATGATCTGGGCATCCTGTTTGATCTCGAATTGAGCGATCGCGCGAGACACTTCAGCGTCATATTTGTCCCATTGCGTAACAATCTCGGCCCATTTGTCTTCGGTGAGCTTGAAAACTTTTGAAGTTGGTCCACAATGCTCACCAGTGTGGGCAAGATGTTTGAGAAAGTTAGTTTTTGCTAGCTCATAAGCTTCGCGAAATTGTTTGCAGTCTTCTAGAGTAAGCGTTGTTGGTAGATATGGCTCCGGTAAGATCGTGAAGTTCGCATGACCGAGTTTGGCAGACCATGTGTCCTCATCATCGGCATCAATGATCATTGGGGGAATATCGGCAGACGGAATCATGGTGCCGGCGCGAGAACGTTGCCGTATCGAAGCGATTGATGGTTTGGTAGACAGAAGTGGTGATGGCAAACTGCACAGTTGAGGAGTATCGGCAGGAGTGCTCACGTCGGTGAAGAAGCCAGAGTCTGCGACCGTAGGAGATTGTAGGGGAGATTGCACAGGTGATACCTTCTGAGATGCAATGGCCATCAATGTCGGTGGTAGAAGAGGGGTGCGCGCATGGCTCTGATCTTCCTCTTGATGGCTGTTGGCCTTCTCGATGTCGATAGGCGAAACGCCGGTTTCTTTGATGCTCTCTTCGAATACGGTTCTAGCAGGCGATGGAGGTAGACGACTGTCTTGGGTGCTGATTGTGCTAATTGCTGGGCTCAGTATGGTCGACGCGGCGGAACTTTTGCGAGAACGATCAGTGTATGAAGAGGCGACATCAATTGACAGCTTTGGACCGGCGCCAGTCCGTGCCTTCCATCTTTTCGATAATGAGTTGAAACGCTTTGTTGTTGGGACGGGAACGGCAGGTGAGATGCTCGAGTCGCCCGATCTGGCCTTCTTTGGTGCTGGAAAAGCTTCTTGTGAACTATGACTGGGCTCATCGTCAAAATTGTACAGCCCAGAGTCGTCAGCAGGAAGGTTGCCCTGGCGGACTAAAGCTGCCGTTAGTATTTCCTAAACCCTCGGTGGAAGAGTGGTGGGAGCAAGGCTTACAGAAAGAACGATCGCCAAAATTCTCGTTCTCTATATGGACTGATGTAGAAGATTCCTCTCGGACCTGCTCAAGCGTTGACTTGGCGGTTGAGCTATAAATCTCAAAGGAATCTCGTAGCGCGGGCGAGGATGCCAAAGATGAGCTCGAGGCAGATAAACGATTGCTGAAAGTTCTTGATGCGACCGAGGTCGCCGGTGAAGACGACTGATCTGTTGTTGAGAGGCGTTGTGGGGGTGTCGAAAGCACATCCCACGATGGGAGCTGTGGAGAGCTCATGTCTGCCATAGGAAATCCTGTGAGATACCGTCGTAGATTACCATCTAATCTGAGACACTCCTTCTATATGTGCAGCAATCGTATCATAACCAAGGTGTATTATTGTCTTGTTCAGCAGGTGCTCGAATGCGGCCCGAGAGCGGTGTCGACAAGAAAGTTGATCAGTTTGCGACGTGGCAGTGATTTGGTGGCAGAGATGCGCGGTGGATTGGATTGTCACAACCAAGGAAATCTTCAACCACGAACCGGATGCTGCACGGGGTCGTGTGATGTTCGTATTGGGTACGGCGCGGTCTGCAGAAGCCTTGGAAAACGTGGACTTTGGTCCGTCAGTTAGCAGGGGTAGGAAGGTGAAGGTGAACTAGCGAAGGACTCTGATTGACCGGCTGACACCAGGTATATCAGGGAAGCAAGAAGGTGAAGACAAGGAAGGTACAGCTGACTGGTTGCAGGTACATGTGGTGAAAAGAAGCAGCAAATAGGTGAGCAAGTGACAACAGGTACAGCAGCAGGGGAGACCGGGGTTTTGTGGGTGTGTCTTGTGTGGCATTGGTACTCAGAGTACAGTATGATCGCAATCCACCGGCTCCTAATACATAGTAATTAATTACATAGGCAGAAAAGTCTTCGGCGTTCTTCTGGACGTTGCAACATGGTGGACTCCCCACGGGAGTTAGTGTGTGGTGGTTTTTGTGTTTCCTGATTAGGTGAATGTGCCGACTTAGTGTGGTGCTGTACCATAGTACTGTACAAAGTAGCCGAATTTTTGTGTTTGTGGATGTGGATGAGTGTGGGTGCGGGTGTACCTATGAGTATGTATGTTTGGTTTTTCCATCTGCGATCGATCTCAGGCACCAAACGTCAAAGCGGCAAGAGGGCCCTAGCCGGCGCTTGAACCCAACGACCTGGTAATATTTGCTGGTTGGGTGGTGATGGTGTGCCCCTCCAGTGTGCCCCATCTACCTACCTAATAATTAGGTACCATAGGTACCTACGTAGGCACAGTAAACAGCACTCGGAGTACCATACCATACCATACCGTACCTAGGTAGGCAGTAGTACCGTGTAGCTATCGCCCATCTTCCCGACCATTGGAAAAGAATACCAGTGGAAAACCGAAAACCAAAAAATATTCACTGGCGATAGAACCACGAGTAGTGGAGGTACAGGTGACTATCTCTTGCTCCTTTCAAGAAACACCAATTCCTCGGGAAACACCAAGACAAATTCGATAGCAGATCGGCAGTCGACGAACACCCCTCCCAAAGGAAAAAGGAATAGGAAATCGTTGCTTCAACGTACCGTGTAGGAAGCGGGCTAAGAAAATAAGTGACGATAGTTGTCTACCACGATAATAAGCTCTGAGGGAGGAAGGATGTTGGTGTCGAGTAGGAGTAGATAAGACACCGTACGAGCTGATGGATCACTGCAAACGATAGCTTATAACCATTCAATATATCATTAGGAAATCAAGGGATGAGTTTGGGGGTGGGCGGTCATGGTTTTCAAATATCATGATTGAATTTTTGTGTCACAGTTACACAGCGAACACTTCATGTCCTCGCACAGGAAATCGATTGGAGACGGGAAATAGAAGAGACTTCGCAAACAGTCCAGCCTAAATGTATCGTCCGTATCTTGGGTACCGCAATCAAAAAGGCAGTATTGCTTCGATATCATGGACTAGGGATGTACAGATACATACTGTAGCAGAAGCGGTTCTGTGCTCTCAACAGGGGACTCGCCTGGAGCAGCGGCCCAGAAAATCGGCGTACAGTATGGCGCAAAATCATCTCTTCCGGTGGCACAGGTCTGAGGGCCGCACAAGAGCCTGTAGAGAAGAGCACGCCTCTCTTGGGTGATTCTGTCCCAAGACTGAAGCTGAAGTGGAATCTTTCAACCAGCGCGCCCTCAAATGTACGGGAGAAATGGCACCGGGCACCTTTCTACCCTGTACCATAGTACTCAGAGTACTCAGAGTACCAATGAAACCATACTCTTCGTCACGCCCTCGAAGATACTTGTACAGGGATCTTAGGATGAGGGACTTCTGGGTCGACTCAGCTGTTAATTTAGGTCGGTGCAAAAAGAAAACCATCTTTAGTGGATGCGTGGTGCCATCAGAGCTCCATCTGATTGGCCATACTCGGAGCACTAAACGAACGAGGAAGGTATCGACGGAGATAAAGCCAAAACGGAAAACGTGGTCGTACAATGAAATGCTGGTCTTTTGTCCAATGAAGCTCAAGCATAACGCTTGGGATAAAGAAACATTACCAACCATTACAAGAAATAGCCAAATCAATACCAATCCAGAGGAAAAAGTCGACGGCCTGGGTAGCTTCGACTAAAAGCACAACTGGGTTTGCCCATGCTGAGATCTACACAGATGCTAAAATCCCCGTTCTAAGCGCGCGAAAGACATCATCAAGCAGCCATCCGCGTTGTTAAGCTGCACACCAAGCACTTCATCTCGTTGCTGTTTCAGTACAGAGTATTGGGGAGGCTCGCTGCTACAACCATGACACGCCGATCGCCATGAGGACTATGATCGAACCGCAGAGAATGCGACGATCATTCAGAAAACCGTTCATGCAACGTCATGATCTGTGCTCTGTTGCGAACTGCGCTCTTGGAAGGTGAAAGATTCTTTCGGATAGATTGCTTGAAAGCCTTTTTTTGCCCTTACTGTAGATACACTCTGTTCTCAGAGTAATCAGTAACACCCAGATAATCCTCCTACAGGCAGGAGACCCTGAATTCACCCACAAGACTCATACAATTCTTTCTATCGATTGTGTCCGAGCGTCTCTTAGCACCCTCGAAGACTGTGGTAGTGTAGTGGATGATTTTGCGGACTCTTGAGCCTTGTAAAGTTCTCGAGTAAAATGAGTATTATTAAGTACTCGGAGAAAGCATGATACAGTACCGTTGGTACCCATGATTCACACAGGCGGGAAGAGAGAGAGCAAGGGTACTAATGCTGAAAATGGCAATCCTTACAGAGTAGACGAGAAGTTAGGAACCAAAGCTTCCGTGGTCCCGGCGACATACACGGGACAAGGGTAGGAAGAGGGGTCCTTTGTCAGAGTAAGTGTGCCCTAGTTACTGTATTCAGAGTAGCAAAGAACACTACCAGAGTATACAGAGTACTGTACCTACCTGCTAGGCATCGTACTATGTAGCACTCATAGTACACACTTTAGCAAGGGAATAGTCTGTACTCCATCTACCGCAGGCAAAGAACTTTTCTCTCAGGCCGAACCCAGCGCCGAGACTGGGACCTAAAAAGTGGGCACACGGCTTGCAGACTCTGTGGTCCAAGATGCTGTGAAAAAAAGAAAAGGATTACTCTGTAAACAGATGAGAAGCGAAATCATGGTGGCTGGCACCCTTCTGACTTTGTACTGATCTTGACCTTGCTACTCTCTGGGTGAGCAGTCATATTTTGCGGTGAACCGGTATCAGTAACCTGGGAATCCCCAAGGTTGGAGGACTTTCCTGTAGGCCCCCCCCGATACACTTGAAGTAAGGGGTCTTCGGACAAGGAAGCCTTTTATTGTCTACACTGCAGATGTAGCTTGTCCTATAGGAAACATCTTCCTGCACTTTCCGGTGCCATTATCTTGGTCACACCTTCGCATCAGACACAAGAATTGACTATTGCGCATTTCAGATAAAGTCTTTGTAGGCGTAGAACAGAGACCGCGGAGGGACTTGGAAATTTCAAGCCACCACGGCTTGGTTGACCAGGATGTTTTGGCGTGGACCTGGACTAATACTAATAGGTCATCCAATACTCCTGTATATCCAACGGGCAAAGATACACGTCACTTGCCTAAGCGAGCTAGGTCCAGGAGACACACACGATTGAGTTATCATCAAGCCATAGCTGGCGATGTCCGGTAGACCCATTTCCTGTAGACCCATTTCCTGTGAGCTGGCACTCTTCTTTGACCTTTGCTGTGACTTGACGGCGATTGGCGACACTGCGTAAGTTACCAGTTCCTCTTGTTATCACTCCACTTCGACCTTTGCCTTGCCGACAGTTATTCAGAGTCTCTCAGCTCGTGGACTCGTCAACTGGAAAGTTGCGAATGTTTAGAATACGCACTCCCGCCTAGATTTCACCTGCTGGCCCACAGGATCTTCGGAGTGAATTTGCCGTGGGCCTGACTTTGGAAACAGAGTAGTTTGATACATACACAAAATTGGAATCCAGTTCCACCCCATCTCATTTGACACACTCTGTACCGTCATTTGCATGCAAAGACAGCTGGTCCCGATGTCTACAGAGTACAGTATACAGAAACCGTATATCCATCGTTTGTTCTTCGAGCCATGAAATTCGCATTCTTTGACATGTGACACTGCACGAACCTGCTTCCTTTAGGACGGGCTTCCTTTAGGACGGGCTTCCTTTAGGACGGGCTTCCTTTAGGACGGGAAAGTCGACCTGTCTCATTGCTGCCAATCTAGGAAGATTTTCTTGGTCGTCAAGGTATGTGTCACCCATAGATCGGTATAGAAAAAGAACCATTCTGGCTTTGCAATTGGCTCTGTTCATCCGCATATGCGCGTAATCTACCTTTGCATGTCATCAAGCCACGAAGCTATGTTAGGTCCGGATGGCAGTTGTCGTTGGCGGATAGCTTAGGAAATGTTTGGATCTGTCTGGCGGCTACGCTTCTGCTTCTCGTGAAGATGTTTACCATGTCTTTCCCCTGCAATGGCTTGCAGATGAAACGCGCTTGCCACCTCAACGGCCGCAGATGTGCTGCGCGTGCTTGTTGACGGCGTTTGTAGTTAATCGGTGCCGTTGATGAATGAACAATAGAATTATCCCTTCGGCGGTAAGTCTCATCAGCCTAGGCTTGACATGTTTGTATCGCAGAAGTCAAACCAATTCATCTGTTTCGATCCCAAGTTGAAGCTCTGTCAGTGGTCCAGTCAATCAGGGGGTGTGTTGGCAGTCGGGAAAGAGTGGATGTGGCTCTGATATTCCCATGGCCTTTTCAGGTGGAGAATCGGGACACCCAATATCGTGACCAGTTGGCTTTCTGTTCGTCTGTGCCCTTAAACTATGTGACATGAGCCTAGCATCTGCGCATACATGTGTATATCTTACCTCGAAGTTCACGGTGGTAATGTCTTGGAATCCTTCAGATGCTTGAGGTTGCTTGAATCTCGAAGCAAACGATTTGAAAGCCATTCCTGGCAAGAGGGCTCGCTTTTCCGGATTTATCTGCGACCCAATGAGTTAGAAGGACTTGTCAATTGTAGGACGAATGTTAGAAGTACAAGATCATTGCTAAACGCTCTCACTGTGCTGTTATGTTCACATAACCTGGAGGAAGCCGTAAAGAGAACACAACGAATAGGAACGTTTTCTGCTTCTGCAAGCTTTACCCAGATGGCCCGTGTTTCAGGATCTGCATTCGTGTTATCTGTAAGGAGTGTAAGCATTGAATTGCAGTAGTCAGCGCATGATGAGCTCACCAACTACGACCGAGTTACCAGCACGCAGATGCTCCAACGCCTTCTTCACGCATCTGTCTCTCTGAATGATGTCAGCTGATTACTTGAGAAACAGAGCTTGCTCCACGGACTGTCTTTAACAGGTCTTGATTCACACGCTCGTAGCCTAGAGGTTTGAGGTGCTCCCAAAAAAAGGTGGATTTGCCAGCACCAGGACTTCCGCAGAAGATGACAATATCGAATTTATTCAACTTCTCGTATTTTGGCTGGACATCTATGCTCTCAGCTTGCTCCAAATATTGTTCAGGTTCAAAGACTCGTGTGAATGGCTCAGGATCATTCCCTAGAAAGTACTCTTCGGGGGTGTGAAATGGAATGCCAATGTTGGCAGCAAGGTCTCGATCAGAGCATGAATGGTCTTTGACCCTCTTCTCTGTTTTCTCTCTACCAGCTGCATCTCCCACATAAAATGAATTTGCCATATCAACATCGCTGCTCGCTTCTAAGGCGTAGTCTTCCAACATTTCGTCCCACATTCCTGTGCGTGGTTTACGATATTTGTCCTGCTCGGTAGCTGCATACAAGCTGATGGGTAGATCCAACTGTCGCAGTACCGCGCTGACTTGGTTCTTGAAATTGGTCAAGCTCGCAGAGTCTTTCTGGAGCGTCTTCGGGTTGTCTTTAAGTCCAATACCACTCTGGTTACTGATGATAACTAGTTGGAATCCCTTCGCATGTAATTCTCTCAATTTTTGAGGCACAGAGGCATCCCACCACTGCCAACTGGTTGCAGATTTGAGCCATTTGTTGCCAGCAACTGGCTTGATCAATGTGTCGTCCAAGTCAAATGCTGCAATTTTTCGGGGTCGAGGTCCAGATATCGTAGGTGAACCTTCCACTGTATATTTGGCAATGAGAAGAGCCCTGTTTACAATGCGCCAGATTATCTGCTCGGGCTTCTTCTGAGATGCTGGTTTGAAGAATGTAGCAATAGCTTTACCTAAACATTTCAGTCAATATTCATAGCTTGAAAATGGAAAATACACACTTGTTGTCGTTGATTCGATCTTGCGTTTCAACGGAGGCGGAGATATAGAAGCGCCTGATGGCGAAGGTGGCCTCTTTGCAGACATGATCGATGCATAGGACAGGTTAGGCAGGAGAGTTGTACGAGCTGTTCCACGCCGGGAAATTGTCAAGATAGCAAACATGAAACGGGAATTATTTGCTTAGGGAGCATGTTCCAGTTACCATCAGTCCAGTGATAAGACGTAATGAAATACAGTTATTTGCAAAAATCAGTAAATGTCTTGGCAAAAACCTGAAATTATATACTTTATTTGCACGCGGGACCAAACGGGGTTCTCGTAATTATGGCTGTATTACAACGTAATAATCCGTAATTAACCCTAATATACAGCGTAATTTTACGTTTTCAACGTAATTATATATTTATTATATATAAAACTTATATATAAAATTACTAATATTAAAATAATCCTTATAATTATCTTATAATTTAAAAATATTATAAATTATAAATTATACTCTAATTATTAATAAAATATAAAATTTTTATAAATTTTATAAATAAGTAAATAATAAATAATATATTATAGATTATAAAAATTTAATATCTTTAAATTTCATCGTAAAAAATAAAAATAAAAATAAAAAGTTATTATATTATTAAT
>LCWF01000010.1:0-100725 GCA_001006345.1 Phaeomoniella chlamydospora | reverse complement strand
AAATTTTATAAATAATTTTAATTAATAATAAATATAATTAATTTTATAGATAAAATTTATTCGAGATTACATTATAATCTATAATTTATAAATTCTTTTATTTTAAATTTAAATTTTTAGGTCAAATTTTAAGATAAATTTAATTTATAAAATTATAATATATTTAGAATATATATTAATTTTTAGTTTTCTATTTTATTTTTATAAATTCTAAATTATTAGGTTAAAATAAATTCTTTTAAGAATTACTGTATTACATAATAATCAGTTAAATTATTTTTGAATAAAATAAAATAATATAATATAGTTATATAGTAAAATATATAATTACGTTAAAAACGTAAAATTATGCTGTATATTAGTGTTAATTACGGATTATTACGTTCCAATACAGCCATAATTACAATCATCCCGCTTAGTCCCATATACAAACAAAGTATATGTATAGAATTTTAGGGTTTTGCCAAGATATTTACTGATTTTTGCAAATAACTGTAACTAATTACCTACATAGGTACAGTGCTTTTGCGTTGGTGAGTTTACTGATTTGCCGGATTACCGACTTATAGTACCATGTGAGTAGATTTGTGAATTGAGGGATTGAAGAAGAATCGTTTTGATGGCCGGAATCAATGGACAGACAGACGAAGAGAGATAGATAATTTAGCTTAGTATAGGTAGGTAGGTAGGTAGGTAGGTAATACAGTTCTGATAGCATGCTGAATATCTGATGTACAGCACATATATGATTCATCGTCTATTTGCTTGCTTGAGTACTGTCTGCATCCTCTTCAAATGAGGAGACACTGTACATCGACCAGAGCCATCCACTTTCCCGTTTTCACTTCCGCTTCCTCTCCCCGTCTACCCCCCTATACCCAGCTAGTACTATCAAGACATGCCGCCATTTCGTAAAAATACAAAAGATGAGGTGAGATGTTTCGAGATGATCGTGTGTAAACCCCAAAAATGCAAAACAACCATATGTATGCATGTCCGATGCATCTCGTTTCCGATTTTGTTTTGGCCGGCGTGAAAGTAAAAACCCGCCCGGCGAAGCGATATTAAATATCCCTGTATGCAAATGACTCAAAACAATAAAAGTGGTATCATGTATATCAAGACAAGTGGTTGAGAAGAGGTCAAAACCCAAAGATAAGATAGGTTAAAGTACAAGTGGTGATGGTATTGTTGGTGGTGAGTGGTGAAGATCGGCAGTAAATGCGATAGGAGTGAAATTAGAATTCCGAGAAAAGACCGTCAAGTTCACCAAGCTCGATGTCCTCAGGAGATTGCATTTCCCATGCGTTGGCCATTTCGATGTCTTTAAAATTGACATCTACAAGGGTGGTGGGGAGTTGATGTTCTTTTTTGATTTCAACATGCGACACCAATTTCTGCGGGCCCATCATAGGACTGCTGGTTACGGCAGCAATGATGGTAGGATTTCCTTGACCAAACAGGGCAAAACCAAGTTCTTGATCACGTCGATGAGTCTGCTCAGCTGTTTCAGGAGCTTGTTCTGCCGTACCATCACGATTTGGTTCGTCTGTTTCGGTCGATGGTTGCACATCAAGGTCTTGCAAGTTCGCGCCTCGGGCCCGAACTTCATTGGCCATTTCAGTGAAACCTTTCTCGTCTGCTTCCAGGGGTGGACTAGGAGCTCGGTTTGGTTGTAATCGGGTTGCACTTTGACCGACTGATCCATCTCTGGCTAAACTACTCCTTGCGCTGAAGCTTCCTGCTGGTGTTGGTGGAGTATCCATATCCTCTATACCGCTGTCATCAAGCTCCGGGCTCGATAGATCAACTTCAGGACTAGGGCTCATCCTCATGCGGTCTCTGGTCTCCGCATCAATGTCATCTTGATCAATGCTGGGAGTAGAGACGCTGGGTGTCAACTGTTTCATTTGAGCATTTGGCGCGATGATGTCGTCAGAAGTCTCAGGGAGCTCCTGTCGTGGACACGTTGTCAGGAAGAAGAAGACCTTTCTTGGATGCACAGGGATGAGCTCCTTGGCGAGCGGACAGGGTGCCAGCGCCGTCCATGGTCTTTTTAGGTACAGGCTGAGTCTCGACGATAAAAGAGCAGCAGGATTCGCAGAACTAGTAGCAGATGTTAGCATCCAAAGGGCTAAGAGTTGACAAAGAGTAAGTCTTACTGTGCAACCGATTCATTCGACGCCGCAAGCACCGTCGCAAGCTCACGAATGAGATGTGGTCGATTACCGGTCTTCTCTAATTGTTTAATGACTGCAATCACGATATCATCGTTAATCCCGTCGGTATCGATCTTGGTTGTCGTCGACTCGGTCTTTGGCGAGGGAGGAGGCGTGTGCTCGTAAGCCGTGCGACGCTGCTTAGGAGATGGTTCAGGAGTCTTGGTCCGAGGTGCTGATGCAGGCGATCCAGCTGATTCTGACTCCGATTCATCGTGCGATCGTTTCACTCGTTTTGGTGGCGGCGCCTGCACATCCGTGCTTACTGAATCTTTTGTCGCAACAGGTGATGATCGCTGCGCGCGCGAGGTTTGAGGCAGGTGGATGCCGAGCGAGGGCAGGGAGAGTGATTTGCGACGAGTGTTGTAACCCATTTTGCGAGGCTAGTGTGTTTGGTCAACGACGAGGTCGAATTTCTGGGGCCGGATGGTGGAAATGGACAAGGCGAGCTCTGGCGACCAGCGGCGACGAGCAAGGCGTGAGGCGTGAGAACGGACGGATTAGGCTGAAATCAAAAAAAATGGCGGGATATACGGGTAGGCGATGTTTATTGGATGGGTGATTGGTCGTTGACGTGCATAGGAATGTTGAAGAAAATAGCGAAGGGGGGTGGTGGCCAATCGACAACAGAATGGCTAGACCGCAAGGTTTTGGGGGAGGTGCGTCACCAAGAGAAATCAAGGAGTCAATTGCGAGGTGACGGTGAGGCGACCTGAGGCGGCAAGGTGCAGGCAGCAGACGGTCTGACCCAAGAAAGACCCTGGAAAACGCTCGGATACCAGATTCAAGTACTCCTGTTTCAAAAGCTCAGGCGAGGTAAGACGCAATACCGATCAACAGAAAGTCTAGTCGGTCGATGTCCGGGTGAAGAAAGGGGATTAAAAGAGGAGCACCACTGCAATTCCTGGGTGAAGAGAAAGGAAGGATTTGATTGTGTTGAGGCCTAATAGGGGGTCTGTAGGGCCAGATGATGTGTGAAATGGATGGTGACGATGAGGTACTGTACTCTGAGTAGTAGGTAATTTACTGGAGGAAAAGTTGATGGGGAAAAGGTTCAGGCTCCTTTGCAACCACCCTTTCTTCCCACTGTATTTTTCTTTTCCAGGTAGCCGAGAAAGGGCCTAAGAGTAGGCGTCACAGGGGATCCAAGATTTATTAGTGGAGCGTTCGAATAGTTGACTAAGGTACAGTAGATGATGTTCCGTAGGTCTGGGATGGATATTTGGGGTTGTACAATGTACAATTACAATTGTACACAATCACAGCGTACAATAATGCGACCAAATCGATGTGGTTTTTTTCTTTAATTTGGAAGAGATGGAAATGAGGATGAAGTGTGATGTGATGTGATGGGATGGATGGTGGTGGTGGTGGTCCAAGATCAGAGAATAGCTGATGGAAAGAAGGGAGGAGAAGAGATGCAGTAGGAAGGTTGTGGTACCGGAGTCAAGTACAGTACTATGTAATTACTATGAGCAACCAGTGATTGATTAACTTCCAAGAGGGTTTGGTTGACTACGCCCATGTGAGTGGATGCGATGAAAATGCACGGTGATGAAAAAGGATCCCAGAGCTGAAAGAGAATCTTCGCTTTGCTTTGTGATGTTTTGATTACCATTACCATAACTACTATGTATTACCATACACAATACGGACCCTTTTGCGGTGGGGAGGGGGGCGCTCTGTACAAAGTAAGAGAGCAAGATTGTTACTAGGGGACGTGGTGCGAGGGCAGTACAGAGTAAGGGAAAAGGGCCCCAAAAAAACAGAGTTCGCATGTCCCACCCAAGGTTCCAAAAGTCAAAGAGTAGAAAATAGTAGGGTAAGGTAGGTGAGCTAAGGTGACTTGGTTGGAGAACAAGTTACCTAGGACAAGCAGGGGGACCCGCGTGAACGTTATGAATGGACGAATGACAGGATGGACAAAATGGATTTCACTCACAATACCCCGAAATAAAAAACGGAGATGGCAAGGCGCAGTGATGTGATTGCGATCGGGAAGTTTTGAAGATCTCTCTAACGAGTACTCTGTATTCCTCTGTATTCCTCTGTACTACATAGTACATTCATAGTAGTACCTCAGTACTCTGGTTCCTGCTTTCGCCTCCCCTGGCTTGTCTCTTCCTTTCCCTCTTCTTCATACAAAGGACCGGGCGAAAAATACTACATAGTATGTATAAGCACAATACGGTACAACCATGAGGTACTGTAACACCGTACGAGACTTACGCTGAAGAGAAGGAAGGTGCCATACCTACAGTACATAGTAATATCTAGTGCCGACGGCCGGGGATCCCAGATCTGAATTGAGTTACTGTCATAATAATTAATGATGTCTGCAATGGGCAATGGTACGGCGGTACTTCCGTATGGAAGGAAAATTACGGGACACTAAGAGCGGCTAAGAAAATTTATTCCATCTGGTTTTTTTTAGACCGTTTCTTTTACCCATCCCTCCCATGTCTTTAGCTTACTATGTAGGAAGAAAAGTGACATTTTTTTCATTGCCGAGTGGCAAGGGAGGGGAGCCATGTTAAATGCTCTCTACCTAGGTAAACAGCCTTTAGGTGGTCCATTGCGATGGTTCTGGTTACTGTACCACCGTGATAGGAAGAATCCGGGTAGGAAACAGGAATCCATCGCTGATACTCTCAGTACTACGGTACCATTTCTGATTACTCTGGTGTATACGAAGTACTATTTACAGTGGCCATGCGACCTGACTCATGAAGCTATCGCATCATCCTGTCATTGTGGATAGTCGCGTTTAAGCAAACAAAAGGCATTTCCTAGAAGACTCGCGATCCTCTTGTTGATGCCTGTTTGGTTCTCGGCCAGCTCCCGAGGAGACTCTGGTCCATCCACGGTACAGCCATGTCTCATCACAACACCCCTCATTCATCTGGTATGGCTCGGGAGAACCAAAGGCTGTTGAATAGTACGTTGATGGACCCATCTGTCCATGAATAAATGGAAGCAAAGCGGTTAGGTAAAGGATAGGTAAAATTGTGCACTGGATTGACTTCCGCCTTGGGAACCAATCTTTTTTCTTTGGGTTTAGTGGATCAGTGGATCTTGCATGGCCTCTCTTTAGCGTCTCCTCCCTGCTGGCTGCTGGCTTCCATCCCTTCTGGCGTCGTGTTGCTTCTTTCGATCCTGGTATCGTGAAATCCCATGTTTTGAGCTGTTGCTCAGATCCGTACTCCCGGCGGCCGACTGCATCGATGGAGTCCTGTAGGACTGCCACTATCTGGATACAGATGACCGGGCGATCATCTGTCGAAGAAGATCTCCTTCTCATTTAGTAGAGTCGTGTGACAATAACACGGCCTGTCATGTACAACAAATATTACGTTGCTGCAGCTGACACGCTTCCTATAGCTCGATGCCTTGTTCGGTTCGGAGTAGACCTGCTGCATAGATGAGGAGATTTGTGTGGTCTTGAGCCTCATCTGATCAGGAGGGGAGCACTGGAAATGATCCGATGATCATTGCAGTACCAATTCGTATAGAAGTCCATCACTGACCAGGATTTGCGCTGAGGATGTCTAAAATCTGTTAGTAGGGAAGAGCTCTGGTGAAATGAACCTTTGCTCTGGGACCGCATTGGGCCTCACCAGCGGCGCTACTGTGTACCATACCAAGGTACTCTGGTACAGTGCCTTAGTGAGGTGGATATTGCTGCCGAAATGGAACAGCCTCCGTCGCTTGCTCCATTTTCCGCGTGGCCAATCGATCGCTGTACTATGTATATTACTCGGAAGACAGGGGATAGGAATTTTTTCTTTCCCCTAAATGGCCAGATCTTCTGTTTTTCCGAAGTGAGAGACGAAGTAATATCATTGGACGCCAAAATGTAGTTTTCGAAAATGTGACGATGTCTTGTACTATGTAAAGACGCTGGCTGATCATAGGGAAAGATGTTAAGAGCAGGATTTTTGCGACAAGTCAGATTCAGTTACATAGGGTAGTTGCAGATGCAGGTGTAGAATCCGGAAGCAGGTGCATGCCCGTCCACAGAGCGCCATGTGTGTGATGGTGTGCATGGGTACGACGGCAAGGATACTTCGCTGTCTCCCTCGCAAGGGTTGGGATACTCTTTAAATGGCATGCAAGATGGACAAGCGTGTTGTATGCTTGCCATATGATTGACGCCTGTCCCTTGTCCTTGCAGGCAAACTGGCATGTTGCTATTCGGAAATGGACTGCCACTCTCTGTATGGCAATTGTTTTACCAATAATGTAGAGGCGTAAGCCATCATCACCACTGTCTGTCAGGGCAATGGAGAGACATCTTGACCTTAACCAATTAACTGGCAGTCATGATGGATGAAGGCAGAGGCAGAGACCTGCCCCTTGCAGGTTGGATGATTTGGGCCCACAGGTTGGGATGCCGTGGAGTGTATTAGTGGGTGCGCCATGCTGCGAAGTTTACTCTGTACTCAGTAGATAGTAGATAGAAAGACATATTATCATGGCAATAAGAGTGTCTATGCAGTTGCTAAGCCTCGATGGTGCTAGCAAAGAACAGATAATGTATCTCGCCTTGCCGTGCGCATGATAAAAGTTCTGGATAGAAAGCGATATTGATTCTGAAAGCAAGCAAGGGATAGACGCAGTACAAAGCCACTTTCACCCCTCCTCCTCTTTCGACCCCACCCTGATATGGAAACCGATACGGGGATGTCCCTGCGTCGCCCATACTCAGAGTATTGTCACTTCAAACTCTCGTACCATAGTGTAGTAAAACAATCAACAAAGACAATCCTCCTCATCACCGATTGCGGTAATACCAGTTTCATACTCATATACAGAGTATAATTCTAGTCGATGTCTTCACATTGGGTTATCGAAGGAAGCAAGTCCACAAAGCTGGACAATCGTCACGACTAACCTTAACTGTATAACGTGGCCGGCGACTATCTTCCCAAAGAGCCAGAAGTCAAATGCATCAATGCCTCTTGGATAAAGCTACAGCTGGTATGCTTTCACTATCTTATCTTCTACTCCTTAAGCTTGCCGTCGTCAACCCACAAGTGCCTCCATTTTATGACACAGTTGCTGATCAATTCGCGATATCTTAGTGCAACATTCGACGTCATACTTGGCGATCTCGATTCTCTCCTGAATCATATCTCAACCACCCCTGATTATGATTAACGATCGGCCATGGGATGAAGCTCGACGACGCTAAGCACCACTACCTCTGTAACTCTCTCCATGTCCTCGGGAGAGTAGATACTCAGAGCAGCATGGCGTGAAGTTACCGAAGTTCAACCATCTCAAGCTTGCAGATAAAGAGTAACAAGGATGCCCTAGCCGAAATCCTTGCGCGTCAGTTTGTCTACCTAACGAAGAATGGCCCGTGCGATCATCAACTTCCATTGCTTCCGCGGTTGCGCTGAAAGTCACTTTCATTCTTTCGCAACACTCATTGCATCATTGATACGAGCTTTAACTTGCCTATCACTCGCCTCCATCGCCATGTTTACGAGTTGTCCCCGCGGCGACCGGCCATAGCACTCTGCATGTATTTCACTCCGTCAAGTGAGAACTATTCTTTGAGCAGTCAACCACAACAGGCCTAGACTCTCCCCTGATGATAATGCAGGACAAGTTTCTAGCCTGATAGTAGACCGAGGACACGCTGGACCCACCAATTTACCCCTGATGATGCGTTGTCATCAAAGCACTGATCTCTATAAGTTTGTGGATCGATATAATTATATCGCGGCACGACAATATGTGGTATCTCGCATCAGGATCCGGCTTCCGTCCGCGTAGGCGTCAATTCGCACAACGCAATGTCCACATTGACAGCATAACGACTGGTATTGGTCGTTTGCTCCCGTGCATACCTGATCAGTTTTCGCTTCCGGGGCTGCTGAACGTGCTCTCCTCAGTCTGCAGAGAAGCTGACACTTCGCATGACGGGTAGGGCCATGATGAGACTGATTCTCCGCAGTGTTTCTGCTGCACACATGCATCCAGGTGAATTGCTTCGTACATTATAATGTACTCTACAACGTGATTGCGTTTACTAGAGACTCGCCCCTTTCGAAGGTTGCTTACCCCCATTCTCATGGGAAAAATAGTCCCGACGATCATACTTGAGATCTAAACGTCGAATGATTTTCATCTATACTGTACATCTATCACTCAACTTCGTTTGCCCAGATCATACCTCTCTTCCCCCCGCGGCTTCCGTCTTCACATTCAATCTCCATATCCCCCTTTCCTAGAAGTTCATCATCATTCCTCCATCTCCAGATGTGCTTAAGTTCCGGATCAAACGTGTTCACACTGAGACCTAAGTGGTCTGATATTAAGTCCACAATCTTCTCGCCGATGACGGGAAGGAATTTGAAGCCATGACCTGAACCTCCAGTGGCAAGGATGAGATTTGAAACGGCTGGGTGAGGCGTTATCAGGAAATCGCCGGAAGGACTAGGAAACAAAGTCAGTCAATCCTGGCGTTAAATTTTGGGCAAGAAAAGGGGCCTTACGTGTCGCAGTACCAGCACACTCGAGTTTTTGCCCACTCTCGATCAGCCGGTCCTGGCTTCAAGTGCACCATGTTCTTCAGAGCCTGTCGGCAAACTTCCTGGCCTTCACTGGGGACTTCTTCTCCCACTACGGGCACGCTGACTTCGATCTGTTCTCCTTCCTTACCTGGCATAGGATTCGGTATTTTGATTGGATTTCGATAACCATATCCATGTCTTGCAATCTTTAGGAGTCGGTCTCTCGGTGGGATGATGAAAGTTCCGTCATTTTCATTTAATATCACGGGCAAATCGCCGAGGATACTTTGTTCCTCTTCTGTGATATCGACATAACCCAGTGCCTGGCCGGTGGCCACTGCCCTTCCTCTCAAGTCAACTAGAGCTGGAGTCCAGCATCCTGTAGCTAAAATAGTGAGATCCGCTTCAATAGCGTCTCCTGACTCAAGCAATGCTCCCTTTACACTCTTCCCATAATCGGAGTAAATCAGTCTCTTGACCTTTTGTCCAGTTAGTATTGTCAATCTCCCCCTCGGAAGCCCTTCCTGTTCGAGCTTTTTGACAGCAAAGTCAACACACTTTTCTGCATTCGCCCAGCCACTTCCTTCATTTAGATATCCCCAGGTTCCTGCTCCAAGTGCCCCTTTGCCCATCACGTCTTCGATCTCGCCTGTAGAATGTAATTCTTTGATTCCTTCCTGGCCGTTCCTCCCGCCAATTCCCGGATCATCCTCTGCCAATTTCCTTACGTTCTGCAACGCACTTTGCAAATACTTCTCTCCGTCGCCCCGAGCCCCTTTATCTGCTACGTATACGACTCCACTTTCAGTATACCGTCCACCAGCCCCCCAGTCATCCTCGAGAGATGAGTTTTGGCGCCAAAGATGCTGAGCTTCTCGCATCAGGCGAACATATGGTGCTGAAGCATAGTCTGGTCGGATTATGCGAGAAGTGTCGACGGAAGAGCCATGAGGATTTGGTAAGGATGGAGAGGCGTCCAGAAGGGTTATACGGCTTGTGTCTGAGAACTTTTGGCGTCTGACGAGACATAAGCAAGTAGATAAGCCGAATACCCCAGCACCGACCACTAGAATGTGTGAGGGAGGGGAAGGAGTGGGGGAAGACATGGTAGCGAGACTCTCAGTTATCAAATTTCTTTTATAAAGTTGTTTTTCTCTGAAGCCCAACACTCGCAAAAATGTAAAGTGATATCCAAAACCCACAAGGTCAAGGGATGTGTGTGCCTTGTAAGATTCCAACGGATCGCACACAACAACTCCGAACCCGAATACACTCCGAGACCCAGGGATGTCTCGTAAATGCTGGATATAAATCTGAAACAAAGATCAGAAAATAAAGACACTTAAATCTATCTCTTCAAACAAACTAATGCTCTATCGTGGTCTATAGAAATTCGAATGATTATGGAAAGGGCGTGCAGACTTCGCCAGTTTCGGACTCGATATTGAATTATGTGCCGCTGACAAATCCATTTGGATGTGGTTGTGAAAATGCATAAGCTAGGGAGATTAGATTAGATTAGATGGAGATTTGTTTGCTTCACAGAATTTGGTTCGGAGCTGGTCCCAAAGCAGCTCTCAATTGTCATGGACAAGTAGGAAAATTCGACCAGCTTGCCTACGTTGACACGATTCTTGTTGTCGAAAATATGACCATATTATAGAGTGCGCAGCAACGAGAGTACGTACGAGAACACGAAGCCTCTCACAAAGATGAAACCTACATTCTGCTGGAGAAAGACAGCTCCAATTCGTCCATTGCGAAAACTGCCTCGTCACGACCCTAGAACTGCGAACGCACGACAGGCTACCCCAAGGCCTCCCAGATACAACCAATCTACATCATCAACACCTTCTCCCTTTACAATAGCCAATGTTACAGGCACTCGACGTTTCGCTCTCTACTTTGCCATCACCACAGCCTTGGGCATTGGGGTATATTGTGGTAATTTGTTTGTCGCATATCGTCGGCATATTCCGAATCAAGAGACCGAAACCTCTGGGAAGAATTGGGAGATACCTGAGAACCCCGGGGACATAAGTTGCCAACGAGATGTGTCAGCGCGGTACAATTCTATCGCCGAGAGTTATGACGAAGAAGTCGGTGTTCAAGAATGGTTGATGGGGATGAAGTCAAAGAGAAAACAGTTGATTGATGGTGCACGAGGCCATGTTCTGGAAGTCAGCGTCGGCACAGGTAGGAACGGGAGATTCTATGCAGAGCGATTAGAGAAGGAGGGACAGCGGAGAGAATCAGATAAGAGAGGAGGACGAGAAGAGTGGGATTTGTTGAAGACGGCGACTGATTTCGCGAAAAGTTTCGGGTGGAATGGGATATTAGACGTGGAGAAGGATATTCAAAGTCTAACATTTGTTGACAAAAGCTTGCAAATGGTTGTCGTTGCCAAACGGAAATGGAAAGAGCAATTGAAAAGGCGGAGCGAAGCCTCTCGCAATACGGGCATGTTGGCACCCATTCCTAATCGAAGAAGCGACCTTGAACATCATGACGGTCCTGATATCAGGTGGGTAGTGGGGGATGCAGAAAGGCTTGACACAATACCAAAATCACCCACCCCTCAAGAAGAGACGAGTTCAACTAAAGATAAGATTTTACAAAATGTCATAACCAGAGGAACTGGTTCGATATTAGAGAAAGCAAAATCTCTTGTGAACACTACTTCCGCATCTTCGTCTACTAGCCCAATAACACAACCTGTCTCCAACAACGACGGAAAATACGACACGATTGTCCAAACCATGGGTCTCTGTTCAACTCCGAATCCATCCACTCTCCTCATGAATCTATCTCAGCTCCTCAAATCTCCTTCATATTCACCAGCTTCCTCCGATATTCCTTCTTCACCCCCTGTCCCAATCACTAATGGCGGCGAAATTCTTCTCCTCGAGCATGGCAGAAGTCATTATCAATGGCTCAATACCCTACTCGATAACATGGCCCCCGGCCATGCAGATAGATATGGTTGCTGGTGGAATCGTGATATTGGAGCTATTGTTGAAAATGCTGCGGAAAAGGCTGGATTGGAAATCGTGGAGGTCAAGAGATGGCATTTAGGAAGTACTTGGGAAGTCAGATTGAGGCATCGAAGAATGTAGTGAATAGAATAGAGGTTCGTGGTAGTAATATATAGTGAATTACCCTTTTCTATAGATATATAAAACAGACACTTCAGTTCTACACGTATACAATACAAAAAAAGAGGGTTGTACGTATACCAATCCCTCCTTACTTTCACCCTCTTCTCCGTGATCTCCTCCCCAAATCAATTCCCTCTCATCCCCTCCCAATATCTCCCAAATCATCAATCTCATATCATACACACACAACCCTCTTTCTCTCCTCCATCTCACTCAACCCCAACATAACCCCATTCATTCCATCTACATATAGTACACATTTCCCCATCACCCAATTTCCTCCCTACCTACCTACCACGCTCCTCTACACTCCTACCTCTACATACAGAAGAAACAAGAGATTAGAAACTGGCTGTTCTGGAAATCTGGTATGGTATTGTTGTTGGAATGTTCCAGTATGTAACTACGGATTGCTCTATATACCAATAATGCTGTATTTTAGGAAGGAGCATTCCAATAATACCATTAGGGTGGGAGGAGCGTTCCATGTCCCTTTCACACATACTCCACAACAATACAGTCCAACTGGCCATCTCCCTTGTTGTACTGTACCATGGTACATACAATCTCCCCCAACCCTTAATCCCGGAACCCCGATATCCCCACCACCCCCCGCTCGCTCCCCAGATCGAGATCAAACAACAACCATCAAAGATCTTCACAAACCCCGTGGAACTCGTCGGACGGAGAAACTCTACCCGAGGCTTCTCGGCTTATCGTTACTTCTTCTTTATATGTAACTTACATAGTACCTATGTTCAAAATTCCACTAGCGAATAAATTATATAGAAACCCACATCTGGGTGGAGGTGGAGGAGGAAGAAGAAGATGAAGAAGAAGAAGGGGGAGGGGATGTGGTGAGAAAAAGCCTCTCTGGGAAGTCCTGTACCTAGGCACGTATGTATGTATGTATGTATGTATGTGTGTATGTATGTAGGTACCTAGCTAGCTACTTACATGTAAGAAATAGCTACCAACATAAAACACTCCTGGGCGTGGGAGGTTTTGCTGGGATGTTGATACTGTAACTACAGTACCTATACCTAGGTAGTGCCTGTACCTCACACTTATACACCTAAAGAATATTAAGAATGAACATGTATCGAATACATGACATGATGTATTTTCCGGATAATAAAAAAAAGCTCTCGTTGGAATGCCCTATCTATTTAGATCACCACCATCATTATTAAGCGATTATGATATAATCACCGTGTAAAACCCTTTCTTTTCGTTTTCTCTTGTTCTGAAAATCCATTCAGTTTGGGTTACTAGATATATATATATCTATATACAAGGGGCTCTTTTCTCTCTCTGAAGGATCGTTGGATCAGTGGATAAGCAAGCATAGGCTAGATGGCATTTATGGGCTATGTATTTGTATTTCATATCTTGCTCGTCTGACACTATGACTAGATATCTCATCGTTTATAATTATGTTATGTTCTTATCACTCACCACAATATACTGTAGGTTACCTCGATGATGATGATGATATCATATTCTTCACCCGTTGTTGCAGCTTCCCCCATCATGAAACCTAAGCCCTCGTTCCATCTCTTCTTCTTCTCTTTCAGATGGTACATCCCCCTTTTCCCTTTCCCTCCACCACTCTCATCTTTCATCTTCAATACTGATATCTCTTCCAGCAGCGACATCTCTCATGACCTATTCTCTCTCAGTTCAAGATCTTCGATACGATTTCTCTTATAATTATATCTGGTATGCGGATAATGGGGGTTGGAGTACGAGATTCACGATCTGGTATGCTGTAGGGTTGTTGTGGAGGGATAAAAATAGTGGGAGGGATTTGGTGAAAGCGAGAATGGGAATTGAGGCGGTGTAAGTTCCAATTTGTTTGTTTTTCTGAAGTCCAGTGGCTTCTTTCCCTGGGGTTGGGGAATGAGGTTCTAGGAGAGGAGGAAAGGGAAAGACACGTAAAGGAAGCATTGGAGATGGAGATGAGATATGGATGGTTCGGGCTGTGAAGATGAGAATTGTCAAATGACTACGAAGCAAAACAAACGGAACAGTGAGTCGAGAAGAGGACCAACCGTAATCCAGTCCCTTTATACTCAGGCGCCTGAGGTGCAGGACTGGCGACGACAGTTGCCAGTGGATCCCAAAAGTGGCTACTAATTAGATCATGCTTAGCTGTTGTTATTCTTGCTGCTGGTCATTTTCAAGAATCAGGATTGACACATCCCTTTGCGGAAGAAGACTGACTTAGTCCTGTCCTGCGGGAGTTGCAGACTGGCATGCCCATATACCGACAATTTCACTGCGCCGTGGTATGGAACGTATAAGCCGAGTCCCGATGGTGAGATCCACTTCTCCTTTTGACCCCTCTGTTTAAACATCCTCTAATAACGATTCTTGGGGCTGAATCTGAAAATTTGGACCTGCGTTGACTGATAGTCTGTTATAGAACCCGACCCAACACCAGACTCGGAATTCTACCCTCCAGAGATATATGTATGTTGGGGAGTCAACTCTCAGAAACCCCCTTCCCTGTTGAATCCCGTTGCTCCATTCGTAAGCCCGACTTAACACTCATAACTCAGACCACATACGATCCCAATTGGAGGGAGTTCATTGACTCAACCCTAGTGCAAATTGTCGAAGGATTTGAAGATCTAATTGGCCCGGATCTGGCGAAAGATATCGAAAACGTTCTTGCAATAGGTGCTATTGGTGAAATGAGAAGGAACGGAACTTACCCTCAAGGTGATAATCTGGCCCTGGCTTATACAAACCCTGGATTCATGCGAACTTTGATAGTTGGGTGGATTGGAGAACGACTTGAGAACCAGACATTGATCGATTTCGCGAATGGGCAAGGGACAATGTTGTTGGAATTGTTCAGAGTCAATGGCTCGAATACGGCGGGTGAATACAACGCTCCAACGTATTATGGAATGGATATGTGGGCTTTAGGGGCGACATTGAAGTATGGAGCCGAAGTTGTTACCGAGGCAATCAATAGAGGCGAGCAATTCGTGCCGGCTTTCGTTCACTGGGCATCAGATCCAGACCATACGCCATATCCATATGTTGGATTCTTCAGTCTATATCCAAGCGCCTCAACCATTACGGCTGTGGCTGATGAGAACAGACTTGTCATCAGCTATCCGAATTCGACGGAGGAAGGCACAGATATCGTTACTTTTGCATTGTCAAATATCGCACCAAAGTGGTTGTTAGCGGGGAATACGATCACTGGCCTTGAGTCCCTGCGATGCCTGGAAGTAAAACGTGTCGGCACCTGGGCTGGAGATTCAACCTGTTACCTATGGAGACGTGCTAGAAGATGCCGAGTTCTACAACATCAGCTATCTCGTTCCAAAGAATTTTGTGGGTACTCCACAGGTCAGCCTTTCCTTCCAATATACCGGCTGAGACCAAAGCTTGCTGTCTCGACAGCTTTGACAACCCTGGGGAATGCCTCCTTCTCGGATAGACAGAGATGGTGATCGGTCCGTGGACTGTTATTACTGTCTGGCCCGCGGAATTCATCGTTGAGTGCATCACGTGGGCTGTCTTCAAGACAGCGAAATGAACAGCCTGGCTTTTGCGATAGCGTAGATGATCGTTGTATATGTGGTCCAAAACAATCGAGTCGGTGGGGGGGGATTATAATCTCCTTTCCGGATC
Organism: Phaeomoniella chlamydospora; assembly: GCA_001006345.1. Taxonomy (NCBI): domain Eukaryota; kingdom Fungi; phylum Ascomycota; class Eurotiomycetes; order Phaeomoniellales; family Phaeomoniellaceae; genus Phaeomoniella; species Phaeomoniella chlamydospora. The sequence continues at coordinate 85,170 of LCWF01000010.1, read as the reverse complement.
CTCCGTAGCGCTGCATTCCCAAGTCGTAAACCTAATTAATGGCCAATGCGGAATGGGATAAGGAAGACATGTGAGCGTGGGAATAGCAACGGCCATATCTTTGACATTGCTCGTGTTGGGAGACCAGCCACGATGGGGTTTAAAAAGATTTGAAGGCGAGGACGGATGTCTATCGTAGCTCCTGCTCACTGTCGATGGATAAATGAATACCATAAACATCTTCACGCAATTGCGATCCGCATATCGAAGCAGCATTGATTGACATTTTGATGCAATTACGTGAGATTCCTCGGCATGATACAGAAGAGGACCAGTTGTCGCAAAGCCAAGGCGTGATGGTCATTTTGTGATACGTGGAGATATGAAACGGCTTGGCGTATCGTGAGGTGCCAACAACATGGAGGGATTAAGCTACGCCACGACAGCTACACGTTTTAGACAGGGTCATATCCCCGTTAGAATGAGACATAATCGAGAAAAAGATGCGACATACAGACATCGAGGTTGGCAAGCGAGGTCTTGATAATCGAAGATGAAGGGAAAAGTCGATATCAGAAACCGAGATTGTGGGTAGATATGACAGGATATATTTGGGACAGGTAGGTAATTATACCCGATACGATACCGAAAGTTGTAGCCTGCTGCAGCCGTTCTTCTGTCCTACCAGAATGGCAAAAACCCTCGCAGAGACATAGGTTGTCTGAGAATGTGATAATCCGCAGAGGTTGACGAGTAGAGGGATGATCGTGATGATGATTCTGTTATTTCCACACTGAGGTATGAAGAGACATTCTTTGGTGGTTGACAATCGTTTTGCGTTCCCCTGCGACGATCATCTATCACTCTCACAAAAGGACCCAAGAGATGGGCAGAAGAGAAGGAAGGAAAGAAAGAAACACTTTTGATCAGAATTTCCCAAATTAAAGCAGCGAGAGGTGAGTGGAACTTAATGCCGTTTTCGCATGGTTTAGCGGCACCATGATTGGCCAGGGAGGGTGGGAGCGGCAATGATGGAACAAAAGAAAGGGGGCGACGTGTGGATTCTTATGTGGGGCTACAACAAGAATTCAGGTGGATGGGGTGACAATCAGGGCGGATAAGCGCTGAATGGCGAAAGTTGGAGACAGTTTGCAGAAAGGCTGTGCCTAGACGAAGAGGGACTAGTGTATTGCCACTTTAGTTGTAGATTGCCGCCTCCTGTATACGTGTAAGTCAATCACCGAGGAGTACAAATACTTGCCCATCGCCCACTTTCCTCCCCCCTCTTCCCCCCCCAAAATTTTGGAAATCCAGAGGCGAAAAGTCCCAGGTCTTGGCAGACCATTATTTCCTCCCATCCCCCCCATACACTTCACATTGTCATCGCCGCCCACATCGGTTTCCATCCAGATCCGATCCCTTCTCTTTGTCGCATCACTCGATCATCGCATCGTCTGCTGTCGACTAATCGCCTCTCATCTGATTTAAATCACTCAAGACTGCAGATTGTCTTCCGAAGTCGATTCGCTTCCTTCGAAAGTTCTCTGCCGTCACCGTCGTCTCAGGTTTCTCAGCCTCATCAGACACAGACAATTACCTTGTCTTTAGTGGAGTTGTGCACCCCACCTTCGCTCTCTCTTCTCCTCGATAGCAAATAATAGATTTCCTGTTACAATAAAGTGCAAACGCAAACAAAAAAGACCAAGCGATCGATTACTCTTTCCTCGTCTTTGATCATCTGTGGTTCTTGGGGCGTTTGGAAGAACAAAAAGACTTCACCTCGTGCTCATCGTCAATCAACTTGTTGGAAGTGGTTGAGGTAGTCAGGCATCGCCCTTTCCATCTCACTCTCATCACCTTGCATCATCGTCAACCTTTTCGACACCGAGAAGGCTGAAGAGTAGTGGTGGCAAATAGGACTGTAGGGGAGACATTGATTTGTTTATCTCCCACCGAACGGTACGATTCACTTCCATCCTGTCGCACAATTTGTTGTCAAATCACCTCATTACCTGACGACGCCTTGTTTCACAATCCTATTGTCGTTGCGAGCGCGATTCACTTTCCACCTATTGTTCCCCCAGCCACCTCGAAAGAACTTTCGCCCTTTTCTCCGTTGTCCTCTACCTAACATCTTGACCATCACAGACTGCCATCAATTGATCTTCAAACTACATCAGTTTGATATCTAAGCGACAGCTGCTTTCACCTCGAGCATCGATTTGAAAGCATTTGAGTTTCTCGCAAAACAAAATGGATTCTCTCACTACACATCCTTCGACTGCACAGCAGGCCAAAGCCTTCACCTCAGCCTCGTCCCTCTCTTACCCTGGTGGTACTGGTGATTTGACGCCACCTTCCTCAGAAAAGGGTACAAGCCAAGTGAACGGCGCTCAGCAAGGAGGAAATGCCGCACCAATTGGCAATGGGGTGACTCCCGCCACTCCAGCTGCAACGCCTGGTGCTGGTCAAGGTGTCAGTGGGATTGTTCCAACGTTACAGTGAGTATACTCCTGTCGCCATGCAGGCATTGTCATTGAACATGATGTTAACGTGTTGCGCAAAAGAAACATTGTCGCAACCGTCAATCTTGACTGTCGTCTTGATTTGAAGACTATCGCTCTTCATGCTCGAAATGCTGAATACAATCCAAAGGTATATTCTTGTTTCCTGTTAGCAGGTTAGAATGAAAGGACTGACATTGACGAAAGCGTTTTGCTGCTGTCATCATGCGTATCCGCGAGCCAAAGACCACTGCCCTAATCTTCGCTTCAGGCAAGATGGTTGTTACTGGCGCAAAGTCTGAAGATGATTCCAAACTCGCTTCCCGCAAATATGCCCGCATTATTCAGAAGCTCGGGTTCAATGCCAAGTTCACCGATTTCAAGATTCAGAATATTGTCGGCTCTTGCGACATCAAGTTCCCAATCCGTTTGGAGGGTCTTGCAAGCAAACATCATCACTTCAGTTCTTATGAACCAGAATTGTTTCCTGGTCTCATTTATCGCATGATTCGACCAAAGATTGTGCTCCTCATCTTTGTCAGCGGCAAGATTGTACTCACTGGTGCCAAGGTCCGTGAAGAGATCTACCAGGCATTTGAACAGATCTACCCAACTCTCTCTGGTATGTTACCAGGTCTCAAGTTCTACTACTGCCTTAGGTATAGTACTAATTATCCTTTTAGACTTCAGAAAGACCTAATCCAGCGAGGGTATTGAGGCAAGTCTTGACTACCTCAATCTCTGTACCAAAAAGCTTCCTTCTCAACTGGACCATCACCTACTAATCCTCATCGACGTGCTGAGGGTCATGGTACCAAGTCTCTTCTGCTTTATTACACTAGTGCATTGCGTGGCGTTCTAGCGATCTTACCTCTTTCCAAATTGATTTTTTTCGGAAAACGCTGTCTTTTGGACAGCCCTTCCTTGTTACACTAGAGAAAGGCACGGAGCTTCGATATTGTCAGCTTTCGTGCGCTGGCGCTTGAAAGTTCTTTTTCCAAGATGGAGCTCTTGTCGCCATGGGGTGGCTTTTGAGTTCAAAAGCTTCATCAGTTGGTGGAATATTGTCGAGGGCCGAAGATGGTTCCGGGGGAGACTAATGACATGAAACGATTCTTGATTGCTTAGGCAAAAACAAAAGCCAAAAAGCCCATCAAAAAAATCTGAAGATGCGCAAAATGGATACATGGGTATGGATTCAGCCTGATGGACTTGATCGTCGCTCCTTTCACCAACCACTCATGTGGTTCGAGCTTGATGGGTATGTGGTCATCGAGTCGAATGGAGCTGTGGAAATACGTCAAGCCATGATGACGGCGGAGATATTACATTCCATAGCTAGCTGCAATATCAAATCTTATCCAATTTGCTAGAAAACATTGTGATCCCTCTTAGTATCTCTAAACCATATCAACCATGACTTCCTCATTTGATAGTTCTAAATCTCATAAGATATCTATTTCCATGCATACAGAGGGTAAGGATGAATAAGAGAAAGTACAATTCTCTATTTATCTTACCAACTAGTTATTTCATCCTCCTTACCAACTCACTCACCCACTCACTCACTGCCCAAGCATACAAGAAATGAATGAAAAAAGGAATTTGATGGGCTGGTCAGGTACAGTAGATATGTAAGCTAGCTATTTATTAAACTACCGTTTCAACCAGTCAATCCATCTGGAACAAAACAAATCAGAGTGGGATCGACGAAGAGAATCAACCAAGCAGGCTTATCCCTATACTCAGGCTTGCTTTTTACTTCTTGATTTGCGTTCTGATACTCTCCAACAAACTCTTTCCTCCAAGTCTTTCCTCTTCTCTAATATCATCTTTGCTTTGAATCTTGCCCTCCTGTTCTGCCCTTTTCAAGGCCTCATCGTCATCGACGTTCACGCCTGCGGCCTCAGCTTCGATCTGTCTCACAGGTCCGGTGAACCATCTTCTGGCCCAAACGAACCAAGTTCCGAAACTGAAGAAGGTGACGATTCCAACTGCGACGGGAGTATAATTGAGGGTCTGGGAATCAACAGGATTGAGTTCCGGAAGACAGAAGATGATGGTGATGAACATAATCCAAAGGCAGGCGATGACGGCAACGGGTTTGGAGAAACCGCGGAGATTGAATGGTCCTTTGATGAAATTCGAGGGCCAGACGAGACCGATCATGATGGGAATACCGTATGAGACGTATAGACCAATAGTGGCGATGGAGGTAGCGGCCGAGAAAGCCACGGTGGATCCCAGGGATGGAAGTGCCAGGCAAAAGGCGAGGAAAGCAGCAAGCCAAATGGTCCGAATTGGAGATTTGAATCGCTTGTCCACTTGGTGGAATGGGTAGGGAATTCCGTGGTCACGGGCGAAAGCATACATCATGCGGGAGTTACTGGTCAGGGAGAAGAGACCGCAATGCCAGACGCAGATGATGATGAGACTCATGAGAACTAGGGCACCATTTTCACCAAAGACATCGATAAATATTTGGAGGACTGGTTGAGAGTACTCCGAGTTGACGGTGCCATCGAAGTCTTGGATGCTAAAGAGAAGGGAGACGATGAGGAAGAAGCCAAACACAGCGGAACAACCGATCGACATCAGGACACCGAGGGGTGCAGCCCAAGATGCGTTTTGGGTTTCTTCGGAGAGATGCGCGGACGCGTCGTAGCCTGTACAAAACTAAGATCAGCATCCGATTATTTTATCACGGCGGATTGGGGAATATTAAGGAGTGAGGTGAAATCATGGAGAGAGGCACGCGGTCTACATTTTGACGTACCTGTGATCGTGTATTGGGCTAGGAGGATACCGATACAAGCGACGTAAGCCGGTGAAGCTCGAATTGACCAACCTGGATCACCTGTACCATCATAGAACTTGGAGAAGACGAATTCAGCAGATTGATGTTTGGGAGCTTTCGCAAGTACGGCCACAGCTAGGGAAAAGATACCAAGGGAGTGTAGGATGATCGATGTGTTATTCAAGTAGCGTAGGATGTGGACGCCAAATGTGTTGACCATGCCGTGACTAATGAGCAGAGCGGCATAAATACCGATGGTTTTGCCAGCGCTTGGAGTATAGCCCTTCACGGTTGCTGTGGTGGAAATGAGACCAGCACATCCGAACGTGATACCCGTCGTCACAGCGACTTGGCCCAAGAAATTGAACCATCCAGTAATCCAGGAAAAGAAAGCAGCATGCTTCTTAGGGGCCAACATGGCGGCCCAGAAGTACGGTCCGCCCGAAGTTGGGATTGCCGAAACGATCTCTGCCATACCCAGACCAACGAACATGGTGAAGAAGCAGACTATGATCCATCCAACTGACATAACGCCAGGACCTCCGGTTGTCAGACCTGTTCAAAGTATTAGCTAATCTGAGAGGGCCAACGACGAAAGATTGAGTCCGTACCATACGAGAAGAGTGTAGTGATACCAGTAATAACACTCTGCAGTCGCACCAAAGTTAGTCACTGACTTGAAAAAATTCATGTGTATCGAGGCGCATCAATGCGAGCGGTCGCATGCAACATCTGGGAGCGGTTGACATACAATGATCGAAAATGAGACACCAAAGTTGTGCGCCAATGACCAATCTCTCTTCAGCTCTTGGTTATATCCCAATTCTGCCAACCGGCCCTCATCTTGCGCCGCCTTTGACTGCGCTGCTGGAGCAATCTCTTCCGCCATTTCGGAAGGTTTATTGATCCTCGTCAGTACTGTTAGTATTTTTGTATAGAGACAATGTTGTCGACCTGCAGTTGTCGCAGAGGTCTTAGAACGCAAAGACTAGAAAAGAGGGAACGACAAATGTTGTACAGTTATATGATAAGATGAAGGAAGAGACAAGGAGTGAAAAAGGTACTGTAAGATATGACAATGATGGGAAATGTTGTTTCGAAGCTTTAGATACACAAAGTCAGGGATCGTTCTGGACCGACCAATGCCCTACCTTTGTTTGGAGTGCACCACCGCTATCGCTATCTTTGCGCCTTTAGCGATAAATGTCATAGCTTATTCAAATAATTGGGTGTCGGCTATGCCCCAGCGCGATGGATTGTCTGAGAATACGCCTGTCACGCCTTATGAAGAGATAAGCGCAGAGGGCGATCAATCAATTATTTGCTAAGTGGACTTTGTAGGCTGAAAGATAAAGAGGTTACAATGAGATATGACTGGTGTGACCTCGTAGTCTGGGGCCGGCTTTATTGTTCACATGGAATCGGAGATGGGATCTGGATACTGGAACAGGTAAGACAAGCCGTGTGTAATTAGTTTCACGCTTGATTGATACATTAGCTTAACTATCGATGGCCAGAAGGTTTAATCTCGGTGATGCTTTTGGCTTCTGGGAATGTCGATCGACATGGGTTGGAACATCACCGTGGCTTTGACTTGCGCGGCATTGTTTCAACTGCCAGTGGTCCTATCTTCATCAGTTAGCAATCTTATCGTCTGGTCTGAGAAGATGCATTAGTATCGTATCGGGTACCTGGATCAGCAGTGTTTGGTGCAATCGCCCGCATCATGTATGAGAACCATCGTCCACCAAACAGACCCTGATGTCACAGCGCAGTCTTGACGTGCTGGCAATGTGCAGATGTGGCAGCTTTTGTCCAAATCATCGTGGAGGAGTACATGATACCGCCTGGTGCCTTTCTGCTCCGAAACCAAGCTTTTGCTCAAGCAATGCTGGCTTCATATAAAAAGGCTTCGCTAGCAGTCCGGCGATTAGGATCTCTTGGAAGCCAAGCTTCCGAACGATGAGTCGGGATGATAGCAAAGCCGATATTCAGTAAGCGCATAGATGGACGAGATGACACACGCAAAGTATTGGCAGGGCACATCCGATGAGGTTGAATGCATGACTTGACTTTGCAGATGCTGTCTCAATGATATCACGTGCCATCTTCAGTCAATCTTATCCCCTCTCGCATTGTTTTGTTGAATGTACCAGTGTCCGCGTCTGTCCATTCTTTTGCGCCGAAGTATCCCGTCTCTCATCGACGTATAGTATAACGTTATACAATTTCTTCATCCTATGTCAATACTTTCATTAAGCTCTCATCACTTCTAGGGAGCAATATGCTGCTCACGTTCCTGCTATACCCAGAATAACCTGCTTGCGTGTTGCGTTGGGGAATCAGGATATCAAGGTTTTGGGTGAGGACATATAGGACTGTACTATGGGAATGAACCAGGATTGACATGATCCTGGCGCTGGATCCGTTGCTTGATGTATGGGGGCGCTGGGTATGGCACTTGCCCGGCTATCGAATTCTGCTGCGATACTTGGCCTTGTACGTGAGTAGGTACTGCATTCGTCGGGATTGCTCAAAACCATTGATACGGGATGATGATGACCCCCAAAAGTGTGGAATTCTTGGCCATATACAATTGGGCTATGTTTGCTATTCATATGCGTGTTCAGGATCTTAGTCTGATCCTTCCTGGTCCTATGTATGTTACTGCTGTTATTTCGGTCCAAAACCCTGCTACACCCAACAACTGCATAGTCCCATTGCTAGGCAGACGAATGACTCAAGACGCGAGACTCTTGTCTGAGAGGATCGTTGTGTACCATAACACCAGGCAGACATATTCTGTTTATCATAGTAGCCTGCTATTTAGGTATACGTGTTTCCGAATATCAAGATGCGCTGTAAGTTGCAAACCTCGCGAGCTGAAAACCCATTTGCTCTCTTATCTGCTTTCCATTCCATCACCGTGAAGACGAAGAACATGTGGCAGCTATCGAGAAACAAGATGGATCTCTTGAACTATTCGACAACATCGCTACAGCTATTCCGCATTCCCCTCATTCTGAATAATGTCATCGCCGCCGTCCTCTCATTCCTCGTCCCACATCAACGAGGCTGGTCGGTCACACAATGGGAATGGAAACACGGCATCAACGTCAACGCCACTTATATTTCGATGGGGGTTTTCCTCTTGAATTGGAGTTTCATCCATGCCTTTATAACTATCCGTCTTTTCACTCCTTCCTTGTTGAAGATGTTCCAATGGACGCGGAGAATCAAGTTGTCAATGAACGTCGACCAAGGTGATGATGAGGAGAAGCAGGGAAAGAAGAGAATAAGACATTTGGCGTTCAGAACTGCTGTGGATATCATCGGTGAAGGGCTATTCTTGATGTATTTTATCCTCACCATCATTCCGGGTAACAGCTGGAGAGATGGAAACGTTTTGGTCGTGGCCTATGCTGCTATGGGAAGTCTCGTTGCATGGTACGTTGCGCTTCACTCCTACACCTATGGGGTGGTATTCATCCCGTGGAAATGCTAAGTTTTCGGGGCCGAAAGTGTGTTCCATGTTTTCCTCAGCGCTATCGATATCTTCAACTGGTACCAGATCTATCAAGGCAAGAAGGTCGTCTGTCCCACTTGTCTTGGTCGGGTTAGTGAGAGGCATGTATTGACAGATCCACGCGAAAGAACTTGGCCGGAGGAAGATGGACACCTTCAGAATTATGCTGCTAATGAAGAAGGTGAGAGTGAGGGTGACTGTTTGATAGTGAATGTCAAATGAAAAGGGTCTCAGACAGTGGTAATGGGTCTGAGAAATGTTGGTGTGGAGATGGTGGAGGTTGCTGGAAATTTTTGATATATAGCATGCCGTGAAGGGGTTATGGAGAGTGATCTTTGATGCTGGGTCTTCGTTAATGACTAATGGACGACTTTGTTTATTTATTAATGCTTCTTGATTTGCTCGACACAGTACGTTTCATAAGATTTACGACAGGTTCTCGGGCTGGAACACATCTTTTAAGCCACATCAAGAAAGATGCCCGCTTGGCCTATGCTCAAAGGCTGCGTAAACGATGTCCGTCCACCTGTACTGGGAGCCTGACAACATGTGCACCTTCCACTCCTATCCGAAACGATCCGGCCTGGCCATAAGATGTAGCATAATATATATCTCGCCAGATACATTGTATTGCTTGGTTGCACATGTAACATGGACAACTTAGCTGATCAATCAGCTGTTTGTGGCTACTTCGTCTGCACAACATTGGAGGAAAGATGGTATTCGAATCCAAGTCGCCAAAAAGACCCAGATTGTGGGAGGACACGCTTACTCCAGGAGTCCTTTCCATGTGCCAATCGGAATGGTAGAATATTTGAGACGCATTTTCCAGCATAGGGCTTCCTGATAAGGGGTTGGGAAGTATTCATAAGCTGTCTTGGTATGAAGGCTTGGGCGGCAGTACTTTCGTAAGCAGTTGCCTACATACGGCAAAGCGGCCTCTACTTTCTGACGATCCGCTGGTATCAATTATGCCCTGTAACTCGTCCTCACTCGTTACAATGGCTTTGATTGCATTTTTCAAGTCTTCGCTTTTGTGGCACCTGCAGGCTTCTGTGTGAAGAAAGCGCTCATCTTCTTCATGCCAGAAATGTCAACTTTCTTCAAGTCCCGAACACCTCTGGACATACCGGCCTTCTTTTTCTTTTCTTCCTCTTCCAACCTTCGTTTCTTCTCAGCTCGAAGTTCGGCTGCATCCTCATCTTCTAAATTATTTCGCTTTCTGCTGAAGTCTCCGAAGGAGCGCGATGCCGTTGCTTCCGAGCGCAGATTAGCCAAGTGAGTAAGATGATCATTTAATGGTTTGAAATCGACTGGAGAATCTTTGGCAGCGACCTTTTGCTCAATGGTGGAGGAGATTTCCTGGCTGAGATATGATGAGGAAATGAATGATAAAGCCGTGCGCAAGCGGAGTAGGTCTCGAATGCCACCGGGAATATTGTCTTCAACGGCAACATCCAGTGTGGTCACCGATGACGCTTCTGATACAAAGGAGGTGCTTGTCGCCGTTGTCTGCGAGTCGGTACTATCGGACGTATCGATGCTCTCTATCCCGGATGCTGGCGTTCCGGGTGTAATAGAGAGGCTCGATTCTTCGCGTTTTACGCTCAGGACTGGAACTTCAAGAGCTTTGGTGACAAACTTCTCTTCCATGCTTGCGGGTAGACCGCGCTCCACTAGACGTTGTGATTTTTTAAGTATCATCAGTAACACCTTATCCTCATTGAGCCTGAACATCTGCTCGTCCCCGGCATCTACAGCGTCACAAATGCTTTGTAACTGCTTCTCTAGAGCCGGACGGAAAGCTTCGTTTCTGATTATGTATTGGAGATGTTTGTTCTTGTCCTCCACATCATCGAACAGATCATCTAGGGATAGGAAAAGCCCTTTTCCGGTGTCCCTCCTTGATCTGGCAAGGGATGAGCTCAGAATGGGTAGCAGATGAAACGTAATGTCGACGGGTGTCGCCACAAGGACATCCGCCTTACTAATGGTGTGGCCAGATGCAATATTTGTCTCTGCTCGAGTGACAGCATTACAGTTCGCTGGCAATTCGGAGCCGAATTCATGTGGAGCGAAGAGTGTACTGCGGGGATCTATTGATGGCACAGAGACTTTTGTCAGCTCATGCAGGCCAAGCGACGGGTCGAAAAAATATCTCCTTTCTTCCCCATGGCTTGGATCCCTCAGAAGAAGGAATCGACAGTCGGAAGTTTGCGAGGTGCCTCGGGGTAGAATGAAGCTCAATGGTGCGGCGTGCTTGATAGGATTAGCAGGCGACGGTGGTGCAGCTTTGACAGGGCTGTCGGCAGCTGACGACCGAGTCTGACGAGGCATAGCTTTCAACAGGCGATCGGGGGTAGCGGTAATCGTAAAGGGGCTTGTTGAGTTAGAGGTTCTCTCATACAAGTGATAATAGAAGCTTCGAAATCTACAGTGTGGTCGTTGAATCCCGCGAATAATCGCGAAAGAGACGCGCTACGCGTCGATCGATAAGGCGACACAGAACCCACGATAATTGCATTGAATTGGGGCTTCTTCCATTATAGGACTAAAACCTTGATGATTGGAAAGGAGATACCATAAGCAAGGACAAAGGTCACTTGGTATTTCCCAGGGACATTCGAGCTGCGAAAAGGAGGTGCGGCATTGACGTTGTGGCCCAGAATTGCTGTTAATTTATAATCCGTGATCCTTGCGCTATATAAACAAACCAATATGCCATGACTTTACGACACTAACACAGTCGCTGCTGGAAAACCGCCTTTGTTACATGGCGACTGCGAAGCGCTTGACTTACAAGTAAGAACACCGACTTTTGTTTGCTTGAGGATGTTTGCTGATAATGCTGTTAGTGGAGGACACATGGCCTCCGAGGTCACCCCATGCGGCGTTACTAAGCTCACCGAGTGGACGCAGGAAACTACAACAACTACGAGATGTTAGAGAGCGTTCAGTATCACCTCTGAAGAGATCTGCGACTACACCAAACTTACAAGGGCGATCCCAACAATTGCTAGACGAAGCCGGAGCGGATGAAGATGAAGATGAAGATGAAGAAACGTTACAGCTGAGATTAGCTGCTATCGAGGCCAAATTGAGGCTTAAAAAGCTTCAACAAAGTAAAGCGCGAGAGTTGGAGACAGGTGCAGAGAACGAGCAGGTGGATAGACAGCGACCAACATCTTCTCTAAACCGGACGTCCAGCACCCGGATTGCCAGCCGCAATCAAAGTATTCATCAGCCTCTTCGTAACCGGGTGGAGGTGCCTCTGTCACCAACAAAAAGGCAAACTGATGCTGCCGAACCTCGATCACCAAGCCGGATTCTGCTTGGTATTGACAAAGGTTGGACTGGGAATGATGTGTCCCTTGGTCGGACACCCAGTGGGAGGTCTAATAGCAGCCGGTTGATATCAAGAACGTCAAAGTACGATACCACAAGAAGCAATTTGAATCAAATATCTTCATCATCTCAAGCATCGCGCCCAAAGAGCTTTAGTGAGAGACTGGCAGAAGGTCGAGCTCAAGAGGCAACGCGGCAGGCAAGAAATGAGGAAATTCAACGTAGACGAAGCTCCGGCTTTAAGCTCAATGAAGAGGAATTGGAGGGCTTTCGCCTTGCTGCTGAAGAAGCGAAGGCTCATGCAGTAACAAGTTCTCCCACAAGGAAGAGTGAGACTGTTGATTACGGCAGGGAAGCCGTCCTCGCTGCCTTTCATGATAACAAGGGCCGTGGGCTTACAAGAAGTAGGACAACACCGAATCTGGCGAGAGCAGACTCAGAGAAGGATGATTCAACGAACAGTTATGGAGGAGATGCTTCGCTCTATGATCCCTTTTCTCAACTCCATCTTTCAAGCCGTGTTCTACCCCATTCCTTCTTGAAACGGACGTTTGAGTCCGCAGAACCTGTGCGACTACCATGGTTGCTGCGAAACATAGTGTCTCCTGACTATGAACTTCCTTCAGCCATCACTGGTGACTTCGTGGTCTTTGGTATAGTGGCATCAAAGTCGACGCCGCTTAACCACCGAACCGGAACCGATGCGCAAAGCAAAGGATCCGACGATTGGGAGAAGAAATGGGATGATGGTTCTCAAAATGAGAAGAGGTTCATGGCGATGACTTTGACAGATCTCAATTGGACGATTGATCTCTACCTCTTTGGAACAGCTCTACCGCGCTATCATCGGTTGAGTCCCGGGACGCTAATAGCAATTCTCAACCCCGGCATTATGCCACCGAAACCTGGGAAACAGGACTCAGGACAATTCTCGCTTAGTCTTAATTCTGGTGCTGATATAATACTTGAGATCGGCACAGCAAGGGACCTTGGCTTCTGTCAATCAGTGAAGAAAGACGGAAAACAGTGTTCGTCTTGGGTCGACAGCAGCAAATCAGAATTCTGTGACTGGCATGTTGATGCTCAAGTGCGAAAAACGCAGGCCGGTCGTATGGGGGTTAATAGTAGCGCATCAAGTATTCTCTCGTCTAACAGATTTGGAGGTGGCGGTACAGGCTATGGATCTCGGAGAACGAATTCTAAGAGGGGCCGTGGCGAGGGCATTGGCGAGGTCAAGGGGCACGATCTCCTCTCTCGTGACGGATCCCATTACGACAGATCCACGGGAACGAAGTTCTTCGCTCTTCCCTCAAGCGCACCCGCGTATAACAGGAATAACAATGCTAATCGTCCATATTCAGCCCTAGGAGACGATCCATTCTTAGTCGAAGGCGCTCTCTCACGCGACAACATTTCCAAAAACGAACGTCTTCGTAAACGGATTGCAACTGAAGCAAAAGAACGCGAGATTGCCCGCAAACTGGGCGAAAGTGACCTCGGTCGCGGCAGAAGCGCAGCAGGAGGCGAATATCTTCGCAAACGGTCAGAAGGACAACAACGCAATTGTAGCGCCGGATCCACCCCAAATTCATCTTCTAACGCCGATGGCTCTTCCTTATCCTCAGCGATACTTTCCAGCGGAACCAAGTCCTCAACAACGGCACGTTCCAACATCCTTTCTTCTGCTTCCTCAACTACTGCTGCCCGAAACTCCAACGGTAAGCGATCAGCTGAAGATGTCCGTCTGAGCCCCGTGAAGAAGAAGGCTTCCCTTCCCTCATCTTCCTCTCTTATCGGAAGAAGAGACGATAAAGCCGACGGCGACAAAAGCGTCAAAAACAGAAAGGTGACACGGTTTATCACGGAGAAAGGGATCAGGGAGGCTGGGCGAGAGAGTCTACCTGGTCCTGGTCATGGGGCTATGACAAATGCAAGGAATAGAAGAAGTGATTACGACTACAACGACGACGATGATCTAGACATTGTTTGATCTATAAGATCACGCGAAAAGCCTTATGATGTTTTTGCTGTGCTGGAAGGAAAGAGCATCGCCTTCCAATGACGTGGGTTTCGTTTGTTTTTTTCGGACTTGTTTAGCGGTATGAGTGTTATTGTTACATTTGGGATTGTTCTGTATGGTTTCTTATGGCCATACCTTCGATTTTCTTAAGTAGATAACGATATAGCCCATCAAGGAAATATTGTCTCCTTTTCCAAGAATGGCCTCAGAGCCGTATCGGCCATAGATGGATTTAACGTCTTGCTTGCTTTTGAATGAAGGAAGTATATACTGATATCGTGTGAATCCATCGAAATGCATGATCATGTTCATATTCCATAAAAGTCCTGTAGCAATCCCATCCCCAATTACAAAAAAGATTCCTCAACGCCATCGCTTGTCCGCCCTTCCCAAACTCACCGGTCAAGAACTCACATATTCATCGTACACTCTCGTCATCCCCACCAACGATACCCCAATACCCCATCCCCTCACCATCCTCGAACCGACCTTCCATTCTCCCATCCCGGTTATCCTCTTCCTCCATCCCAGCTTCATAGCCACCGGCGACTTCGCCAGCATCGCCGATGGCATCCCACCAGAATGCTCCTGTCACTGGCCCGTCTAAGGGGAAATCGGTCGCATCACAACCATAGCTCCAATTCAAACTATCCCACATGGTCTCGATGTCGATGTTCATGGTACTGGAGTTCTGGGGGAAGTTTGTGGGGTTGAACGGCTGATAGAATAAGTCTTCGGGGGATGGTTGGGGGTCGGGCTGCGTGTAGAGGTTCGTGTTGATGGGGGCGCGCGGTGGGAGGAGAGACGCGTTGGTATTGATGGGGAAGTAGTGGGGGATGGGTTGGGAAATTTTGGTGGAGGCGTGATTGGTCGCAGGATCGTTCTGTAGATGTTTACTGCGGCGAGGGCGTTGGGAGGTGGTTGAGGTTGGATGATCGAAATCAAGTCTCGAACGCTTCTTTGATGAGGATGCAGTATTATCTTCGATCATGTTTACTGTGTCTGCGAGGAGACGTTTAGATGCTTCATAGATACGAGTCACGGCGTCGACGGACTTTTTGCCTGTTGGGCTGAAACGCATGATCTCGGTCATTGTCTGGAGACCTAGTTCGACTGTAGCTTGGGATGTGGTGACGTTCGCTGTATCATGAGGGTCCGAGAAAAGGCTCAATAGCGGCACCATAATCGCCTGATATAGGAACCATAGCCCATGCCATCCACAGATCTGATTTGGGCGTTGATGTGCTGCTACATCTTCAATCAACTCACGGGCAAGCGTGCGACACCTGATAACAGCTTCCCGCTCATCGTCTCGTAACTGAGAGAACGGGATTCTTCTCATCGCGTAATTGAGGAGGACAGGTCGATGAAGGACCACTCTTGTTATTCTGTAACGCCACCTGATAATTATACGAGTTGAGAGGATACTTTCAGACCCGATGCTGGTTTCTGAAGGTTGCAGTGCTGACGGGAGTTTGCTGAACCATTCGACTAGGGAATTGTCGAGGAACAACATCTCTGCATTAGGGACAAGAGGCGTTATGGCCAATGTGTCTTCGATCTGCGTTGCGACCTTGCAAAAAGCTATGTTCTCATTCAAGCATATTATCGCAAAGTTTTGGCCCTAACATACGTCAGTCAAGAAAGTACGAGACAGCTCGGAAGGACGCACTCCATCGTCTTCTACGCATGGTCGATTTGCCGTGATTGCCGGACCCCATCTTCCCATACTAGGTCTTCCCACAGTCAGGTTTGCCCAAGAATCTAATATAAAAACACACCACCAAACCCGTCGCCTCATATTGACAGAGAAGGCAGGGTTGATGTGGTTGTTCTGCGGACGAGCGTGTGAATATTCTCTATGGAGACCAAGAGCAGTTGCCATTCTTAAACAGGCTCCCATCACTGAATTGGCAAGATTCGGGGACTGAAGATAGTGCAAGTAATAACCGCCCATGATTGCAAGTGTTTGGACAGTCTCAAGATGTGCAGAACCCAGGCAGTCCAGACCCCCCAGATGCTGTTTGGTTCGTTCGAAATATACATGGTGTGCCTTATCTTCGCTATCACTTGCTGCTATACTGCCCATTGCGAAGACGATATTCAATAGAGCTAACCATCGACTATCATGACGATTTCCCAAATGGTAAGTTTCTCGAAACGATTGCTCTTCAAGTAGAGGGACAAGAGGATGCACGAATTTGAAATAACTGTTCAACAAGAACAAACCATCGCGGCCATTGAAGGCGCTTTCTCTTGGGCGTGGAAGGTTACCTATGGGTGGCGGAGTATGAGTTCGGCTGGGCAATTCGGTGCGGTCTGGGGAAGTAGTGAAGAATGCTTGAGATTCTGGATATATCCAAAGGATGACCCTGAGAGCAGCCATGATAGAAGAGATTCCCTGATACGAAGTTGCAGGCTTTGCCAGGAGTGACAATGCATTTACTTCGTCTACGACACCATGTATGACTTGGGAGCTCTCTGGAATATCTTGTCTCACTTCTGGCATCATTTGTAGAGTCTCCAGCCCTTCCGCGTCTGTGCTAGGCGATATTCCATTCTCAATGATACTGTTCGATACAGCTGGGGAAGGAGGCTGATTCACTCGAGGCTTGGTTGCAAGTTCGAGCAATTTCTCCCGAGGGAGGCCCGATAACATATCAGGGTCCAAATTTGGAAATAAGGACTGCAGTACCGCCCGGTAGTCTTGTAGCGTTGAAGTGATTTTCTCAAGAGATTCGCGACTGGGAACTTGTCGTTGACGGGGTTCAGTATAATGACAACCATTGGCCTTTCGATACCATTGGCAGGTCTCGCAAGGCAATTCACCATTGCAACGGATTTTACGCTTTCGACATGGTTCGCAAGCTCGGACTGTTGAGGTTCTTCGCCCCGAAGGTTTCCCCTCCCCAGGAACTCCATCTAGACCTCGGTTGTCGCCTCGCGATGGACTTGTAAAATTCGTGGTTTCAAAAGTATGGAACATGGTTGCACAGAGAGGAAGGCTGTTTGGTCTCAAGGAGTTGCGAGGGTGCTATGGTAGACGATGGTTGGGAGTTCCTTCGTTATTCAATTCCAGACTGTTGGCCAATTGTGTTCTCGATACTCCTGCGCGCACACATTGGAAATTGCCAACGTTTGTTATCAATGCTAAGAGGTTCTTGTAGAGCATTGGCTGCAGAGAGGGTGGAATAAACGGATGCTGCGATAAAAGCAATGAGCTTGCTGGAACGATATCATGATCAAAGTGAGATGTCTGCATCTGAATGACACTAGATCATTCGGCTCATCGACGGCCATATATCTGTACCAGAAAACATCATTGAAAAAGACCTTGTTGTAGCGAGAGGGGACCGGAAAAATTAAAGCAGAGATCACCAAGGTCATTGAGTGCTGGATGGCATTAGCGCTTGATTAAAATGCTAGACAAGCCAATGGGCGGGTATTCAAGGTAGATGGATTCGTGCAGGGCTGATCAAAGAAGGACTTAAAATTACTGGATTAGTTGCAATGTACCTTTACCTTGAGCTCGTTTGCAGCGTCAGGTAACCAGGATCGTCACAGCAAGGATGGTTGCCTCAAGTTACAAAATACAGGATTGCAGGCCTGTCAATTCATTCCGGGCCGTGCACAGTGCAGTGAACAACCTCCTCTCAACGACGAACTGGCGCATGTGTTTTGAAATATTGAGTTAGTCCAATCGAGACTAACAATTGCCTTTTTGAACTTTCAACAATGTGTGCGACGATCAAAGCCATCAGAGTCAGAGCACACTGCTGACTACGAGGCCACACAAAGCACAAAGATCACGGTAGCGGTCGACTCAGGACATCACCGTCGAGAAGCAATAATGACCAGCCAAACCAATATAGCGACCCGGACCTTGAGTTGCACATGTTTGTTGGGATGGCATAACCTCGACTTGACCATACCAGAACCAACTCAGGGACAACTGCAATGTGTGTCACTGATAATCATAGGGGCGCCTTGACAACATCTACCTGGTAACGTCGAAATTCCACACACTTTACCGCAGGGGAGAAGGAAGCAATAGAAGAGCAGGTCGAAGTCTCGTCAAGAATACTCCCCTAACTGTATTCGGCGCGGAGCTCCCTTCTCCGAACCGAAAAAGAAAGAATCTCGTATCTTTGTCCGAACCACTTCTCCCATTTCTCCACAGACCGTTGGGTAAACATCTAAGGATCCCATGTAACCTCAAGGTATTGTTCAGATGTTTGGAGCAAATGCAACGGTAGGATTGGCCAGATCATATATCTCCGTCATATATTAGGGGCGAACTCGGATGGTGAAACTATCAGCATATGCTTGCTAGTTGTCCTTTAGGTCCCCTCGACTGGAATTAAAGGACCTCACCCCGGATTAAGCCCTCGCTCTAGTACGAGATCGCCTTTCACCACTCAATCTTAATTCAGCCTATGTCCTCGGACCGTGCGCTTCCTACTTCCTCTTTCAGACTCTGCATATTGCACCCGAGGGCATAAGACAGTCTGACAGACCTAGTCTTACCAGCTGCCGAGGGGTGCCGAGTAGTCTATGGACCGCTCTCCATGTAATATGAAAGACGTTTTTCCTTTCGCACCATGGGCTTCACTTCTTCATCATCCATGCTCGAGCCTGCCATGGCAAAACCCCGGTTCACCAAGCTTTTGAGTAATGGGTGGTCTTTCAAGCAGACAGATGACCAGAGTAAAGATGCTTGGATGCCAGTATCTCGTATCCCCTCAGCAGTGCACCAGGACCTCATAGATAATAAGAAGTGAGGAGAACAGAGCGACCATGGATAGTGTAGACTACAAGCTGACCAACGCGTGCAGATTAGAAGATCCGTTCCTCGGGTTCAATGAGATAAAGGCAGAATGGGTTGGAGAGGAGAAATGGACATACAAGACTTCGATCAGCAGACCGCAAGAGGCAGCATTCGATGCCACGATTGTCTTGTCTTTTGACGGGTTAGATACATTCGCCGATATCAAAATAGACGGCGTCACTGTCCACCAGAGTGACAACATGTTTCTGCCTCATCGTATTGACATCACAAATCATCTTGACGATGACGGCGAACATGTTCTTAGCATTGACTTTGATTCTGCCCTCCTAAAAGCTCGGGAGATTAAATCGAAGCACCCAGAGCACAAATGGGTGGGGTTCAACGGAGACATGGCTAGACTCGCCGTCCGGAAAGCACAGTATCATTGGGGATGGGATTGGGGTCCAATTTTGATGTGTGCCGGTATCTGGAGACCAGCCAGACTTGAAGTTTACCATGCCCGAATTTCCGACCTACGAGCAGATCTCGAACTAAGCAAAGACCATAAAACCGCTCTCGTCAAGGTGTCTACATCCATTGAAGGAAGTGTGAAGGACCTGAAAGTCAAGATCAGCATCAATTTGAGGGGACAAGAGATCTCACACGTTCTGGCGGAGGTTGCAATCGAGACCTTGAAAGCGGAAGCTACTCTAGAGGTAAAGAACCCATCCCTTTGGTTTCCCAACGGGTATGGCTCTCAGCATCTCTACGAAGTAAAAGCGTTTCTCCTCTCTGACGACAAGGAAATCGACATCTCTGCACGGAAAATTGGTATCAGGACAGTTCAGCTCGTGCAGGAACCGGATAGACACGGGAAATCGTTTTACTTCCGGATTAATGATGTTGATATTTTCTGCGGTGGATCATGCTGGATCCCTACAGACAGCTTCCTGCCGAATGTAACAGCTGAAAAGTATAGGGCATGGATCGAGCTTATGGTGCCGGCCAACCAGAAAATGATCCGGTGAGTGACAATAACACATTGCCAGGAATCAGTCCTCACTAACA
Source organism: Phaeomoniella chlamydospora (assembly GCA_001006345.1). Lineage (NCBI taxonomy): Eukaryota > Fungi > Ascomycota > Eurotiomycetes > Phaeomoniellales > Phaeomoniellaceae > Phaeomoniella > Phaeomoniella chlamydospora. The sequence continues at coordinate 65,163 of LCWF01000010.1, read as the reverse complement.
TCGATCAGAGTATGGGGCGGAGGCATATATGAAGACGATGCATTTTATGACGCCTGTGACGAGTTGGGAATTCTTGTGTGGCAAGACTTCATGTTCGGTTGCGGTAATTACCCAGCCTTTGATTCTATCCTTGGTTCCATAACCGCAGAAGCTATTGCGAACGTCCGTCGTATCCGCCATCACCCATCAATTGTCATTTTTGCGGGTAACAATGAAGATTACCAAGTCCAGGAACAATATGGTCTTCATTATAACTATTCTGACAAGAATTCTAAGAATTGGCTCAAATGTGACTTTCCAGCCCGATACATCTACGAAAAGGTCCTTCCTGAAGTTGTCTCTGCGGAAGCCCCATTGATTCCTTATCACCCAGGCTCTCCATGGGGCGATGGTAAAATCTCTTCCGACCCAACTGTCGGAGACATGCATCAATGGAATGTTTGGCATGGCACACAAGAGAAGTACCAGATTTTCGACTCCCTTGGCGGACGATTCAACTCTGAATTCGGCATGGAAGCCTTCCCCCATCTTGCCACGATTGAATCCTTCGTCACCGACCCGAAAGATCTCTACCCCCAGTCCCACGTTCTTGACTTCCATAACAAAGCCGACGGCCACGAACGCCGTATCGCAACGTATCTTGTTGAGAACGTCCGTACCGCCACATCCCTCAAAGCCTACATCCATCTGACCCAACTCATCCAAGCCGAAGCCCTGATGTTCGGCTACCGTGGCTGGCGCAAACAATGGGGTGATTCTCGACGCTGCGGTGGGGCTCTTGTTTGGCAACTCAACGACTGCTGGCCGGTAACGTCCTGGTCAATCTGTGATTACTATCTCCGACGCAAACCAGCATACTACGCCATGGCACGAGTCCTTGCACCTATCGCCATAGGCGTCCGTCGTGCCCACCACGACTGGTCCGTCACCCATGCGCGCCAACCTGAGAAAACAGATTGGGAATGCTGGGTCGTAAGCAGCAAACTCGAGCCCGTCAAAGCAGATATAGAAGTCCAATTCATCAGCGTCGCCACCGGGAAACAGCTTCAAAACCCCATCGTAAAGAAAGGAGTAACCATCACCCCCAACGGAACCACCGATCTCCTCGGAGGAACCATCCACAATTTCACCCAAGAACCCCACGTCCTCGCCGCACGCATCTGGGTCGCCGGCCATCTTATCGCCAGAGACACGGATTGGCCTCAGCCGCTCAAATACCTGGATTTCAATTCCCGAGGACTGAAAATCGAGGACCAAAATACTGGGAAGAAAAGTGTTAAAGGAGAACCGATCAGTCAATATCATATCTCGGTCGATAGACCGGTAAAGTGTTTGGTCTTTGAAGAGAGACAGGGTTGTCATTTGAGCGATAGTGCAATCGATGTCGTACCTGGGGATGATCAAATTGTGGAGGTTAGGGGGGTGGGAGATAAAGAGAAGCCGTTGGAATGGACGTTTTTGGGAGACGGGGAATAGTGAATATTCAGCAGGATTGGGGCGATAGGTGGTGAAGGAGTATGTAGGGGTTAAAAGAAGGATAAAATAGCGAAATGTTAAGGCTTTCTCTTGAGGATTGACTATCGCAATCTATACGGTAGAGGGGTGTCCGATTCGTATTACTTTTTCAAGATCAAGAAACAAGCATGTCCATTACCCACGAGTCCATTGACAGTATCAATATCGATCTTCTACCCTAGCTCCGTCTTCCTGGCCTAAGAGTACTACAGCTTTCTTCTCAGTCCCAAGATTTTCTCCAACTTAACCTCACCCTTCTGCCCCCAACCCTTTTGTCCTGAGGCGATCTCAGGCCGAACACTCATATACCAGTTCCAAGCTTTTCGATCCAATTCATCTGCCGTTACGAGAGTTGCCCAGGATTTCATTAGTAGATCAAGAGCTTGAAGGAGAAGAGCCAGAGCACGATGTTTCTCGGCAGTTTGTTCAGCCAGTGTTTTGGGCTTCTGACTCTTTTTGGGCATCGGGCTGGGGGTGGGTTTGGATATGGAGAGGGTTGGATTCGATTTAGAGTCGGAGGGTGAAGAGGTCGTCGGTTCTGCCTTGATAGTTGATTGATTTGAATCATTTGAACTGGCGAAATTGTCGGAGCTGGGTGAGTTGTTTGGTCGGTCGACTATAGAAAAAGAACGGAGGAGGTAAGATCTGGCGGAGTGAGGGGAATAGACTGGCAAACCATTTATTGAAGATGGGTGATTGGTCTTTTGGATCAAAGGACCATTTGATTTGCGTATGGCTTCCAGATCGAGACCCCATAAGGCCTCTTCGGGAATCTCTTCGACGAAAGTAGTGTTCCCTAGGTCATCCTCCGATCCTTGATTTTGTTCCACCTTGACCTTCTTGGTTGAGGGTTCGCCGTCGTTATTCGTTTGGTCCCTGCTCACTTGATAGCCGGAGCGCCGCATCACAGGTATTGGCCTCCCCAGGACCTTTACTTGGGGTTGCCCTTTGCCCCATCCCTCATCCTCCGCAGACTTACTGGAATCCAATCCGATAGCCTGCGCTTTGCTCTTCGAGTTCAAAGATACATTTCCTTGCGCTAGGCTGAGGCGGCTTGAGAGTGGTTGTTCGGGCATAGTGTACTTCAAAAGGGTCACAGCAAATGCGAGGACGAGAGGAGCGCGGTTCGTCTGAAGGATTGTGGCTTTTAACTCAGCTTCCGAGGCATCGCTCGAGGGAAGATTCAGACTATCTTCTAGAGCTTGTACATCGTTGTTTAGCTGCCCGTGTACAGCAGGAGACCTAGCTCGTTTGGCTAAGGGTGATGCCGTTTCACCATTAGAGGCTCGTTTTGTTATCCGTTTGGCAGCGTTGAAGACTTGCTTCGCAACCTTCTCATCATTGAAATGCCTTTGGACGTTCGGTAGGGAGGTCTTAGATATTGCATCTGCGCTTCAACATCAATGAGACAATAGGTCACAGAATTGTAGAACAAGCGAACCTATTCAGATTAGCTTTGCGCAGCTCATGGATTTTGGGCATAGCGGTCGCAAGAGGTACGCGGGCTTCTTTGGTTAGAAACCTCAAAAGGTCTTGCACTTCCTCCGCAGGCGTCATCCTGAGAAAGAGACAAACTATATACAATGCCCAATGTGAATGGTACAGTACATTTAACGAAGCATTATCTTTTACTTCTATTGAGCTTTCATTGGGGCCTAATCATAGTTCTAGTGTGATCATCATCATCATCGGAATGACGCGCGCTGGGGCTCCCCGCATTTTGATTTTAGGGGGTTAATTACTTGCTCTCCAATAAACTCTTGCGCGCAACGTGTTGTGTTGCCCTGTGACCAATGTCGTTTATTGTTCTTCGACACTGTCGACAGTAACCCGAAGTGTGTGCGTTTTGCGCATCATGCCGAACTCCTCGAATCTCAAAGACTTCCCAGAGGTCTCCGCCAAGCTTAGTGCCCCTACCAAGAAGTCACTGTTCGAGCGCCAGAAAGCAGAGGCAGAGGCGAAGCGAGCACGGGAGGAAGCAGCTACAGCCGCAGTTTACGAGGACTTTGTGAAATCCTTCGACGATGAAGCATCAACTCCAGATCGATCAGGCCTCAGAACCGGGCCATCGCCAGGAGGATATGCCTCCGGTCCAGGGAAGAGACATTTTACATCGACAACGGGAAGAAACAGCGGACCGGGTAGTTTAGGCCCAGTACCATCTAGTCGGAGCAGTGGACCAGGAACGTTAGGACAATCACATTCAGCTTTCGGTAGGAAACGGCCTTTTGAGGAGACCGCCACCCCAAAGCGCGGTCATGGAATGTTCTCATACAACGACAATGCGACACTATCGGCCCCGAGGGATGCGGTCTCGGCGTTCAAGTCATCTGACGACGATGAAGATAGGATGGCAGACTCTAGAGCAGAAGACAGGGCTGCAGCAAAGCCGACCATCCAGCTGTTGTCACTGCCTCCTGGAACATCGAATTCTGTCATCAAAGCCCTCATACCATCATTGCTGTCCGTCGACAATATTCGCATTACATCAAAGCAAGCCCAAGGATCAGGGGTGACTGAGAGAAATTCGTCTTCGGCAATTGTGACGCTTGCATCTGAGACCCCTGCCTCGGACATCGACACTGTTGTTAACAGTCTACAAAATCGATATCTTGGACGGGGTTACTACCTCTCGATATCACGGCATTTATCGTCTGCGGTAGCATCGAGTTTATTATCTACTCCAGGTGCTGGAGGGAATACCAATCTACCCTTCGGAGCAAAGCCCACGCAACAGGCGGGCAGTTTGAATCGTGCACCACCTCCAAATAATCGAGGATTTGCGCCTCCTACCTCCTATACCCCAACGGGCGTTCAGAGAAGCAATGGTGGGAGTCAAGTGACCGTTCAGCCACCAAACGATCTCAAGCAAATCAAACTTATACATAAAACCCTCGAAGCGCTTCTGACGTATGGACCCGAATTTGAAGCACTTCTAATGAGCCGTCCGTCTGTTCAACGGGATGAAAAATGGGCTTGGTTGTGGAATGCAAGGTCATCTGGTGGTGTCTATTACCGTTGGAGATTATGGGAACTTGTAACTTCCTCAGGGCCACCCAAGAATCGCGTCGGAGGGGATGGCCAAGTCTTGTTTGATCGAGGCGCGGCATGGCTTCCTCCAGATCAAAATCTTAGATATGAATATACCACCGAGATGAACGAGTTTGTATCTGATTCCGACTATGATTCCTCGGATGAAGAAGACGATGAACGGAGAGACCAAAATGTCAGCGAAGGACAGCCTGATGGTAATGGCTTTCTCGCACCGATTGCAAGAGCTAAGCTGGTCCATCTGCTCTCCCGATTACCTGACACCAATGCAAGGCTTAGAAAAGGAGATGTCGCTAGGATAACATCCTTTGCCATAGACAATGCAGGGGCAGGTGCCGATGAGGTTGTTGATCTGATCACAGCTAACGTTGTTCACCCTTTCAACTACACAAAAGCCAATCCGGAGTATGAGAGAAAGCAGACTAGCGACGAAGAGGATAATGGCTCAGATGATGATAGCAAAGCTAGGGCAAAGAATGGACAAAACAAAAGTCCGGGGAATGTTGATATGACAGCAGCTTCTCTTGTTGGTCTCTATATCATTTCAGATATCCTCTCCTCATCTTCAACGTCTGGCGTAAGACACGCCTGGCGTTATCGTTCTCTTTTTGAAACTGCCTTGAAGCGAAGACATGTCTTTGAGACACTGGGCCGCGCTGACAAGGAGCTTGGCTGGGGGAAGCTTAAGGCTGAGAAGTGGAAACGAAGTGTCAATTCCCTTCTAAATATGTTTGAGGGGTGGTCTGTCTTCCCTCAGCATTCACAGGAAGCTTTCGTGGAAAGTTTCAATAATCCTCCACTCTCAGAAGCAGAAAAGGCCGACTTAGAAAGAGAAGAATTAAGAAAGCAAAAGGCCGCTGAAGAGGACAAGAAAGCAAAGAGTCGATGGAAATCAGTTGAAGATGCCAAGCAAGCAATGGCTGATGTCGATCAAGAGATGAAGGATGTTGACGGCGAGGACTTGGACGACGAATATAACGACGAAGATACAGTCCTCGACGATGAAGCGCTCGATGGTGTTCCAATGGTGGATAGTAGTGAAGAAGAAGACGAGCCTCCTGATGCAGAGGCTCTGCCGGCACCCTCTGTGGAGGAGCCAGCTAGGCAAGAGCCCGCTCCAGCGGTCACAACTTCGTCCCCTAAGATACATATGCAAGCAACTATACAACAGCCGGTCGGCCGACGGCAAAGACCAACGGCTGCTGACATGTTTGCTGATGAATCTGACAACGATTAACTGAAATATTGAAGTCTGAGATAGCTAAAATAGAATTGATCACTACAGGCCATCTCAATTTCCACGGTCCGAAATATGTGATGCTTACTGATCACGTGTCCCCAATTTTCGCGTGTAGAAGACGGAGTTCGCTGATGAGCAATGAGCACGAATCCATAGAAATCGCGCTAGAGAAAATTGCCTCATCGATCTCATTCATTTCATTTGTTCCCGAAGTAACTTGCGAAGGACCACAAGATTGATTGGTGGACTTTTTAATGTCAAACATCCCTCCAGATCTACCACTTTTGCATCCCGGTTCGTGCGCCCATGGGGAAGAAACACGCTGCTCCACAACTCCTGAAACTCTCATTTCCACCTACGAGTATACAAGCCATTCCCCAACTTCTACACGACTATATTCAATATGTGCTGTCAATCAGCCAATTACCCAACAAGCGAAGCCATCTATTCCAGTGCAGACATTTCGATCAGACTCAGGCTTTCTCTTCCTGGGGGATGTGGATCCTTGTATACAAGAGTCTACCTCTACTGTCACTCGCTTCTAAACATTCCACACAATTCTTCCGATCGTCGTGACCTCAAGATGTCCACACAAGATATATATTTGAAGCTTACGCCTTCTTGTTCACCATAATGTGTTCAATCAGACCTGTGCTCTTACATCTCAATTATGGCGCGCAATTCCTCTCTCGCGTTCCTCTGTACCTTGATTTTGCACTGCTGTAGCCTCGTCCTCGCCAATGCAATCGTGAGCACGCCAAAGCGGTCATTGAATTTTGATCGCATAGAATGTCAAATTCCAACCAAAAACCCCCTGGCAGGTTGTCCTAAAGGGACCGTGCTTGTGGGACCAGGGTCAACTTACTCGACTATTCAGTCCGCTATCAAATCGCTTCGGAATGACTCTTCGGAGGCTGTGATACTGATACTTCCTGGAAATTATACAGAGCAGGTCAACGTGACAAGATCGGATCCTGTTTATCTCCTGGGCCAGACCTCTCATCCCAAAGAGTTCACGAAAAACGCAGCCAACGTGCTATGGGCTGCTACAGCTGGCACAGGGGACAATGCCTATACCGCCACTTTGACAGTTGCCTCGGATCTGGATGCGGCTCTCACTGGCTCTGGGACAACGGGTCATACTATGTAAGTAGTGCTTTCCGTGATGATCCTAGCAGAGGCATAAATATTGCATGCTCTTGGAGGAGTTTGGCCTAGGCGAATGAAATCTTCACGGGTGATGGTGACCTGATCAGGATGTATCACTAACAACTTTAGCCCTGCAAACGAGACATTTGGAAACACTGATTTCCGCACATACAATCTCAATTTCATTAACGACTACGCACCATATAGCGATGGCCCCAGTTTGGCCTTGTCAATGGGTAACGCTAATGCCGGCTTCTACTACAGCGGCTTCTACAGTTACCAAGATACCATATACGTTGGGAAGGTTGGGTCTGCATACTTCTACAAATCTGCAATCGCTGGACAGACAGGTCTGGCTCCTCCGCCCATTTGCATGCTGGCAATGTTTGGCTAACTTACTGTCCAGACTTTTTCTACGGTTTTGGAACTGCGTGGGTGCAAAGTTGCGACATCCAACTCAGAGGTTGCGGCGGCGGCATAACTGCTTGGAAAGGTACCAATACAACGTTTACAAACAAATATGGTATGCCAAAATCAAAATAGCTCTGACATTCGGGTCTGTGCTAACTGGTTACCCCGAAGGCATTTATCTTGTGGATAATGATGTTCATAAAGCAAACTCCAGCCTGAACATTACCGAGAAATGTGCTCTTGGTCGTCCATGGAATGATGCACACCGCTCTATCTTCGCTTTCAATTATCTCGACGATAGTATTCAACCAGGGGGTGAGACAACCTAAAGATATATGCAGTCTACAAACCTAGAGACAATCATCGGTTAATAAAATTCCAGGTTATATCGAATGGTCCACAAGCACTCCACGTGTCGACAACTACACATTCATGGCAGAGTACAAGGATTATGGCCCTGGATTTAATCTTACTGCTCGTCTAGCGAATGCAAATATCACCAAAGAACTCACCACCGCTCAATGGGAGCAGTATGATAGTCCCCATAAGGTTTTCCAGTACATTGATGGAAGATATGGGAATGATAAATGGGTGGATTATGATCCTTGAGATCGTAAAGTTTAACATACGGTAGACTTATAAGCACATCCTCGTTTTCTACTATGCCATTAGCAATGTACACTCTGCAAGCTATTGTCATACTTTTGTGCTTGACGTTCGGCGCGAAAGATATACGTTAACTTAAATAATTAGTATTGGAGCGACGGTGATTGAATATAACACGGTCGGCAGACTTGCCCGCTGATGTTAATTGACCCCAGAGTCTCAATTTGCGCCCCACCAATCGGCGGACGCTATTCTACAGATCGCAATCTGGTCCTGGGCAAGGCTTTGTGACATTGCGTGGGAGAACAATACCTCAAAGTCTCCTTGAAAGGCATGAGTGATGGAAGCGAGAATATAGAGTAAACATCTATACGCTCCTAACAACGCATCTCGTCCGCGACACGTACAGGGTCTTTTTGGACATCCAATCGAATGTCGACGTGGTTTCATATGGCACGCGGCAAACTTTGCAAGCCAATGAGCTCTGATGTTTTGAAGGCAACATGCCCGCAGAGAAGGAGGATGTTAAGCCTGCCAGAAGGCACATAACGACAGCGTGCGATGCTTGCAGACAGAGCAAGATCAAATGCGACGGGCAAAGACCATGTGGAAACTGTACTAGGAAAGGGAAGACTGCTATCTGCGAGTATCCCACCAATGACGACAAACGCAGAGTTCAAGGGACGCGATATGCCCTCGAACTCCTGTCTCACAGAGTCGAGCAGCTCACGACGATATTAACTGAGCAAGGTCTTGCTATTCCTGCCATGAAGTGGGAGGATACTAAAATTGTTATCGATGTTTGCGATGGACTCAAAATCCCATGGCCATCGAATCTGGTGGGTGATAATTCTGGCCAAAGACCGAAGACTGGCACACCATCAAATCCTTCAGCTGTCCAGACTGTGCAGTTCAACGAGCCGTTTTCAAATCAAGGTCCTTCTGAAAATGTCGGCTTCCAAGCCGACGTTTTTTCTTCACCATCAGGTGCGCTCGTTCCCGAGGGAAGTGAATGGAATTGGAATAACAGTAATGATCCTTGGGCATTTTGGGATCCTCAAAATGCGGCATCTCTACTATCAGGTTCGCTACCCGGAGTCTTAAACAATGTGAACAGTCTGCCATACCCTGGTCTGGCTTGGACCGGGGCCCAAATGCAGCATTCTTCGAAACGCGACGTTCTGCAGGCGGCTATCAGTAGCAAATCTTCGGATGATGGTGTTGAAGACTTTGATGATAAGTTCATCAATCGATTTTCGGCTCGATTTGGCTCTCTTAAAATTGCCGCTGATGGCAAGACGAAATACATCGGTGCAGCGTCAACTGCCAACTTCCTGGATGATGACGACCATTACCAGCAAAGAGAAGAAATGGAGCTCAGGAAGCTTCAAAAAGATAGGGAGACTCTTCTAGCCCATTCTCTTGTAGGTAAAGAAGTCGACCCAACGCTTGAAGCACACTTCGTCGACCTATATTTCCTACATCAGGATCCGATCCTTCCACTTGTGGACAGGAATGTCTATGAGCATGCGAAAGAGAAATTCTCCAAAGGAGAACGGGATCGTGGATTCTATTCTGATGGATTGACAAATGCAATGTAGGTCGAGCTTTGGCCATTGATTCAGAAGGGAGCTAAATGCTGTTTTCAAAGGTGCGCCCTTGGTGCTGCTCATGAACCACCCTTCCGAGCAAGTTTCAATACATATCCGAAATCTTTGCCAGTCTTCTTCGCAGAGCGCGCGAAAACTCTACTGCAAGTTGATATTGGATACCCTTCAGTGGCAACCGTCCAATCATTGGTTCTGCTGAGTGCCCACGAACTCGCTTCGAACAAGGATGCTGGGGGCTGGAGTTATACTGGTAGGATTGCGTATCCAGTGACTGAGTCAATATCCATTAATCAGAAACTTTGCAACAGGTTCGGCTATGCGGTTTTGCCTCGACCTTGGCCTTGAAAGAGATTGTACACCTTTTGTTGGGCAAAGTCTTATCACACCGGAGGAAGCCAATGCACGAAGTTTAGCGTTCTGGGGATGCTTCGTCATGAACCAGTAAGAACGTCCGTATAGCGTGTGAAGACTCACTAACCGTGCAGTCTATGGGGTTTCCACCTAGGACGACCATTTCAGGTTGAAGGCGATATCACGGTATCAAAGCCAATATCCCTTTCATCACCCGTATGGGGTCCACCCAGAACAATGCTCGGGGCCAATGATCCATCAAATCTTGCAGAGTCTGGAAGTTTTGAACCTTTTCGTCATGTGATTTATCTATGCGAGACGGCTGGACCTATTATGCATACCTTGTAAGTGCCGTCATTCAGCTTTTCTCTCGATCGGCAATTGATGTTTCTCAGATTCGGCACCGGAAGTATTGATGCAAAGGAGCTCCAGAGCAAGACTGAACCTATCACATCTCAACTATTCAGATGGAAAGAGACATTGCCAGAAAAATTGCGAGTTGACTCCACGGACGCTGATGCAACTTATTCTCGACAACTACTGATGCTCCAGTGAGTAGGTCCTGTGTAATTTTGGCAAAAGCTGACGCACGAGCAGTATGCTTTATAATCAGATCCAGATACTATTGCATCGGCCATGGACCGCAAGGCATCAACAACCAGTACCATTGCAAGGAAGGGGCTTCAGACATGCACGAGAGACTTGCATATCATCGGCGAAGGACATCTCCAAGCTTCTAAAAGTCTATGAAGCACGATATGCCTTGCAACATATGCACGTTCACTGCGTAGAAATAATCTCAGCTGCAGCACTTATCATGATTGCAATGGAGTATGCCAGTGCTCCGTCTCGTCGAGCTCAAGTGGAGCAAGAGACAGGACCGGCATTATCAATGTATTTCAGAGCACTCGATAATCTCAGCGCGACCTATGACAAGGCAAAGGCTACCCGCGACGGGTTGCTCGCTGCACAGGGCAGCTGGATGAACCGGCCGAAACCTACCACTGCCGGCACCGGCTCGAAAAGGAGTAGCAATGAGCCGAACAATACGATAAGCCTGGAAAGCAAGAGGCTTAGGGAGGTCGAGGAATTGAACAGCTCGCAAGGTGGTGCGTCAGCCTTGTCGCACACACAACGGCCCATCTATGGTCACGACTGGGCTGATCCATGGATGCCACAACAGTTTGAACCCCAGTTCCCTCAATGAGCGAGAAAATGTCCCATTGTAGCCGTCAGGGGGCTAGGTAAAACACCTTTACGGATAAAGAGACTTATTGCACCAAGCATCCAGCCATGAGAGCAGCTCGAGCCGATCTCTTGGAAGCATGATATTTCGTGTCACGGAGGACCTATAAACTATAGCCGGTCCAAGAGTTTTGATCAAAAGGATCTACAAATCAAAACACCAAAATTGGTACTTAGTTACTTGGCTGGCGAGGCGATTGGGTTTAAGGTATGGTTATATAGGTTACCCTCGTCCCCTGGTTGTCGCAGATCTCGGACTTTTGTAGACAGGAAGCAACACCAACTGTCAGGGATTTGATACATCACCACCGGAGACTCTTGGATTTGATATGGACCCAACCTCACGCCTATAGGATGGTCTGCCAGACGGAGCAGGTGAGATACAGGGTGCCTACCGAGATGGGCAACACGACGGTGGCCTGCGGGACTAATTCGACACATCGAATAGTCGATTGTTCTATGGACACATCGAAAGACGAGTGATTCATGCAAGCAGAACCGAAAACGGTCGCTTCAAAAGGAGCGGGGCCCCAAGCGCCTCCCATTGTCAATTTCACACACTGGCGCATCGAGAGGACATCTTCTGTCAGGGTGATAGTGCACGATGAGCACGGGAAACAAAATAACAAAGATCCTAGGATTCAATAGCAATGATCACGGCAAACAAAGCTGGAGGAGTTGCTTCAGAGAACAGCATATTCTCAAATTCTCTGGTATACATCTCCTGTCTGATAGCATTCCCGGCTAAGATGTTCACTCGAAAAATACCAGATGGCAATATGGCCTTTTCCGATATGCCATGTCCGAGGCACACGCTGCCATCCACTTACTAATTATGTATCACCAGCAGCATGTTTTGCAAGATGGAACACCGATCAGAGCGGATGCGAGACAATCCGCGACAGAAGGAGAAAGGTTCAAACTTGCCGTTCGTGGCCTAGGGGCGTCAATGCAGTGTGTCTCAGGATTGAGAGTCCGTTACATGTATCATACTGCTGCAATACGCGAAGATACGATCTGAATCATCAAAAATTGGGTCCGACAAGGACTGAGAACGAATTAGATAACAATATTTTGGAGACCGTACCCACCTCCGGATGTATTCTTTCAGCATTTCCTTTCCTTTGAACGACCGAAAAACCAAATTTACCGGCTGGGAGAGTGGCCCCTCGAACCTAGGCACTCTAGTATCTGTACCATAACGGTATTACTCTGTACCTCTGTACTCTTGTCCTCGGTAATATCGCATCCCAACCTGACCCGACCGCTCAACCAAATCCGGCCTCTTGTTACATTTGGCCCAGCGACAGCCGAGAACACTGATGCCACTAATCGATCGATTACTTTGAGTAGGTAGACGAGACGCATTATGCAGAGTGTCACGATTTCCAACTCGCTGTCTCTCTCGCGCGCGCGACGGGGCATGGTGTTGTAAGAGATATAGCAAAACGACATCCCAGATGCGGTAAAGAATCATCGATCATTGTCCTCTGCTGGAAGTCGAGATCTCTTCTTGTCTTGAGGGAGGCATAATAATTATGAGTCCATTTTTCTTCAGCCTTTGGCTGTGTCTTTACCCACTTCTTTCCCTGTCTGGACTGTTCGTTGGCCGCAGGTTGACGGAGGAGCACAGAGTAAGCTTTTAGGACCGACGTTTTAAGACTTCATCCTTGTCCGAAGTTACAGTACCCAGTTCTTCCGCCAGAGATGTCCCGGTTCCTGACGATGATTTGCTGACGGCGGTGCGTCCACAGCAATGACCGTGATCAGGGCGTTTCAACTAATTCAGCCCGCAACTTTCCCCATACGTTACGGTACCCAGAGTACAGAGCAGTAATTAGTCGAAGGTTCATCAGTGACCAATTTTGAGGATGAGTAACTCAATAGTCGGATGTGACCTTGATGCGGGTTTTCTGTTCATAAAGCTTGGATTGGAATTGTGTTCTTTGCCGTCGCTGTTTTCTTTTCCGCTTTCCTCCCTCCTGCCCCCATCCTAGGGCAAGTTCCGATTGAATTGTGGAGGCCAGAGTCCGATCTTGTCGCATGAACACCGAGGACAGTCAATGAAATACATAGTATATGGGTGGACAGCAGAGGTACAGGAATCTGATACGGGGGGGTGGTTGACAGGACCGGTTTTCCAGGAACAGTCCGACTGGGGAAGTATCGACCATAATTAATAGTTACGGTTATGATGGACTGTTGAAAGGTACAAGTCGATCTCATCTTTCGCCTAATTACTATGTACTTGATACCTATAATTAGTTAAGTATGTAATTAATGACTGGTATACGCTTGTGGTTGCGTGCAACTACGGCCGTCCGTTAGTTTACCTGTATTATACGGTATTGTTGTCGATCTCTTTTGAGCAAAAGTTGACAGTTGATTTCTAAAATGCTCGTAACCGCCTTGTTTTGATACTGTAATTGTAGAAAATGATACAATGTAATTACATACTGCCACAGTGCCGACTAAGTGGTTCCAGTAGTATTAGCAAGTTCCCCTTCCTCCCATCAAGCCTTGAACCTGCCCAAAAGAAGAGTAGGAAGCCAAAGCCAGTGAGCGCCAGTCCCAGTTCCCGTCACTCTGTCACCCTCCTTCCCACTCTTTTCCCTCCCTCTCTTCTTCTTTCCTACTCTGTAATTAATTGAATATTTCTCACACTATTCACAAACTCCAGTTCTCGCTTTTCTTTCTTCCATAACCCCCCTTCTCTTCCCCCCCCAACCAATCATTCCCCCCCCCTACCACTGCCCATACTTGTCTACCTTCACTTGCCCATTCCTTCCCACTCGACTCTATTTTCAATCATTTCAAGCCCCCGAAAATCCATCGCTGCCCACATTCAACCATCCCCCCATCCACATCCACATCCACTCTCCCTTCCATCCTCACATACCTCCAAACTTCCGACTACCACCTTCCAACAACACACCGATCCACATTCACACAACAGAAACACTCCTCCCATCGACTACCATCGCGAATCTCGTCGTCCACGTTCTTTCTTCATCCCAATCATCCATCGTTCATCGTCCTCCTCGCTGGTCACTCGTGGTTCAGCCAAGTCCGGTGCCATTGGCCCTACGTCGTCTTTCAGCCGCCAGCGATAGGTGAAGCGCACAAGGAGGCAGTGCTCATCATGGCTGAGCAGCACCCAATAAGACACAGCATGCCTCCCATGCCGCCATCGCGACAAACATCACAACGATCAGCAGTGTCGAGGTTATCGCTGACGACCCCGATCAATGTCTTCAGCGATGATTTTGCCCTAGCACCGCTCGAAATTTCACCCGCCTCATCGGCAACCGTCACGCCTACCGACGAAACTGCTCCCACCGTGCAGACGACCTCCCAATCTAACCTCATCTCCTCATCACAGACCCCTGACGTGCTGGCGCGCCATCCTTCTCTACCTCGAAACAGCACGACAAAGCGTGCATTCAGTCAAAGACATGGCCATCCTTCAGCTGATCGAACACAATCAACCGTTTCACGCACCTCGATGGCAACATCGGGTATTCACAGAGACTCGAGTGTCTCTTCTCACTTTTCCATGCCCAGAGCTCCCAGTCCATATGAAGGTGCAACTGGTCCAAGCCATCCATACCAAATGTATCCACAGGTGACGAGGACGTCCAGCGTTTCAACGATTCGACCGAACGAAGGTGCCTATGTGGGATCAAACGGCCCCGAACATCCGTATGCTATGTATCCTCAAAACACAGTCCCAGAGGAAGATGCAGTCGAAACGACTGTTCCCATGATACCGGTGGGATTTCCAGGAATGACGCAGAATTATCAACGGCAGATCGGATCGACAGGTGAAGATGTGGCTGATATCATCGG
The DNA here is from genome assembly GCA_001006345.1 of Phaeomoniella chlamydospora. NCBI lineage: Eukaryota > Fungi > Ascomycota > Eurotiomycetes > Phaeomoniellales > Phaeomoniellaceae > Phaeomoniella > Phaeomoniella chlamydospora. The sequence continues at coordinate 50,136 of LCWF01000010.1, read as the reverse complement.
TCCTGACGGGCACACTGAACAACTCCCTCCATACTCACGTTACCCTGATGAAGTACCGCGAAAGATCGCAGTAGAAACCGCCGATGTACCACCGGCACCATCTACAAGCTCATCGAACACACGAGACGTCGCTTTATCGGAAATGACAACATTGAACGAACAGCCGAGGACAGGGGCTGAGAGTGATGCGTCATCAGAAGAAACGACAACCCCTGCCAACGACACGTTTGCGGAAAAGTTGAAGAGGAAGAGTCGGAAAAGGATATGTTGCGGCGTCCCCCTGTATTTTGTATTCGGTGTAGTCGGAATGATCATATTGGCTGGAACGATTGGAGGCGTCATCGGCGGCGTGGTAGTAGACAGGCAGTCGAAACAACATAAATCGGAGCCTTCTTCAACGAATTCTAGCTCGTACGTTGATGCCATGCATTTGGAAAACGAATTACTGACAGATCACAGGGCTACCACCTCGACCGTGACCACCACCTCTTGGATAGATGCCTCGCCAATCACTTCGAGTACTGTACTCGCCGCTGTTCCCACTGGCCAATACCAGGTCTCGCTACAGGACGTTACGTCCAGCATGGACAGTTGTATCGCCGACACCTCTCTGACCGGCACCTGGGCTTGCGAGCCGCCCATGGGTATTGGCATCAATGTTCAAGATTCGACGACCAGCTCAAACGTCAATGAGAGACAGATCATCCTCGACCCTTACCCTATTTCCGCAAATTTCTCTTACGGCGCTCAACCACCCGACCTGGAAGGAGAACCCCAAAAACTACTACCATTTTATGACAAAGACGCACTCGATCTTGGACCTGCACTATTTTTTTGTTCGCAGTACAATAAAACCATTATTCGTGAGCAACATGAAGATTGATTAACTTTCTCAGCTAACCTCCTTTCCAGTGCCCGAAACAGCTATCTCGCCATCATCAAAAAGATCGCTCACGGAAGCGATGATATACGAACGCCAATACTGGCATCGGAAACAAGATGTGACAGAGGGAGACAAGCCGTGGTTCTGCTTTTGGAACAATACAATTCTCGAGTTTTTCATTTACGTCGACCGAAATACAAGTTCTTCCAGCAGTTCAACTACCACCTCGGCGAATTCTGGCGCAGCAGCTACAACAACTTCTATTACCGCATCAGCTACTGCAGGAAGTTCGAAGAGGAGTAACCACATCGGCCGCCGTGGCGATAGTACTTTCGATCCTGTTTATCCGAGGTATGTCAAGATCGAGGAGAAGCGCAAACCAGTCGAAAATATTGTTCCATACTGCGTACAAGTGGAGGTCGATGGCAGCGGCAACCCCTTCACACCATTAGGCGCGGCGACTATTACAATATCAGAAGTCGAGCCCACTTCTACAGCTACTTCAGCAACTACGACTGCGGCAAGTGCTAAGTTCCGGAAATTAGCCAGAGATGCCAATGAGCCCGAGCCAAGGAACGTACAGCCACTCCAGGCCCGGCAGACCTCATCGTTAGACAGTTACTGTTCTTGTGAGTGGTTAAGCACGTGACACAAGCTTCTGTGCATTCTATATCTGGGAGTTTTTTTTTTCAACTTTGAAAGATTCGCCTTTTGAGGCGCCATCACGAACACTAGCACGCCCTGTCGTTGGTCATTTACGTCTTTTCATTTGTTCTCGGTCATGTAAAAGCGAAGTTCATGAAGTTCTGCAAGGAGTTTATTGGCGACACTCTTGTGGTTATAATAAGGAATATAGCATGAACACCTGACTTGTACGGGTCAATGCCTATTTATGTACATATATAATGATTGAGTATCATTCGATGGTTAGTTACCGATGAGGCTGTGCGAATACGGTCTGAATCGTCGCTGTGAATATATGAGCGACTATATGATATCATATTGAGGTCTTAGCAAAAATGTATTTTAGTGAACCCCCGTTTTGAGTTCTACCTTTCTTTTCAGAGTCTTTGATCTCACGGGTAACAAACCGAGATCCCTCAAGATGCCACTGGGTAAAAGCCCAAAGTTGAATGTACAGATACTACGTAGGGACGAGAGAATGACATCACTGGGCCTCAAATGCTTCTTTATAATTACGCCAATGACGATTATATACGACCAAATAGAAAGGTACATTAAGGGGAGAAATACGTTATAATTTGTGTATACATACAGGATCCTCAATAGCCTTCGCCATTTTTCAATACAGGTGGCAGTTTGTATATCTTGCAGCAATCAGGTATCAGTGAAGGTGGGCTTTATTTCTGGTCGAGAGAGATTCTTGTGCTGTACTGTACCACCTGTTGAACGACCTTGTACCACCAACAAATCTGCATATGTATCACATTCCATGAATATTTTTTCTTTCTTCACCACATCGATTGACATCACCCATTACAATTTATACTCTTCGGCTACAGTGAATAGCATGATATCGTCTTCATCATGGGCCATGCGGAAATGCCAGAAATGATGCAAGCTGCACAAGTTGTTGAGGTATGGATTTTTGATTTCTTGGTATTCTGTTTCTATCCTTCCTCTGTGCTCTGGTTCTGGGTCTGTGATTTTTGCAGTTGTGTGAGGGTGTTGAAGAAAGCATGTTGATCTGAATTCGAGTGGTAGTGAATCGTCTCATGGCTTTTGCGTCGGAGTGATCGATGACATGCTGTTGTACTTATACTTCAAACGGGAGAATCATGTTGTTTAATAACATGTTGTGATTTCGAAGCAGACAAGTTACCCCTTACTGTCCAGTCACTTTTTTATTCCCGCTAGGCCATCCTCGTACTTCACGCATCAGACGCTGCACTTCCTGTCTCTCTGCCCTTTACCTCACTGCGAATTTATTTTCCAAGAGCTGGTCAGCATCGTTTTGGTCTCTTTTCTTGTATAACTAACGGCTTTCTTGCCTACCTGATCAGTATGGCAAATCATACAAAATCCATGATATTCCCACTCCATCCACCAAAGATCTGGATCCAGAGTATATCCTGCTCAAAGTCGCCGTTGCTTCCTACTGTCACACGGATAGTATGGTCAAATCCGGAATCTTCAAAACAAGACTCCCCTGTACTGGATCTCACGAAGGTGCCGGAATCGTCGTAGCTGTTGGCTCATCTCAAACATCCAACTGGTCAATAGGAGATCGTGTAATGGCCGTCATTGAGCGAAACAAATGTGGCAATTGTCCTTCATGTACTGGTCCCGAAAACTACCGTCAATACTGCCCCTATGTTGAACATGGAGGAGTTACCACAGATGGAGCGTTCGCGGAGTATATGATTGCAGATGGAAGAGAGTGTATCAAGCTCCCTGATGTCATCGCATTCGACACCGCCGCCCCTTTGGCCTGTGCTGGCAGCACCATCTATCGAGCATTATTACAAACCTCCGCTCAACCCGGTGAATGGATCGCCATTATCGGTTCCGGCGGTGGCCTAGGCCATCTTGGAATCCAATTCGGAAAAGCCATGGGCCTGAAAATCATTGGCGTAGACGCAAAGCCCTCCGGCCTAGAACTCAGCAAAGCCTCCGGCGCAGATGTCGTTCTCGACGCCTCATCCTTCTCCAAAGAAGCCCTAGTTCAAAAGGTTGCCGAAGCCACGTCCACAACCCATCTGGGCGTAGGCCATCATTCTGGCGTATCATCTGCAATCGTGCTATCCGAACACGACTCCGCAACATCCCTCGCCTGCGCTATAACCCATATCCACGGGACCGTCGTCCAAATCGCTCAACCTACCAACGTTTCCGTGCCATTCCGAGAACTAGTCTTTCGCGATATCAGACTGAAAGGGAGTCTAATGTGCTCAAGAGAAGAAGCCAAGGAAATGCTAAAGTTCGTGACAGAGAAAAAGATTAAAGTGGAAGGAAAACGGTATCATGGATTGAAGGAATTACCGCAATTGATGAAAGATGTACACGAGAAGAAGCTCAAAGGGAAGGGCATTATTATTGTGGACTCGGAATTGAAGTAGAGTTCAGTGCTGTGAAATAGGGGCCGTCATACAAGAAACAAAAGATCATGTTTCTGACATCAAAGGCCCTATCGGAACCCTTTTCCTAACATATTTTATTGAATTGGGCTTCACAAGCATCTCTCTACTATCTTCTAGTGAGCTATAGTAAAAATAAAAGAAAAAGGAGGGAAAAGACCATTATCTCTACAGTCACACCAGTAATGCTTCTTTGGAATCTAATTACACAAACAATAAACCATGACAATCAAGAAACTATTAACATGTTCATATTCCTCTCCTACAAAACTATCATCACCCTATATCCCATTCTTCCAACCTTCAACCCCTGTTTCCATCTTGATCCTATTCCAAAACCCTCCTCCATTGATACATCCATCCTATCCATGTATTCATTCACCACATGCAAAACATATAACGACACCGAATCAAATCTGACCTACAGTAGAACCCTCCCTAGCTCCCAATACCTCCTAAACGAGGAAATGGTTTGATATAGGAACGCAGTGGCATGGGTTGGATTGGATTGGATAGATACTGTAGATAGATAGAGGGGATGAGGTAAGCCGTAAGCCCCAGTCGAGATGAGTCAGCCATCCATCCATAAGTAATGTACATGTACCAGACAGACGACGGTCAAGTCAGCCCCACGTCCTGCACAGCACATCACATCCCATGACAACACATTTGTTCCTTCTCAGCTGTTATGTATCAACCTCTTTCATCTGGAGTATAGTACTGTACTTACATACATACTGATTTACGTACTGTATATGTAGGATATCCAGTACAGTAATCATAGATTGTACAGTTCCTTGGGTTACTTTACTTGAACTAGATACTGATACCTACCTACCTGGTCTCTGTACTATATGTAGGAGAGGAGGAGAGTAGAGCAAATGCAGTCAAGTCAGTCTAGACCATCAGCCACCAAAGTCCTACAGTACACCGTCGGTCTGTCTGTTTGTCTGTCAGCTTACCACAGCGAACAATCATTATGTAAATACTGCAATGATTGGTTTTTTTAGGATATTGTAGAAACTTTGGTTTGCTATGCTCTGGTCTGGTGTACTTAGGTACAGTACATTATGAGTACCTAGGTACAGTACGTACATGGTACAACAAAAGATATCGAACCTCAATAGGTAGGTAGGTAGGTTCTTGGCGGATGCAACCGATGTTAGTATCGATATCAGTATCGATATCGAATTACATACTATTGTTATGTATAACCACATAGACTGCTGTATTGCTTGCTTTTGCTTGCTTGCTAGCCTCATAAATTGGTTAAATTGATAACTTACGTTGTATACTGGCGATAGGGAAAAAAAAAGGACCAATACCTTCTAATATAGGACGCCTAGATTTCAAGATACAGTATATATGAGACGATTGAAGTTTCAAGAGCCAGAGAGATTTTGTGAGTCGGGGGATAGATAGTACATGCGTATATTATGTGTGACGTACGTTATATGATGCAAGGTATGCATGGGTAGTAAGTAAGTGAGGGGAAGAAAAGGAAGTATTTTGTAAGTATCTACTATAACTTAGTTACATATATATTTTATGTATTACTTGTCTTGGGATGAGGCTCGGTTGACCTGGATTGGGCTGAGACTAGATGAGATGAGATGAGATGAGACGTTGTGTGTCTACCTACCTACCTACCTACCTACCTACCTAGCTCACTAATATATCTCCCTATCACGAACTGCCACATATGGGCCCGCCCCCATGAGTTCAAAGAAAGAGAAAGTGTTGGCCAGTAGTGGTGGTGCCTTGGTCTTGTCGAAGGCGTAGGTTGTTTGGTTGTGGATCTGAGGGAATTCATATGTCAATGAATAGATTAGATAGGTACAGTACCTACTGTATTGTAGCTGTATTACAGTACTGTATGTTGGGCATCTCTTATGTATATAGAATGGGTAGATAGATAGATAGACAGACAGCTATGCTACATATAGACATACCTGTGATTCATTATCTTATTCCTTTAGGAATCCACTCGTGCACACGTGGAATTTAGTATGGAAATAGTACAGTACATATCTTATATTTTTCTCCGGTAGTATGATTCCCATCTTTCTTCGGCCCTTGAAAAATCGGTCTGAGAATCTATCAAGAACACCAGTATTTCCCTCCTATATCAATTGACTTGAGATCTGATTTCTGACTTTTTGACCGGCGGCAGGTGTTCGGCGTCGGATTTCTCTGTATGCCTAGGCATATACAACTGCAGCTTACTTCTCGAGAATTGAATCACAGCGTTGTTGCTCTCCGATACGCCAGTCGAGCATAACGTTGAATTGAATCCAGGACTTGGGAATTGAAGAGGATATCAAGGGTATCGAGTATCGAAAAGGGGTTTTTTTTGGAGGTGCAGTTGACTGAAATTGAAAAGAGCTGAAGCACTCACTGCTGAGATTGCTCGACTCGGAAACTTTTCGCAGTCCGGAGACCTTACAATCGAAAAATCATGCACAGCCAGACAATCATCCCATCAAGGTCGAAACCTCCTTCACATACTGCTCACCTTCGCCTCCTTGCCATACTTTCAACTCTTGCGATTTCTTCGCTCTCACATGTGCTATACGCTAAGCAGCAGGCTATGTATGAGTTGAGAAAGAGGGTTGGTACGCAAGGGTTTCTGATCGAGGAACGGGAGAGGGAGAAGAGGAGAAAGATGTTTTTGAAGGAGTTTAAAATTTAGGGGGAGGAATAGATGTACGGGAAAGGATCGATGGTCGATATTTGGGAGACTGGATAGATAATGGGGGATGGGTGTTTGGGAATGATGAGGGTGCAACGATGAAAAGGGGAGAAGAGGGGAAAGATGATTTGTGATACTGGATTGAGGGAGAGTATAGAATAGGAAACTAATCTGGAGTTTGACGAATATAGCAATGAGGAAGACTTTCGAGACACAAGTATATTTGCCGCCAGATTATGAGGACAATACGTGGACGAAATGAGAGACGGTGGGTTTCAGCCTTGGATGAGTCAATGCTTGGTATCTATCGTCATCAGGAGGTCTGAGTAGAATGATGACATTGAGTATGATTGCTTGACGCTGGGTTCTAGTTGAGGAGGCTACAACACTGTCGATAAAGTTGCCGATAGGAACATGGCATGTCCGTATATGGGTGTAGAAGACTCTGACTTCGCGGACATCGAGTCCTTCTTTTCGACGGTGTAATTCATTTTTGAAGGCTTCCGCCTCGTTCTGAGATCTCACCCCCATCAGCTGATACTTTTAGGATGCTGCAGGCAACCAAATGTGGTCGTCTTGGGTGACAGTCTCCCACACTCCTCTCAAGCGATGAGTTCCAGGAGATTATGGTGGATAGAGCCCGTAATCGAGATGTGAAGGACTTGATCATCCGGAAGAGAGACCGTTGTGTTGCATACAGCCAATATATTAAACTCTCAATACCTGACAATCAACGACCAAAATGAAATTGCAAAGGAGTTGCATATGCAGGTCCAGGTACCTGACAATTAACGAACAGACTACATGAGAAACGTTTGATCTGAAGGTCATATGATGCATCGGTAATTGAATTGGCTGCATCGACTTCGAGATTTGAATAGATTGGGTCATGGATAAGACAGCAGATGATGGCGAAAACAATTCAATGTCCATTGTTGTTTGTTCAACCTCCTATGGACAGTAGAAAGAAGCCTGGTTCAATAGCTCAAGCAAGGGGCTTGGTGCCAAGGCTTGAACTACCGAATTTTACTTAGTGGATGTTCATCACTCAGCTCGCTCCTTCAGAAAACAAATCAAGCAAAGTACTGTAGCTTTCGTGCCGACTCTGCCTGTCCCCAGGTGCAAAAGCTTCAGAACAAACTGTGATACATTCACAGGAGATTGAGCAGCTGCAGGTCAGAAATGGATGCTCCTTGATGACAATTTCGCGTTGTATGCGATGAGATGTTGTCATCGGTAGGTAGACTCGGCTACAGTCGAAGAAGTCTCCGATACCCTATGGAGTGACGCCACATTGGCTATCTTTCATCCTGGTGATGATTAGGGCCCATACAGATGGACTGTGGCGGAAATGAGGTTCTATAGCCACGACCAAATCAACGCGGTCGCTAATGATTATCCCCGAAGACAAGACGAACGAGAATCTACAAACCATACGAACTGGGTTAACAATGCCGTCGTTAGTCAACCGAAACGATATCTCGAGCTGAACCTTCGTCCAATCGAATCTTCTTCATCGGCCCACTTGTAATGTCAATTGTGCACCTTCGTCAAATAGATGTATCACATGTGCCCGATGACATGCAGCTGGCCTGTTCGCGCGTCCCACTTGTACCTGCAGGATCAACACGTCTCAAGATCCAACATGCCAACATGGTTCGAAAATATATAGGAGACGCTGGCTTCGACGATGCCATGGATCTAAAACAGGATCAGACTCAAGAAAAAAGAGTCTCATGGGAGACATGGATACGCGACCAAAGACCAGTTCGTCAGAGTTGACACTGCTGGAGAGCCATTCAGGAAAGTTCAGCGTTCCTCCTACTGATGGACCGAACTACGATGAGGCTTTCAAATTTCTCCAGGTTGCCAGCGCAAACTTCGCATCTCAACCGGCAATCATCGTCAAGATTGATAGGGTGGGGAGGAAGATAGATTGCAGGATCCTGCCTATTCTCTGGACATGTCTGTTCATCCAAGGATTGGATGAAACTCTCTTTCAGGTTTGTCATGTTTACACTTTCTTTCAGCTGGCCATTGACATCCTCAGCATGCCATGGTGGACGATATTCTTACGGACCTGGAGGTCGGCAACAAGGACGGGCAACTGATCCCGGCCATTTCGGCTTCTACATGCCTCCTCGGGAGTTTCCTAAGTGGTATGTTGCTACCTGATACCTAGCAGCTTTTACTGATATCTGGAAGCATTCATTCTTGTCAAGGCTCCTGCCTCAACATGGTTGGCTGGCAATGCTCTCGCCTGGGGAGTTGTCGTTGGCTGCACAGCAGCGACAACATCGACCGTCAGCTTCATAACATGTCGTGCGCTTGCAGGACTATTACAGGCGGCTACGATACCGTGCCTGACCGTACTCCTCGCGTCTTGGTATCGCAAGTCGGAACAGGCCCTTCGCTTCTGCATGTTGTTCACTGCAATTGGAACAGCCAAGGTAGCCGCCCCTTTCATATGCTATGGACTGGCCGAAATATACTCTCCAACATTTGCTAGCTGGAGAATCATGTCAATCGTCATCGGAATCCTTGGTTTATTGACCGGGTTTTGGATTCTTCTTGCGCTATCAAACGATCCTATGGCCGCAGCAGGTCATTTGCTCTGCTCTCAAGAGACAGTCGCTCTGCTCAACTATATGTCTTCAAATCGAACAACTATCAGAAATCGCACTTTCACCAAATCTCATATTCGTGCTATGCTCTCGGATCCTCAGGTTCTTGTTCTTGGTTTGCTAGTCGCAACAGCTTCTATATCTTATAGCATGGCTGAGTTTGCCACATCTAGAACGACATTGCTGGATAGCCCGGACGATTCAAGAGCACTCATCCTTACTTGCACTGGAGTTCCAGCATTAGTGGTCACCATAGGTGTTGGCCTACTTCTCCAGTACACTAGGTTGAACAGAATAGCATGTCTCTTTGGCCTTCTTATTCTAGTCACTGTTGGAGCAATCCTTTTCAGCTTCTCCAACACTTCACCCGGAATGAACATCCAGAACTCTGCTACTGGGTTGGTATATGCCATCATCACATTATCCAACATCTCGATCGCTGGAACAGCAGTCGTCCTATCCTTCGCAGCAGCCAACATAGCTGGTTCAACGAAAAGAACTGTCAGTATTTCCTTGATTGCCGCAGGATTCGCATTCGGCAAAGTATGCAGTGTATTCATCTGTTTCAGCTTCCCCTCAAATGTGGACTTCCCACAAGCCGGTCTAGTTTTCCTAGCCTGCTCTGTAGCCAGTATTCTTCTGGTGCTTGTTCTGTGCGGCTGGTACGTTCTCGCAAACGCCAGGAAGCTGGCTTATGAAAAAGCCATAAGGCAACGCGATAGAGAACATGGATACAGCGTTATCAAACCTCATGGAGATCAATGGATGGATAGGACAGATCAAGAGGATGAGGAGTTTTTTTATGATTATTAATTGATAGGTAGCTGTCAAATTTATTCCTAAGTTTGATTGATACGATGCGTATAGTTATACTTTATGATTGCAACATTTAAAGGACCATAAGCAGGTGCGAATATTTCTCGATTGTGTTGTTGTCATCTTGGACGCACAGTGATTATCGGTTGTGTCCGAATTGATTTATTCCCCAGTAGATGCTCCCCGCTCCGCCCCGCCAAGAAGGGCAATGCGCCTTCCGAGGACCGCCAGTGCTCTTGCAAGATCTTTACTTGAATCAGGCCTCACTTTACGTACCCAAGAACACCTTTATAGCTTCCAGAAGATAGCCATCCATCACGAACAATGAGTTCTATTACGTTCAGGTGAAGAATGACCATCGATACTTTGACGTCATGACTTCCTTACCCCAGCAATCCAATATTCGAAAGAATTGGGATCGGCTCAAACCGGTCAAACAAGATGCATTGGACAGTGTTGGCTTCGTGAGCAAAGGCGATAGGTATGTAGGATATATGTCTTGATACGTTCTTCGTTTACTTACTTGATGACAGTCGACTGCTCGACGTACGGGCACAGGAGAAGTACTATAGCACGATCGTGTCTCGCTACATGCAATTCTGTACAGCCCATTCGAAGGACTTAGAAACCGCGTTTGCGTCATTATCAATCGATGGGACTATCTCGGCTTCTGCAGATCCTGCCAGGAATCCTCCCGTGGCATCTCAAGGAGGCCGAACTGGCCGACAGAATTCCCAATCTCCATCCCAGTCAAGTCCTTTTCAGGCCAAAGTTTACGACACGCAGAGCACACCGGAGCCATCGTCGGAGCTTTCAACTATACTGTTGGCATTGAGGAAACTTCGCGAAGCATTGCTTGCAACGTCTTCATCTGCAGTTTCTCCTATCTTCTCTCAAAGGGTGCACGTCTTCAGCATTCGGCTTGCTATACTTGCTTACCATCCACCATCTTATTATCCGTCGCTCTTGCATCTTCTTTTTGTCTTGCACACCCCCGAACATCCTCTACCCCCCTCGGAGCTTTCCGAGATGACAACGTACCTCATTCTGGACTTGGCATGTCGACAGAGTGCACTTTCAAGTGCGTATAGTCTTCGGGCTCAACGAAGGTTAAATCAGATGTATGACAGCAAAATTGTTGACTCCGTCCTTGCTGCTCTTTCCACCAGCAACTGGATTGCATTCTGGAGAGTCAGGCGGAAAGTAGATGGTTATGTCCGAGCACTCCTCGGTTGGTCCATTGATAATATTCGAAGAACAAGCTTGAAGACTATTGGGAGGGCATATCTATTCTGTGATACAAATTGGATATTGCAGATCTCAAATGGTGACGAATTATCCTGGGAAGAGCTGAAAGAGAAGGAAAGCCTTGGATGGATTCAAGAGGGGGAGAAGATCATCATACGCAAGATTAAAACAAAACCCGTTCCAGCACCAGCAAGTACCAACAAAGCCTAGATAACCGAACTCAGTCTTTCGAGGTCATTAGGAGACTTTCCCTCAGGAACAGACTGGGACCCTTTTTCTGGAGACTCATGCCAGGCACAGCCTGCTCCACGTGTTGTTAGTCTCTCTTGGCCTAGTAACGGGGGCACTGTCAAACAGTTGCGGACGACTCATAGCGATTTCGGGGAATAAGTGACAGACTAATTGCGCAATCAATTTGATGTTGTCGTCCAGATATTCGGAAATTTACTTGGGTGATAGGTCTGATAGGCCCGTCCGGATCAATGTGGGACGGACGAGTGGGGCTCTCACTACCAACCTCGTGGTTTTGAGTTGCCTAAAGCGGGGAAATGTAAACATTCTTCCACTGTCCTGCCACTTCCCCAGCCACATATTCAATTTATTTTCCTGTCACACCAGAACCCAGCAGATGGGCAATAGATCTAGAAGTCCCAGCCATCGACAATCTTGAAGGAACGATGTATTCTTTAAAAAGACATGATAAACTCTCACACCCTGTGTGTACGAGGTGCTTCATTGATTATTCAGAGACGTACCTTTTCATACAGTGCCCGCAATTCAAGTAGGGATCTTCCCGATAGCTGACACCTTTCAAATCGTGACTGCATCTGAAGAAAGATGTACTTAACTCCTTCGTCATTGTTGTTGATCTCGTCCTGTCTCGCCTTTCAAGTCAACAGTCGACCCTTCGACTTCCATCCAAGAGACGTAGAAAAACGAGCGTCATACTCGGTAGTCGCTGTTGACGGAGGTAGTTCCTCAGAGTCTGCTGCAGCTACGACCATCGTTCAGACCAAAGCCGTCACGAAGACAGTCACCGATGAGACAACCCTCGCGGCAACTACTAAGGTAGTCGTCTCTACAATTGTCCAAACCGACGATGATACCGCATCTACGGTGCTGGTGACGACGACTGAAGAGATCACACCAACTGCTACACCTACGGTTGTGGTAACCACCGTTGAAGAAACGACTATCATTCAAGGTGCAGCGACGACAACGCAGTCACTCTCCTCTATCTCATCTACGTCCGCCTCGACGACCTCTTCGTCTTCAGCCTCGTCCTCCGCAACGCCTGCAACCGAGACGACATCACCTGTTGCGACAGAGCAAGTGACTACCACCGTAGTCTCCACTACCACCGATGATTCTGTCTCTGTGTACACAGCCATCTCGACTGATGGCTATACCACCACTCTTGCTGCTGAAGAAACCACCGTGACAGTATCCCCAACTTCGTCATCTACTTCTTCGACAGAATACTACGATGATGGGATGTGGCATACTTATTACCCTGTCAAGACTTTCGAGACATCAACAACCTCTACTACTTCTTTGGTTCTAGAAAGAGTGGTACCGACCACATCATCTTGGCAGGCTGCTACTTCGTCAACAACGACGTGGCCCGAGATTGAAACGCCATCGTCATATGCTTCTTACAATGGAACTTATCGATTGGCCATTCGGAGATAGAAAGTGGCTATGAGATGAAAGGGTCACATGAAGAGCCTAGTCCTCCATCTTGTCTCATGCAGAATATCATGAGACAAGATGATGTACAAAATATTGTTTTCAATTTCGAGTCATCGAGCTTTTAGCCTTGGAATTTTGCATAGCCAACCGGGACTGGGGAATCAAGAACAAATTCAAATTGATCTGCATTTTACGGAGACGCGAGAGAGGAAACATCTGGAATCAAAAAGCGAAAACAGCGGAGCGCTCTCATATTTCTAGCGATGGAGTTCTGTGATGATATGGGAATAGCTGATGACGAATGAGCATCATGAATTAATATAGATACGACCATTCTTCTATGTAGAAGACTAATGCAGTCGATACTTTATTATGAGATACCAAAATAAAATTGTCTTACTACAATTTAATTAAGGGCTGCGAAATCGTACGATATTCGCTTTTTGTCTTTGCTTGCGACCTCTTCCTTGGACTATTCTCCTTTTCTTGCATCATATAACTATACGATGTTTGTGAATATGCAATAATTTAGGTTTATGTAAGCTGTGCCGTCCTCGAAGCGATAGCATGTCGGACTGGAGGAATCCCAGCTACAGTTAACTACGGAATGGGAAAGCCAAGTACCTGTCTACAACTTATTTTCTCATTTGAATAGAACCTAATTAATTAGAACTTGCAAGAACAGAGAATTGGAAGATGGTCTTTAAATTCGTCAATACCGGAATTCCTATTTACAAATTGTCAACGACGTCTCGTATCCAAGATTATCAACTATCATCATCTGCCTCAGATATTCAACTTATGATTTTGGAGGAAAGCCCGTTTTTACTAGGCAGGCAATACACCCGCTTTTTGTGCCGTAAAGGTCGAAATGAGATCCATAAGCGTCGGCGACAAGCAATCGTAGGCTTCAAGGCCCTTCTCTTTCATGCTAGACCTCACCTCATCCATCCCCTTTGGATTGAAGCCTTGTTCAATGATGGAAGACACGAAAGCCGCGAATTGAGGTTCCTGCCATCCCTTCTCATCCGACAACTCAACGTGAACGAAATCCAAGCCTTTGAACGGATGGTCCTTTTCGATTCGGCCGTACAAGTGTACGCCGCAGTCTTGACACGCGTGGCGTTGGATCGTCGCGGTTTCGTCGACGATGGATAGCTTATTGTCGTTCGCTGTCACTTTGAGATTGGAGACGGGAATAACGCCGACGACGGAGAAGAGGGCGCCGCTGGGTTTCCAGCATTTGGAACACCCGCATGCGTGGTTGTGGGCCACATTGCTGGTCAGTGTGACTTCAACTGGGTTGCTTTGGCAGCGACAATGTAGCTTCCCGCCGGAGAAGTCTGAGGATCCTTTCGTGAGACCATTGTCGATCAGTGGATGGAGAGAGGGTGCCATGTCGACCTTGCTTGGTATCTTTCTATACTGTTGAATCGATTCTTGATATGATTGTGAACAACAGATCTCTGAACTGCTCGAAATTGAAATCTTCCTAGAGGTCTGCTCAAAGGGCAGTCCCCTCCCTCGCTCATTTATGTCAGAGCTCGTCCCACTCCCCCATCCATCTGTCCATCCATCACGCCATCAGATCAGTACCTCCAGACTCCATAACCGGACCAATTGTCCAACAATGGCAGCGTTAACCACCAGCAGAACACCAGGAAAATCAGTCTGTGTCGGTAATTGCAAATCCTTTCCATCAACCTGGCCATCAATGATCTTTCAAGAAATCCTTCAGACACGAAGAAAAAGGCGGGGGTGCAGGAGGAGAAAGAAGAGGGGCTATTGCCTCCTTCTCTCGTCAGAAACGTTGGAGCCGAAAAGGAAAAAAATGAAATGCCGACGATGTATCACCCGGGTAAATACAGCTCACCTGTCGTTGATCATCATATTTGCCTTCTTATTTCTCATCTCATTGAAGGAGTAGGGGAAGATAGATTTCACAGGACCGATCTGGAATTGTTCATGTGTCGTCTGGTGGTGGATGGAGAATGGGTGCTCAAATTCGTGGTCAACCTCTAAATTATTCGCGTGCCCATTTGTTTTACTTCTTTAGGGAAACCTATCCGAGAACCTTCATAGCTGCCCCCCCCTGAAACAGTCCTTTTTCTGATATTCGCCCGTCAAGCAATTGCCACATCAGTGTCGGAACACAGCCGATAAGATCAACTGGAAACAAGTTCGCAAGGGAAGAGAGCACACAGATTATATCAGACCAAATGAATCCACTTATGTGATCTTGGGGCTTGGAAAGGATCCAGGTATATATCGAACTTGCTACGAAAAGACAACGTACGGGCTCCTAACTAGACACCGAGAGTGGCAGCCGTGTGCCAATGTCGTCCTCTCTCTCCTCAGGCAATCTTAAAGATTGATACTTTAAACTACCATAACACCGCTCAAGGTAGTCCCGACTTTTTCTCACGCTCATTCACTCGGGGCCAAAGCCCCATGCCTTCCGTGACCATCATACGTTTGAGTTTGGGACAACGCAATTCTCTCAAGCTTGGATGAGTACGCCTTGTTCCTCCAATGAGGCGGCATTCTTGCCTGGTATAGCGACCATAGCTTAGGAAGGTGCTGCACGTCTTGCGTGCAATATCGAAGCAATTCGTCAGAGAGGGGCCACTTCGTATCTGCCCCCTCGTTCTGGAGCAAAGAGTGACAGTCCAACTTCTTCTGTCATGGTCCATGCCACCTTCCCTGTGATAGTCATGGGGCAGTCTCTTTTAATACATCGTGAGAGTCCATTGACGACTCGTTTCGATGAACGCTGAGTCGCTAGCTCCATAGGCTGGATATCTTCCATACCAGCAAGGCGCACATTGAATTGACTTAACATCACATCCGAGTCATTACGGACGTCAAATATGGCCTTCTGGACGAATTTTGATTCAAAAACTCCACTTAGAGTCCATCCAGCATTTCCTGACGTGGAAAATGCCTGGTCTTGAAGGGTGTGGACATCAACGACATATGCCTTGGTATGAGGAAGGACAAAAATTGGAGAGTATTGGAATAGAACCTTGACGAGAAAGGTTGATGCCCTATAAGTCAAGGTACAGGGAAAGGGGACTCTGGTAATCCTACTAAGTCGTTAACGAGTTCGACGATGCCCGGACCCGTATCAACTAAGGTGTCAGGGGTTATGGTTGTTGCTTGGGTTGCTACCATATTGATATACGGCAGGTGACGGATATAACTATGTCAAGATATCCTCACGTGAAAACAGCTCAAGATGGTCCTGGTAAAAACCAAAGAAGAGCAGACGGACGGAGGAGGAACAGGGTTAATCCCTTGATTTCTCGTAGGAATGAGGTCATATGTTCCAACACAACGAGTTTCAAATGGATCGATATCTGGAGGATCTGAAAGTGGTTGAGAGAAGCTTTTGGTGAGAAAGGAGCTGATGTAGCTGCAACCTGTGGTCATGGGTGTGCATCTGGAGTGGAGAAGTGAACTCGTTCGAAGGGGATAAAGCAGAAAACATCATAGCTGCATGTTCCGAAGTAAAGGAACTGCTCATGAAAGAGAATTTCGGACAGCATTAGGAGTAAATCGAGCTCCAAGGATGGCAATCAAGAGCTCACGGTCTACAAATACATCAAGGCGGAGCCGGTCTGCGTTGGTATTTCGCTTTGCGATCCCTGTACAAGAACCACAATCGTGAGGCATGATCACGCGAGCAGGCGTAATTGTAACGTAGATTCAAGTCCTGTATAGAGAAGACTGGGTTACGTTGAGGTGAGATAAGCTTGACATTATGGTTGTCATGAACAATTTACACACTCATTATACACCCCGGATAAAGAGGCTTAATGAGGAATATATTTCCTCACAAAGTATATAAACCAGGAAGGCCCTGCACCAACATTGAACCAGCATATATGATTTAGATGCTACGTGATCTCCGTCTAGGACTGACTCGGCTTGCATCCTAAAGTCAAGAAAAAGAGTGTATGCGAAAATGGATGATACATATTGGGACTTCATAAAGGCATGGATTTTCCCCTCTAACAAATTCATTTCTCTGCCTACCGTTATATCCGCTAAGGAGATCTCCCAACGAGCCACGGAATCATTTAGCGAGACCGATCGAGGCATTGTCACCTGGAAGACCTTGATCTCTCAGCCCCAAACGTCAACCGACAAACTCACTGCTGGGTTGGCAACATGCCCGCCGAAGAATGGGCACCTGTGCCCCCATCGTCATGCAGCAGCCGAACTATATCACATTACCAAAGGCAGAGGGATAGTGACCATCGATGGACAGCGCCACGAGGTGACGGCCGGCAGCGTGGTCTACATTCCCGGGAATTCAGAGCATGGAATCAAAAATGAGGATCCAATTGAAGATCTTGAGTGGCTCTATGTGTTTCCGACGGACGGGTTTCATCAAGTGAAGTACGTATTCTGAGATTGTTCTGGGGTACAAAAAGGATCAGGAACATTCTTTATATCTCGTCTTCGTCTTCTGGGTACGATATTCGATGAGTTTTGGAGACCAGCTTGAGGGTAGTCCTGAGACTCAGGATATACACAATTACCAGCAAGAGAGTTCTAGCAGACGATACCGGACCTCAAAGTGCAAATGCAGCGAAATGTTCAGCATATCTTGCTGATACCCCACCCTATATATACTGTACCTTCGTGAATAAGATAGGCTAAGCAGCTGATTACGAGATCACGTCTTTATTTTTACTATGTACAGCATGCGTGCTCCAAAATGAAGATGAAAGAATTCCCTGTTGGTTGTTGTTTGAAACGAGATGGGGATCTTTGAGATAAAGTACATACAGTAATACATACAGTACATAGGTCAGTACTTGTACTGTACAGTACAGTAAGCAAACAGATATTCATGATAAGGGGGACCTCGTCATAGCAGCTATCGATGTGCTGCCAAGACTAGAACGGCCAGGCCACAAGCTGCGAACTTCCCCGTCAACTCAACTTATTCGTTTATGCGGAACATCAGCTCTCGTTGTTGCGAGCCCCAGTGACACTACATGATTCTGTCGCAAAGTCTCTGCGCAAGCAATCGAGTTTCCCGGTTCATCCCAGATAATAATCCTTTAGTCAATTGGCGCGATCAATCTTTCCACCATGGCGAGTCCGCCTCCAGTAATCGAAGACCAGGGCCGCCTGTTGGAGGAAGCGTTAGGTGTCGTAAGGCAGCAGTCAGTGACAATGCGCAAATGCCTTGAAACGCCAGGGAAGCTCATGGACGCTCTGAAATGCGGGTAAGGAGAGCCTTGTACCATTTATCCACACCGGGCTGACCATTCTGCCTGCGATCAAGCTCAACCTTGGTGTCTGAGCTGCGAACGCCGAGCCTAGGTCCCAAACAATACTATGAGTTATATATGGCCGTCTTCGACGCTTTACGCCATCTCTCCGTCTACCTTAAAGAGAGCCACCCTGTGAATCACCTCGCAGATTTGTACGAACTGGTGCAATATGCAGGCAACATCATTCCCCGACTGTACCTCATGATCACGGTGGGCACGGTTTACATGTCGGTAGAGGATGCGCCGGTCAAAGAGATCATGAAGGATATGATGGAAATGAGTAGAGGTGTACAGCATCCAATTCGTGGTCTCTTCCTACGATACTTCCTCTCAGGGCAAGCGCGAGATTATCTTCCCACAGGAACCGAGGAAGGCCCTCAAGGCACGATACAAGACTCAATTAATTTCATCCTCACCAACTTTGTTGAAATGAACAAACTCTGGGTCAGGTGGCAGCATCAGGGCCATTCAAGGGAACGGGAACAACGAACCCAAGAAAGACGTGAATTGGAGCTACTGGTAGGGAGCAACCTTGTCCGTCTGAGTCAACTGGTGGATCTGGAGACCTACAAGAATGTGATACTTGGCCCGTTGTTAGAACAGGTGGTCCAATGCCGAGACGTGCTTGCGCAGGAATATCTACTTGAAGGTAAAACATGAAACATCGAGAACGGTTTCCAGAGCTAACTGCACCAGTTGTCACCAAAGTCTTTCCAGACGAATATCACCTTCACACGCTTGACCATATGCTGTCAGCTATAGCAAGACTCAATCCCTATGTGGACTTGAAGAAGATTGTAATTGGTCTCATGGATCGTCTTTCATCATTCGCTCAGCGAGAAGCCGAGGCTGAGTCTACAGAGGAGAAGAAGAAAGCAGAGGAGGCCGCTGCCGCCAAGCTCCTTGAGAATCTTCGGATATCGAAAGAGACCAAGGCGGAGGAAGGCAAGCCGGCGGAGCCGAACGGTACTGCTACTGCCGAAAGTCATCCGCCCGAGACGCCTGATACAGAAAGCACTGCGACCAATGGTCCAGCCGCCAAAACAGAAGCCAAGAACTCAGTATCAGACGTCCAGTTATACGAGATCTTCTACAAGCAGGTTGTTGATCTTGTCAAGAATAGAGGTCTGTCGATACAGGACACTATGGCACTTCTAGTGTCTCTAGCCAACCTTGCTTTGTAAGTCCCTGTCTTCGACCTCGGATTGCTTTTGCTGACCTTCACCAGGAACAATTACCCTGACCGACTAGGTATTTTACCTCTTTCGAATCCGCTGAAAATACTAACTTTCTCAAGAATACGTTGACCAGATCCTTTCATACGCAAACGAGAAGACGACCGAATATGCAGATAGTGCCGATTTACACTCTGCCGCTGCTCAATCAAACATGCTCAGTCTTCTTTTAGCACCCATCAAGACTTACTATTCTCTTTTCACTGCATTAGCGTTGCCAAATTTTGTTCCATTATTCTCTGCCCAAACATATGCGACTCGCAGATCAGTTGCTGGTGAAGTGGCACGACTGATACTCAAGAATCGAATCATTATCTCTTCGTCAGAACACCTTGAAGGAGTCTTGTCCATCCTAAAAGTTCTAATCAAAGAAGGCATTGCCCAGCCGTCAGGTTATTCTGGGCTTCAACGCCAGCGAGGCGGTGAAACAGATGAGACCATTGAGGAGCAAGGTTGGCTTGCAAGGATAGTTCACCTCGTCAAAGCTCCTGATAATGACACTCAACTCAAGGTGAGACAGATATACCAGTTCGATGTACCTCTGCTAAATCTACTAGCTTCTACAACAAATTCGAAAAGCGTATGAACAAGGAGGCGAACGCATTCGTTATACGACTCCAGCAATCATCACATCCTCGATTACCCTTGCTCGCCGATTCAAAGACAGAGAACACTTTGACGATAGCTGGTCGTCCCAATCTTCAACACTCTACCGATTCCAACACCAAGTCCTCACCGCTCTCTACACTCGTGTCTCCCCCGCTTCTGCAGAACTTTGTCTTCGGCTCTTTGTCGCCTGCGGTCAAATAGCGGATCAATGCAATTTCGAGGAATTCGCTTACGAGTTCTTCGCCCAAGCTTTTACCATCTACGAAGACAGTATCAGTGATAGTCGAGCACAGTTCCAAGCCGTATGTTTCATTGCAGGAGCATTGCAAGGAACTCGAAATTTTGGAAAGGAGAATTACGACACATTAATCACGAAAGCGGCATTACACGGTAGCAAACTGCTCAAGAAACCCGATCAATGTCGTGCGGTATATCTTGCAAGCCATTTATGGTGGGGAGTAGAAGTTCAAGGTAGAGGAGAAGAAGATCCCAAGAACGTAAGTTGCCCCGTCGCCTTCTGATTTCCTCATTTTCCAGCTCTTTCTTCCTCAGGCTTTCTATCATTCTTCCATACTGATCGAATTGCAACCCCCTGCAGTTATACCGCGACCCGAAACGAGTTCTCGAATGTCTTCAACGTGCCCTCCGCGTCGCCGACGCTTGCATGGACACCGCCGTCTCCGTCGAACTATTCGTCGAGATCCTCAACCGCTACGTCTATTACTTTGAGCAAGGCAACGAAACCGTCACGACCAAATACCTCAACGGATTAATCGAACTCGTCCATTCGAATCTGAGTTCAACTAGCAACAATAATAACAACACCGCCGCCAACATCGCTGGAAATGGTGACACAATGCAACCCGCTGCCGGTGGTGCATTAGAGAATCCCAAGAGACATTTCTACAGAACACTGGATTATATCAGAGAAAGGGAGTGGGAGGGTGTAGTTACAGAGGCGAGGAATTGATTTTCATACCTTCGATTCTTGACTTACCCCGGAACTAAAGGAACTAAATTTTGATGAAGAGATGTTGAGGAGGGAGAGGGAGAGAGACACACACATACAGAGAGAGACAGAGAGGAGATCAACTGTACTGTAATTAGGTAGCTTAAGTTCGCTCAAGTAACCTTTACCTACCTAGATATCTAGATACCTTAGTATCGAAGTAACATAAGTCTCTACCTCCATAGCCACAATTGATGATTTGAGACGAGGGAATGATAGAAAATTCAAGGGTTGAACGAGGTAGTAATTTTTAATTGCTATCTGTCTTCGGGTCGGGTATCGTTATTGGTAGCCCAAAGAAACTACATTACTGTAACCGAATTTTCCTTTTGTGGCCGTCGCCGTACCTCTCAATGGATTCGTTCGTTCGTTCGTAACGCATAAGCTAGAGTATCATGTCCCAGGTTTCTTCTGCGCATACCACAGGTTCATTCGTCTTCAGCTCTTTCCTTGCTCTGGGGTTCACATCCTAAGCTACTATTTTTGGTCCATTTGTCTGTTGTACACGTGTTCTGTGTTGTTTCATTTCTCTACAACTCCGCCTTGATCTTCGACTTAGCTGCCGCAGTAGACTCTGCAGCCTTAGCAGCAGCATAATTGGCGGCATCTTCTCCCTGGGCTTTTCCTTGTCCGATGCCAACCTTCAATTGGTCCAGCAGCCAATATGCACCTTCCTTAATTCTGGCAACAACTGTTCCGGATGGCGAAGAGGTTCCATATTTGAAGTAGTTGTACTGTTTACGAGCTTCTGCTTTTAGTTCTTCAACCTTGCCACCTTGAGGAACGGGCACTCCGTATGAGTCAAGGTAGCTCTTGAGCTCGGAGTCGGTCCATGAATCGAATGCGGTATCCTTAGCAGCATCAGTTTGCTGGGCCAGGTAGTTGGTGACGGAGGCGTATTGAGAGCCACCTTTGCTAGACGCGGTTGCGTATTCGGATTGAGCAGACTTGACGAGTTGATCGCGAGTTCCAGAAGCTTTCTTTCCCTGAGATTTCAGATAGGCTTTCAGGTTATCTGTGGTCCAAGTGTCAAAGGTCCATGCAGACCAGCCAGTAGAGGCCTTGTGCTTGTTGAGGCGGACCTTGGCGAGTAGTTCATCCTTCTTACTGTTCTGAGGGACAGGAACGCCTCTTGCATCCAAGAAAGCCTTCAGCCTTGACTCAGACCAGGTCCCAGTGACCTTGTTGAAGGCGTCATCAGCCATCAACGAAGCATCATCAGTAGCCTTTGCATATTCGTTGCCAGCTTTGGTAGTTGCCGCGCCAAATGCTGAAGCAGCGGTAGCGGAAGCATCCGAGAGTGTGCTGGTCAATGCATCACTATGTCTGCGGGCAAGGGCAACAAGTTCGTTTCGTTTGGTGCCTTGCGGCACTTTGACGCCTTTCTTGTCCAAGTACTCTTTGATTTGACTGTCGGACCAGGCATCAAACAGTTGATCTGCAAGACTAGCCTGTGCACTTGCTGCTGATGCGGAGGCAGACGAAGCGGCATTTTGCAAGCTCAAGCTAGCAAGACGAGAGTTTCGTCGGACCGATGCAATGAGTTTATCTCTAGTCGTTGGTTGTGGAACATTCCAACCACGCTCATCAAGATACTCCTTCAGATCGGATTCAGACCAGGATTCATAAAGCCAGTCGCCTGGATAATGATAATACTGATTAAGCTTCTTTGCGACGGTTTCGTAGTTTTCACGAGCAGTTTTGAGGAGGGTGTCTCGCTTTCGAGGCTGTGGTGCTGGGATAGAATGTCGGTCGAGGAACGCTTTCAACTGAGAATCAGTCCAGCTATTGTAGGTCAGCACGCTGCATCAGGTTTCCTCAAGTCAGGCCAGACAGAGGCATACCTATCGAAGATCCAATCCTTGACATGGCCATAGGAATCAGTTGTCTGATCAGCTGATTGTTTGATAGGCGTTTGCACCTTGGACTCCCAGTTGGCCTTGACTAAGTTCTCAAGATCTTTGCGATCAGCGGGACTTGGATATGGAACGTTATTGTCGGAAAGCCAACGCTCCAGTTCGGTCTCATGCCATTTGTTGTAAACTATCACACGTTAGAGCTGTAGCCATCGTCAATGATCAGCTCAACATACCAGCCTTGGAGAACCAAGTTGAAGCAGTGGCTGTGGTTGCCAATGCAAGCACTAGGGTCTGGGCGAAATGGAACTTCATCTTAGCGATCAAAGCTCATCAACTACCAGGTGGCAGAGTCAGTACAGATTCAGTGTGAAGCTTTGACAGAAAGTAGATTCCAAGACTCTTTCTTACCTTTCTTAGATGTGAGGTGAAATGAAGAAGAAAGAAAAAAGAAGTGTCGAGAGAAGAGAGGATAGGTGGTAGGCAGAAGTCAGCGGAAGACTGACGTAGTGAATGTTGACCGGGTTGGCTGGGACAGCGAAAAATTGCTGGTACAGTACAATACGGAGTACGGTACTCTGTAATGTGATATGACGGAGGCAAAATAGAAAGTGGAGTGGCTTGACGAATAGAGGAATGAGGAGGAAATCTTTAATTGTGGCTTGACGACACAGTGTGAGAGCTATCTGGTATTGGTCTCATGGAGTCTGCGTGCTGTACTCAGAGTACAACAGGCGAAGAGAACAAACAGCTATGTTGTGATTCCCATCATGAAAGATGCCATCAATGCACGGATCTGACCACTTTATTTGTTACTCAACTAGAAATAAAGCGATCGAGAACAGTGACCAGCAATCTCAAGTTACCAAGTATTTACCACTCATTTTTGACCATTTTCCTTTCTTGAGTTGGGACTCTTCCCGGCCATCAGGAATGAAGGAAAAGTGAGAGAATCAGAAGATGATGATTGATGATGCCATGGCGACGCAAAATTCCGGGAGCTCATTAACGGGCCAATCAGCATTACGATCCAGGTCACGAAAACGCGGGGAAGATACGACTGAATAGGCTAGTCTCGTCGGTCTGCCCCACAGCGTTCCTGATTTACGCAGAGTAGCAACTCAATGATGTAATGCGAGCATTGCATTATCGCCCTCCTACGAGAAAAAACCCAGTGTCAAAAAGAAGGCAAAACACATTGGAAATATGTTGGTTTGGACAAGATTGCCTAGGGACTGTTTGCATTAAGTACTATCACTAATCTGTAATCGACATATTTAATGCGAACCCTCCACCAAAAGGCAATGCGCAACAATAGGTATGGGAAGAGCAAATGCAGAAAATCGAAGTTGTGATCGTACAATCTTCAAAGTCATCCGGATAGCGATCCAAGATAGGTCGCGCAATCCTGCAGGAGCATCTGATGCCAAACGATAGCAAAAAAGAAAGTAAGAGTAATAAAAGTTTGACGACCTTTCCATATACCCTGCCCGCCTCAGTTCCCAGTGTTTTCTAGCTATCATGTCAGTATCTTCCTCAGGTCTGTCCAACGAGCGGTAGATCGATGGCGTAGATCAACAACGTAATGGCATGGAGGGACAAACAGCAGTCCTTAACAACATTACTGACCTTTCCAGAACTCCTTCTCAACCTTGCCGTCCTCGTCGATTTGGTTCACCGACTTCTCGTACCTGTTTTCCATCTCCTTGTTGTGCTGTTCGACGTCTTGATTTTTGTGTTCGGGAGCTGAGCCAGGTTCGTAGATCGCTGGCCGGCTACCGTCCTTCGACTTCGATGATCTATCCTCACCACCCTGCTGCGACTTGGGGTTCTTCTGAGAGGTCTTTGAGGACGACTTTTTGGAGGATGACGTATCGGGTGGTGGTGGGCCTGGGTGCTCTTGGGCTACTGCCCTATTTGGAGCATCGCTCTTTGCTTGGCCTGACTGTTCGTTGCCGTACGACGAATGCGCAAATCGCTGCGAGATGGACGATGGAGGAGCGGTGATTCTTGTACGGATCGATGTCCTTGGTACACGGGACACTCGAAGAAAAAGTGAATTCATTGTTGCTAGCAATTGTCTAGAATCCCTGATTGTTTGGATTGATAAGTTCCAGAGCTGAAGGACTGTGATGGCAAGTATCAGTAAAGGCAGACCATTGTAATGAACAAATCAAAGACTTATAGTGCAAAACGTACTCCAGTATTCGTGGCTTGGTAGGAAATTGACAATATTGGAGGAATGGTGAGCTCATACAATATAATATACTCTTGCAGCGATGCTAGAGAAATCTATCCAACGTGAAATGTACAGTATGACGTGAAATGTGGGACGTCTTGGCGGGGAAATCAACCACCCCTATCCACATCAGGCCATCTCCTCGTTGACATACTCCAACCTGTGCAGCATGAGCAAGGAAGAGGAGCAATTAGAGACAACACATCTGAAAGGGTCAAAATAGGAATTGGAAACATGTTCTTTGTCACCCTCACCAACTCATCATAGTTTGAAGTCTACATTGTTGCGTCCCCAGTTCTGTCCAACATTCCCAGGCTGTTTTGCAACTCGAGCTGCAAGGCCCCTCTTGCTCGCATGAGCATTTGTAGTACTGAGCTCATAAATGGTGGCAAGATTGAAAGTCAGGCTCTGGAAGCCTCGACCACTATCGACCAAATCTTCCAGCATCTTCCTCGCCTGGCCTCGTTAGTTTGCATGTTGTCTAAATGGATTCTCTACTTACTTCCGGAAGTCGGCCAGTATAGAGCAAAGCAACAGCCAGATTCTGTTTGACTATGATATGCTCATCTGTCTTGCCAGGCTTCGCCAACATGGTCTTCCACAATTGGACAGCCTCCTCCCACCGTCCCTCACTCACTGCCAACAAAGCCTGGAGCATATTATTGCTCTCTGCTGCATGCGTTTCCAGTAGTCTTCGAGCCGTTGCGATGTCCCCGATTTTCAAGAGCAATAAAGTCAGTCTTGTTAATGTGTTCACATCCTGGCCGTCCGTTGGTAATTGAGATAGGAGCGTTCGCTTTGCTGTGTCAAAGTCACCCATCTCAACCAAGGCATTCACAATCCTTATGCCGAGATCTTGGAGTCTTTCCCTCCACATGTCTCGATCCTCTTTCGTCGTACTGGGGAGTCCGATATGCTCCCGACACTCTAGCCCAAGGTCGTAAAGACTCGAGACTCCTCTTCTGGGATCGCCGAATCCGATACTTTGAAGATGCAATGCCTGGAGACGAAGTGAGTATGGCATGATGTGTTCTTCCATCCTCTCTCCGTCAATAGGTGTCTCGATTTCTGTGCTTGTAAAATAGAATGCTGAGTTTAAATCTTCGAGAGCCTTTGCTTCTTGGGCAGCAAGCATAGTATTTCCAGTCAACTCAAGACACGAGTATCGTATCTGAAGTAAATAAAAAATGGCTTGGATGTCGATCGGCCGAATCTTGTCGGAAGTCAAGATTAAGGCTGAAAGATGAGCTGCAGACAAGAAATGTCCTTCGGCGAGAGAATTTTTCAAACGATCCAGGCATTCTGACAATGAATGCTCTATGGATAATGTGGGTAATTGGACTCGAAACTGCGACGGTACATCTAATTGGGATAGCGGATGATAGACGGAAGGAGCAAGAATGAAGGAGAGGTCTTTTCCTGGCTGCTGGACTTCAACTCCAGTCGTTAACGAACCTGGTGATGTCAAATCTGTTGGGGATGGATTTCGATGCTGGGAAGCGGTATCTGCCGGGCGTGAAGAGAGCGAAGTAGAGGCTGTAACGATAGACAGTGGACTGGCTTGTTACTAATAGGAACATCCCGTGTGGTGAGAGACTTACTCGTCTGGGGCATCCAGTGGGCCTTTGGTGGTCCGCCGAGGCATCAAACCTGAGGACTGTGCATCAGCATGAGGAAATGGCATGGTTACTTCCTCCCTTTGCAGTGTAGAGACATGGTGGCCATGGCTTCAATACGGCCCGCCCAAACGAAGCGCCTGTAGCATTCATGACTTATTACAAGGTAGGGCGTGTAGATGAGACCGGCGGGGCTAGATGAAAGACGGCTTACCACGGCCTGAAGACTTGCGTGCGTGACCTGAAGCCATGCTGCGGGAACTGGGATCCTTTTTAGGATGGAAGAATTCACCTTCTACCTTCAGCATTCAGGTCATCCATTCATCGTGATTGAAAGATATACAAGGCGTTCCCTGTCAAAGACAAAAGCCTACTTCTCGAGCGATATATAGCATACGATGTAGATGGATTCCCTGTGCGGCTATTCCGCACTCCTCAAGAAGGTCTGAGTCCCACCTCGTATTGACATGTGGGGAAGCTTCTTGACCACCTGTCAGTCTAGATCTCCCTTGCTATCGCTGAGGTGTTTGTTTGCGAGGTGAGGAGCTGCGCATCAATATCTCCCTCTCCCAACTGCTTGTCGCTCATTTATCACTGTACTCGCCGTGTTAAATCCTGTTATCTCGATAGACAGCAAATATGGCGGCCACTAAAGACAAGTATTCCGTGATCCTGCCAACGTATAATGAGCGCCAGAACCTCCCAGTGATCGTTCAATTGCTATACAACACCTTTACGCAAGCGTACGTTAATCTCGTATAGAACTTACTGAGTAGTACTAATACGTCACGATAAGTGGACTTGATTGGGAGATCATTATTGTCGATGATGCCTCTCCCGACGGCACACTCACTCGTGCCAGAGAATTAGAAAAGTCGTTCGGCTCGGAACATATCATTTTGAAGCCGCGGTCTGGGAAATTAGGACTAGGGACAGCTTATGTCCATGGCCTGCAATTTGTCACTGGAAATTTCGTCATCATCATGGACGCGGACTTTTCGCATCATCCCAAATTCATACCCGAGTTCGTCAAGATACAGAAACAAACAAACGCTGCAATCGTAACTGGCACGAGGTACAGAAGCAAACCGGGCATGGTCGGTGGTGTCTACGGATGGGATTATATGAGAAAGTTGACCAGTTGCGGGGCGAATATCATTGCAGATTTCTTACTACGACCAGGAGTAAGCGACTTAACGGGAAGCTTCAGGCTGTACAAGAAGGCGGCGCTGGAAAAGGTTATCGCGGAAACAGAGAGCAAAGGATACACATTCCAGATGGAGATGATGGTGAGGGCGAAGGCTCTGGGCCTTCATGTCGAGGAATGCCCCATCAGTTTCGTGGACAGAGTATATGGCGAGAGCAAACTAGGCGGTGAAGAGATCGTCGAATACTTGAAGGGCGTACTCTGGCTTTGGTGGACTGTCCAGTGCTAGATCTGGTCGTACGACAGAGTTCCTTGGGGGAGGCATGCTTCATATCGTGGAGGTATTGTAGGTTAGCATGGCGAGGGGCGTTTCACTTGAAAGCGAAAAGGGTCACCACCTCGGCATGGGAAGATAGGCGGCGCAGCACAGTGACAACCCTACCTTTTTCCTTTTCTTTGGACGAAATAAGCATCATGTACAATAGTGAAAAGAAAAGAACCGTGACCATGAATACCACATTTCGTTCTCAGGGCATCTCATATATTCCTTCCCCCAGTAACGCTGATCGTCTGCCCACTCACATACCCAAACAACGGACTTGCACAGGCCAAAACCGCCATCGCTGCCTCTATTGCAGTCCCGGGTCGCCCCAAGGGAATATCCTTATATACCACCCCTGCTCCCGCATCTCCTTTCCTCGCCGCAATTTGAGCCCCCGGTATCCCCAGCGTAACCTTTTCTCCGTTCTGTATAAGAAAAGCCCCTTCCTCCTTCGCTGCCGTCAGTCTCGTAAGAATGTGTCCGAAAGCCACGGTATTCGCCCTGACCCCGAACTTCGGTCCCCATTCCTTCGCAATTGTCTTCGTCAACCCGGTCACCCCGGCCTTCGCTACGGCATAATTCGCCTGACCCGCATTGCCATGCAGACCGGACGTCGACGATATATTAATAATTGATCTGGGCATTCCATCCGTGACACGGAAGTACGGTGCAGCTTCCCTGATCAAGCGGAACGGGGCGATGGTGTGAACATCTAGTATGGTCTTGTACTGTTTATCGGTCATTCTGTGAATTACTGCGTCCCAAGTGAACCCTGCGTTATTCACGATGCAAGTGATTTTCCCGTCACCGAATTCCGCGGCCTTCTTGACCAGCTCCGGGATATATGATTCGTCTAGAATATCCCCGGGCACGGCGAGAGCTCGGCCCGGGTCCTGGGAATTGATGGAATCAGCGACGGACCAGGCTTTCGAAGAGTCAACATCCGCGACGATGACTTTGGATCCTTCGTTGGCAAATACTCGGGCGCATTCGGCGCCTATGCCTTGTCCGGATCCGGTTATGATGGATACTTGGTTGGCGAGGAGACCCTTGGGGAAATTCAGATGTGACGTCAATTGGGATAGACGTTCTTGTGGTGCCATCTTGAGCTATGGGTATGAAGGGAAACCAGCTATTTAGAACTTCGATAAACAGACCTAGAGGGCGTCCTTGAGGATTGAGGAAGTGAAAATCTACATGATATGAATGCAGTCTGTTATATCACCTCCTATGTCACGATATGCGATGTGATTTGTGGGGTAATAAATTGGTAGTACATGTATGTCGATGCGAATAAAATTGTAAGCCGAGGTTCGTTGCCTACTAGCTCGGGAATCGCCCGGATTTGATATTACTACCTACAGGATAAATCACCTAACATCCGTAGCTGGGCTATTTACTTTGCTTTACGATGGAATCAATCAATGTCAAGCCACAGAGAATCTCAAGATCGTTGACTAATTAGAATTATATTCGTCTGAACTTTTTCGCTGTTATACATGATCTCATAATCTCACTGAACTTTGTCGTCAATAACTTTCCACCGGATACTTTGATAAGCTCTCGTACAGCTGTATAACTGAACCAATCAAGAACGCCCAGGAGCCTGTTGAATGAAGGTCAGTCCAATTCACAACTCAAAACAATGGACTGAGACTTACCCCAGAATGTTGCCAAAGCTGCCTCATATTGGGCGCCACTGTTGTCATATGCCATTCCTAGAGCGCCGCAAAGTGTGAACCCGATCGCCCCAATTAAATTCCAAAACCCGATATGCCAACCCAAAACTTTGAATGCAGGCTTCCACCAGGTCTCTTGTGTCTCTAGCATATACAATGTCCCACTGATGATGAATCCAGAGCCCCCGATGACTTGTGGAACCCAGTAGATCCCATCTAGCAAGCCCTGATGCTTTTCTAAATGATTGAGAATACCCGGTAATGCCGTGAAACCGGATATTCCGAAGATCGTTGCGCCCATAAGCTGGAAATATGATGCAAGAAAACCAATCTCGTGAATATAGTTTGTTTTGATTGAGGCCCAGGAGGGAAACCATTGCCATGATTTATCACCACCATACAGATCCTGCTTATATCTCACTACTGAAGGTGTTGTCCTGGAGCCCTCGCCGACGAAGTTGCCTTTATTTTGGTGATGATGAACACAGCTTTCGCCTTTCGGTGTAATAAGTAACGTCCCCGATTCGGTATAAAACTTTTCAAGCGCGTAACCGAAACATCCCGTGTTGTTCTCATTGATCGCCTCTATAATTAAAAGGACCGAACCGGTTTCGAAAAAAAGGATGGCACCGATGAAGGCGGTTACGCCTGCCGCTGTCGTCGATTCATGCGCAAACTCGGTGGATGGAGCAACGAGAGGAAGGAAAGCAAAGAAGCCATTGATGACCCAAACTATACTTCCGAGGGTAAATATAAGTGCGACGAGGTAAGAAATATCCCAGACTGGAAAGCACGTGAACATCCGTAGGATCCCCTTGAGCACTGCGGCAGGCGAGTCAGTTCTTTGTGGTGCGCCATCCTTCTCTTGGCCAGATATCCTCAATGCATGGCGACCTTTGCGATTGTCGCGCGAGCGCCAATAGTATTTAGCATCCCACGTTGCGTGTTCATGACCATGGACATGATAATGCGCTCTTGTGGGATTCAGAAAAGAGATTGGACCAGATATCCTAGAATGTACGAGGGAAAGATCGTCTCTGTCTTTGAATGGTTCTCGAGAAGGTTGAAATCGCTTACTCCGCGACATGTTGGGATCTTAGGCTTGGGTAGAAATAGATTCAAAGTTTCATGAGAGATCCGGGTGCCGGACAAGTTGACGGGTGAAAAAGGTGAGACCCAATGGGCCGGTTCCTGTTTTCATTCTTTTCCATCTTGAGAACGTCATCAAGTGGACCCAGGGGTATTCGTATAAGCCAAGCTTTCATTTAAGCTACTCTTGGCAACCACAACATAACAGGGCAGCCTAAGCTGTCGTCGATATTGGTCGTGCTCGTGGCCCTGTCAAGGTCATTGGTGTCTTGATCCCAATTGTATGAGTCTCATATTGATTATGACTAGAGGGATAAAGGATTATGAGATGCATAAATAACCATGATAATCCGCGAAGCTGTTTCCTGGAGGCCGACAGCCGTCACTCTCACCGGTACTACTTCAGAGTAAGCCTCAATCTAACGGCACCAACATCAATTACACTTGCTCTCGATTCAGCCAGGGCTACAATCTTCGATCATTCAACCTGTGAAGATAAAGAAACCAATGTCCCAAAAGAGATGACTCGGAGATCTCTCAATGCTGACATCCTCCAAGGTTCGTGTTGGAGAGCAACCTTTAAACTATCGGTCTGGACAACGAAGTTTGTATGCTTGTATGCGTCCTCATCACAGCAGCCAGCGGTCGACAGCCAACCAATCAAAGTTGCGTTCGATCATCAAAGCTTTGTCGACATCATGCCACCTCAATTACCTGCTTAGTGCCTTTGTTGTAGCAAAAAAGGCATCGTCTGTTCCATATGCAGATGATTTTGCCGGATGTTCGAACTAATCAAAAGATGAAACTTTTAACGAGAGCGCCTTGGAGCTACGAGATCAAACCGTGCTATGTCACAAGCATCACAATGGAAACTCGAAGGCAATTTGTCAAGCGTGAACGCCATCTGAACTTTACCATCAGGAAAACGCACGTCTTGATACAAAAGACACCCATTTCTGACCAAGAGAGCTATACCCGAAGCAGTGTGTTGCGCATGGTGGTGAGATTTTTGAGGCACCTCGGCTTTTTGCGGTGGCTGCTGTGCATACTGCGCGTATACAAGATCTCACATTCGGAGTATCAGTAGTATTAAGCTGAATGTGATAGGCTGAAGTTGACTGTACTCTCATTCATGCGCCCAGCTCGCCTCTGCAATGGTGTGACCTTTTTAAGTACATCAGTACGGAGAAGCATAGGCTATTACAGTACAGCAATATGGTATTGCTTCCTCAAACACGAGATCGATCACGAACACCCTACTTCCCGATGATGAGCACCAAAAGGTAGTTTGGTTTGATTGATCAAAGGAGACACATTACTCCAAGGTAGTCTCACCATAAGCAGAGCCGTTTCGGGCATTGTCACTACAGCTGATATGAGAGCCAAAGCGTCGCAAGGACTCAGAAAGATATCAAGATGTACGGATACGGGTAGATCGTGGAGCCAACATTGTAGTGCTTCGGGGTGTGTTACTGAGAGGACAATAGTCTTGTGAAAGTAATAGACTATTGATGGCTCGACGATACGACTTGTTTTGGAGAGTGACTAATAACTTAACTAGCACTCTATGGGTATGAGTCGGTGAGCATACTTCGATCCGAGTGAAAGTCCCGCTAATAAGAAGGCGATCAGGAAATGGACTTTTGCTTTGGCCTGAGTGGATAAGGCAATCACTCACTCTGCACTAACGGTTCCATTGTTGATGGTCCTATCTTAACTTTATGAGGAATGGTGCATATCATCTTCGAAACGCTAAGAGCTTCTGGTGCCAGTCTGGCCACCGTGCCACGTTGGAGCCTGGGAGAGAAGTTTGTCCCAGTCTGGTCATCATCATCATCGTTGCCGGTCATTACCTTTGTGTGGCTGTCACAAAGGGTCGGTCTCAGATATACGCAAGGGTTGGTCTAAACCCTCAGCCCCCTCCCCCCCTCTTCACAAAATTTCTGCGCTCTCTTCAGTTGTATGGAAAAATGTACGTTTTCTGTTGTACAGGATTTCGGCCACCGTGCAATTTCCCATATTGTGTTTTCTTAGGAATGGACACAACCAATCGTGTTACGCAATCTGCAAGGGCATTGGACTTCGTTCCAAGAGTTCCAAACACCCACACCCAATTGATCGCCTTCACGGTTATCCGCGCTTGCCTCACTCTGACTTGTCAATCTTATACATACTATAGTAGCAAAATAGCGAGGCGAGCACGTAACACGAGAGACAAAACGGCTACTTGCTTCTCGAACCTCTCTTGCACCCTTATGGTACCTATAAACCTAGTAGGTGGCAAATTCCATACATGATGCGGCACACCTGTCATCTCCCTTCGGATCAACTGGGCGAATGAAACTTACAGTATGACGGGACCCGATACTTACTGGAAGAGAAGTCGAAAATTAACTGCGATCCGCAGCAGGATGTGAATTGGCCTGCACGCTTCAGACGGCAATACTGCCGATGGGGTATACTCAATAAGGAACGATTTTTATAGATGCGTCACGCTTTAGAATGCCAGTAGCAATCCTGACTCTGGTATTCTGCTATCAGGCTGGTATGAAACACCAAAAGTGTGCGGCCTAATCACCGTCTTCAACCTTGGCGGACATGGCTACCATGATGTCCGGAAATGATCGGCCAGTCAATCAGTAAATTACTATGGCTACGAAAACGTACAGCCAATCTACTGCTCTCTGGCAGGCCTGGCCTGACAGACCAGCCTAAAGGGTTTAGAGCATGGGATTGATTTAGGCAGCGTATACCTGAGACTGACCAGGCATAATTGCATGGGCTAAGGAGAAAGAGTGATGCACCAAAAGCTCGGCTGAGAAGGCAAGAGGTTGGCCCACCGCCCGTTGTCTGTCGGTCGCCAGGGCATGAGGATCGCCTGGTAACTGACTATTGGTCTTGTTGGGTCTTAATTGAGGACAGGTCAGATGGGACACTAAGGGCGAGCTAGAGCTGGGTAATGCACGAGGGAAAGAAGGTGCTGGTCAGGGCTATCGAGAGTCACACCCACCAATAGCCTGTCTCAGAACACAGCCCGGTGAAGCTTTGTCGCCGCCAACGGGGACATGAAAAATGGGTTGGCTTTTTGTCGTTGGCCGCAAGCGCTTCCTCAGCTATTGCCTCCAATCGTCCAATCAGCACGATCGTTGTGCTTCCCTTGGCCCCCTTGCTTTAATTTCCATGATAAATTATGGGTCATGATTGTGGCGCCAGGACGAAATTCGCATGCGGTCGATCCTCAATCCATGGTCAGCAAGCATACTCTGTATGTGTCAACTAGGGCAGAACATTCTACTGCCTACAGTTTACAGGATGCCCTTGGCCGCAACCTTCACGCCAACGCGGAAAGCGTACGTGACCGTCTAGTGGTTGGTATTGAAAGCGTGGAGTCTTGAGTTGCATGACAAACATTCTGATTCTCGGCAAGATGTGTATGAGAAATCAGCCATCAGTCACACATTCCTACCTAGCCGAGTGATGAGAAATACCGCCACAGAAGCTTCCGGCTGTTCGGGGTTCATACTTTCACGGCCGACCCAACAATAACAAAGCCATCTGCGATCAGAAAGAAAGGAATCCTGCCATCCACGCACCCCTCCACCTTGGACCCACCAAACTT
This sequence comes from Phaeomoniella chlamydospora, assembly GCA_001006345.1. Lineage (NCBI taxonomy): Eukaryota > Fungi > Ascomycota > Eurotiomycetes > Phaeomoniellales > Phaeomoniellaceae > Phaeomoniella > Phaeomoniella chlamydospora. Next base: position 15,372 of record LCWF01000010.1, on the reverse strand, counting down.
GCTCAGCGCCCAACCCTGTTGGACTGCCAGACCATCCCGAATCCTAGCTGAAATAGTACTACACGCGGTCGTCATCTTTTGCAGCAACGGGGATCCTCTTACACGATTGACGAAACCATGTCTAGCTTTGAAAGTCAATGAATTGTGGATCCGCTTAACCCGCCTTTCGCCTAGCCTGCTTTCTAAAAACATTGGGTGTGGCCTGCTTGCTTTTGAACCAAAGCGTCATCTCATCTTGAATATCAATCAACAAGGCGACTTCATCGCCTCACCTCCTCCTTCAACACATCTATACCAACCTCTCTTTCCCTTCTCAACTTCACCCTCTTCCTCTTATCCCCAGTCTCGCCCATATCTTCTCAGCCTCGTCTATCATCTTTCGTCTTTCCTTAATACTCTTTCACCTTTTCTCCTCCACCACTCTGCCACCCGGGACATACCACCATCTACTCTGGACTTTTCCTTTTCTTTGCGATCTGTCTTTCCTATACAACATTTTACTCTTGTGGCTCCTTGGTTCGATCTTCCGGCTCTCTCTGTTCCTTGGTCTTCCTTCTGGTCTTCCTACTGTTCTTCGGGCTCTCCCATAATGCTGCCTACGCCACCTCCCTCGCCACTTCTAGCATCAGTCGTTGCACCTGAAGATCGGTTAGGGTTGGTTCTGGCAGGATGGGTAGAGCTCAGGAGCATCCTAGGAGTAGGAGCCTACGGAGTCGTGTACGCCGCAGTGGACATCCATACAAACATCCCATACGCCGTTAAGGCCTTACCGAATCCCGGATTGGATGCCCGGCAGAGGAGATTGCAGCAACGTGAGATCCGGTTGCACCACGAAGCAAGCCAGCATCCTAACGTGGCTTCCCTCATCCGGATTCTACTGGACCAGGACTGCACTTTCGTTGTTCTAGAGTACTGCCCAGAAGGAGATCTGTTCACCAACATCACCGAGAAAGGCCATTTTGTTGGAAACGACCCACTCGCCAAACATGCATTTCTACAAATTCTGGATGCAGTCCAATTTTGCCATTCTATTGGGATTTATCACCGGGACCTGAAACCTGAAAACATTCTCGTCACCGACCAAGGTGCAACAGTGAAGCTCGCAGATTTCGGATTAGCCACCAGGGATGCAGTCACTTCCGAGTTTGGATGTGGATCCACCTTCTACATGTCACCCGGTAGGTTGTGGTTCCTTTTTTGGTTCTGGCTCTGTTCAATACTAATTCCAGCTTAGAGTGCCAACAATCCACGCCGTGGCCAAATGCATGCTACGCATCTGCCCCAAACGACGTTTGGTCATTGGGTGTAATCTTGGTCAATTTGACCTGCGGTAGAAATCCTTGGAAGAAAGCCTCCATGGACGATTCCACCTTTCGTGCCTACCGGAAAGACCCCAAGTTTTTAACGTCGATTTTACCCCTCTCCGTCGAACTGGATGCTATATTGGGCCGTGTATTTGAATGCGATCCCCAGCGACGAATCTCGCTCCAGGAACTCCGAAACCTGATCATTGCCTGCCCCAGGCTGACCACTACATACCAGCCCATTGTTCACGAGCCTATGTACCCAGTCATGGAAGCCGTGGATTGCCCGGGTTATGCTCTGCCGCCGACTCCTCCAGACTCACCATCATCCCTTATCTTCCAGGACCACTGCCAACCGTGGACGGTGGTTTCTTCTCAAGGATCCAGATACTCATCGTCTTCCGGATCTGATTACGACTCAGATGTGAGTTCTCTACCAGGGGACTCTCCTTGTACACCACATTATGATTTCTATGGATCAGTTCTTCCTCTCAACGACATCCCTGAGAAACCTTTCCTCCCATCTCAGGGATTTGTTCCGCACATTGTCAGCGATTATTGATTTCCACGTCTGCCTCGGTTCATTTAGACTATCTACATTTATTTCACGATATTACGAGGTGGCAACATCGAAAACGCGAAGCACCACATCCCTACGGACACAACATTATTTATCAGAAAAAGCTCGATTGGATTATTACCGACTCTGATTCCGCGCCTAACACTCTGGAAAGGATTGGCCGCTTTTGAAACGATACTATTGAAATTCTTGCACATATGAACACAAGGACCATGGGCTACCTGGAATTGCCTTGTTTTGTTCTGATTAAATTCATGGAGTTAAATGCCTTGCACTCGAACCCTAGGAAGGCGCAAAACGATTGATTCGGCGTTCATTTTGAAAACGAAAAAGAATATCTGATACCCCAACCAAGTGCTGGACGGGTGGTAGATGGTTTCCCGGATATGGTTGGGTAGGAGGTTTGTTTTTGTGGCAGTACCACGGTTTTTTGGTATCTGCTTGCCATGCCTGTGCTTTTATTGAGTATTTGAGATACCCCGATACTTGATTCAGACCGACTTACTCGGCTGGCTCTGTCACCTCCTGGATACTACGGATGGTATAGAGACCAATACTGTAAATAGATCAAAACAATACGAACATGTTAGTAGTTAATCCCATCCATACTATCACGAATATCTCCGTGCTCGTGTTTTCCCGCTGTCAAAAGGCTTCCCAGGGAGCAGGCAAGTCACGGAGTTTCCTATTCTGATGATCGCTCATGCCAATCTCGATCAGGGGTATACATCACAATCACGTGTTAGTTTGGGGTTTATGACAAGCATCGTCCTGGTGTGTGGAGCAAACGACTCCTCGATGCGAATCCGTTTCACCAACCATCTAAACGAAACAAGCGGTAGTCTGCCGTCATCGAATCATTGCGACGCCTCACTGTTGTGGGTGTCGATTCATGTCAAACAATAATCATCTTGCCGATCGTTTCGATTCTCCACCGACCATAGCTTCTGATCCAGCCTCGATAAAATTCTCGAACTTGACCCAAAACCGAGCACTAATGCATGACAGCAAGGGTTTCTTCGGGGCAAACGTCCAAAGATCGATGCGCAATTTGGACTTTTAATCCACTTCGAACAACCTTACAGAGTACGCTCCCTTATCCCCTGTCTAGCGTCTCGACGAATCAAGCAAAAAGCGGCCCAGCACGGATGCATGCGACTCACATTGTACTATGTACTATGTAAAAAGTAATTAATCTATCCTGCAAGAAGTCAGACTTGCTCTCAGCACTTGTCTCCGCACAGCTAGTGAACGTTGGTCCACCCCAAAAGGAGACACAATCTTAGCTGCAGTTCCAGGTGGTAGGAGGAGCATATAGCAAGTTACAAGGATGCTGTCCCGTTTGTGGCTTGCAGATGACCAATATGAGTTCAGCACTTTATGCGAAGGGACAGCTCGGGTTTGCCGGCCCCATGCTGGCCCGTGTAATGCTGCACACCAAGGCAATCTCCATACAACTGCCTTTTTCGCTGTCGGATCAGGCTTTTGGACGCTAAGTGAGACTGCAACCACATCCACATGGCAATTCACAAGAAAAAATGTGACCGGTCCTTTCAACGGCAGGTACTCTCTGCTACCAATGCAAGGCTACTGCAGTAAAATTCTCGCATGGCCTGTAAGCTGAGACCACGGACATGGCTCTTGGAATGGATTAACCGGCCTGGAACTGGTCCCTTTTTGCTACCTGCCAATCAGAGTAAATGCTGTACACACAGTCTTCTGCGATGCCGATTTGCTGGAGCCTTTGGGGTTTCCCACTTCTCTCACTGCTGATCCGAAATCGAAAGCCAGTCAGTTTTCTTGTCCATACTGCATCAGTCCACGCAAACCTCTTTGGGCCGCAGAAGTGGTCATGACCTCACTTATCAACGGTACAGGGCATGCCTGGATTTTACGACGGTACGCTCAGGCCTCCCTTTGCACACACTGGAGCCCTTCACCAACGGTCACTAACCTCGTCGGCATTGCCTGCTAGTGCTAATGTAGCCGCCATTGTACCATAGTATCCTACCTTCGACGCCTACATCGATTGGAGATAATTAGGTCATGCCCGATTCTGAGGCTGGCCGACCTGCCATCTCCCATACCGCCAGCCTTCCTGATGTGGACCATTGAAGTGGTAGGATCTTCAACTGAACTTATCATTTGCCACCTTTCTCTCATGGGATACACATGCCAACCCCGGGTATCGAGCACATTGCATAATGCGTCACAAGGCACACAATCCCATGCATTCAAGACAATGAGCAGTCAGCCGAATGCCCATTTGCAGCCACTGAAATAGCAACACGATGAATCCTCTTCTGTACTGGCCCATGTCTCGGACAATTATCACAATATCCACACGGCGACAGCCGATATGATGAGGCGAACCAGCCTTTTTGATTGTACTCTGTAGTTTGTGGGATCAGACTTCACGACTTGGAGGGAATAGCACCCACGATCACACAGCAGCCCGTTCCAGACAAACATCGCCTTTTTCGTTGGATATGCAAGATGCAGTCCTTCTTGGTCGCAGGCCAATTACAGACTGAAAAGTCTTTAAACTTTGTCTTTCTCCTCCCTTGCTGTAGAACCACCTGCGCCCGCATCGATTGCAGCGGAATATCGATCCTGCCATTCACCCCCTTCTCTTGCCCAAGGGAGAAAACCGAGAATGGCCCTCTCCTGCCATACCCTTCGCCACGTACCCACGCTAGGAAGATCTGGATTTCCCCCGGGAGAATCATCCCTCTCATGACACAGCCAGCCTGAAGATCTTCATAAACCTACCCAATTGCATCACAACCCCACAGTAAGGGAACATCAACTGTCTTGACATATCTTTCCTTTGTTTCAAACGTGTCGACTTCCGATTTTTCATTAGCCGAAGATCCCGCTCTTCGTTACTTTCCGCCATGTGGTTCCTATACGGTGAATGTCTTGCTGTGCACTACACTTCAGGATGTAGTGAAACATGCGCATCGACATTTCTGATATACCGTGTCGCATACCCGCTCGTGGAAAGCGACGACGTCTTGGCTTACCGGAAGTTCTATTATATGCCGTAAAAAAGTTGCACCTGATGTCTACCCTGAGCATACAGCGTCTCCTTAAAGATCCCGAATTATGTGCAACGACATCCTGAGAGTGCCCTTATGTCGGGCATCCATTGCCGAATGAGCGGTCAAGGAAAGGAGAGATATGAGTCTTCCCGTTCACTTCTGGGCCTGACTAAAGTAGATCTGGTTGCGGTTTGATCTGCCTCGTCAATCATATGGGGCTGGCACCTTCTACAACCACTCTGAAAGCCAGGCGTCAACGCAGAGTGTTCATTCCTCTACTCCGCAGGCTTGTGCTCCCATTGTCACTTTGTGAACTTTTTCGCTCATGAACCCATCGGGATGAGGAAAGCTTGGCTACGATGTCGCCCATCCTTGGCTACAAGACGATGACCGGACGGCAAATGCAATCTGTAACGTGGCTTATATCATCGATTTCAAGACCCCAGCGGCTTACGAATCTTCAGCCACCATCTTGATCACACCACATATTCCTTGAAAGACCTAGAAAGATTCCATTACACAGGAAGCCAGGGCACAGAAGACAAAAGGGGGTGATCACGCGAGGAATGGTAAGGCGACAGGCCATCATCACTTAGAATGCAAGAGCGTATTCCATGGTATCGGGGCGCTTTGTAACGAGCCACTACGACCTAACCTAGGCAGGTAGCTGCATGCGAACAATACGCCTCGAAAAGCCTAGGCATGTTCAATGCGTCTGTCCAGCCTGAAATCAAATTAGAATGTGTACCCCGTATTCTCTTTCTTGGGCAAGGAAAAGTCTGTATTTCTTTGAGCTATATTTCCCTGTCGGCTACGGTGCTTCCTTTCTCTTTTGCCACTCATGAGCGGCTGGGAAAATGAGTTTGGACAGGTAGGTAAGAGGTATAAGTGAATGTGAGAAAAGCGATCTATCCCACAGAACGCCGCCTTATTGTCTCGGCCAATAAGGTCATACTTGATTTGATTCTTCAGGCTTTTTGAGTCTAGAGAATCATGCATAGGAAGACCTTCGATCCATTCTTCTTCCCTTCCAAGATGCAATGGATTCAACGCAATTGCCTTTCCTTTCTCTCATTCTTCTTCCCCCCAGGGCCCTACTCCGGGTCCCTTGAACAACCTGCCCCCTTTCCAAACGTGTGTAATTCCCTCCTTGTTCTGCAAAGCCTTTATGTTTCCTTCTAGTGGACTCTCCTCCAAGGCAATCATATCCGCTTCATACCCGACCTTGAGTTGGCCCGTCTTCTCTGGCGCTTGAGGGCCTAATGTTAGGGGACCGTTTGCTGTCGCGGCCTTGATAGCTTCTAGTTCGGTCATGCCCGCTTTGACGGCGAGTTCTAATTCCAAAGCATAGTTGGACCCGGGAGCTGTGTCGGTTCCCAAGGCACATTTTACTCCGGATTTGATGGCCAGTGAATATGCTGAGAAGGCGATTCCGGCGACTTGTTTCATCTTCTTCCAGGATTGAGGTGGGATCCCATCGCCATTGGTATCAAGGGCATTTTTGATAACGGTTTGGGTGCCGATATAGACGATGTCTTTTTCTTTCATCAGGGTCATGACTTCTTCATCGGCGTACGAGAGATGTTCGAGGGTCTTGCACCCAGCGCGAATTGCAGCGAGGATTCCCGGTTTGCCGTGAACGTGGGCGGCGACAATTCGATTTTGTCGTTCAGCTTCCTCGACAATAACCCGGAGCTCTTCATCGGAAAATTGTTGACATTTCGGATCGTCGTCGCGGGAGAGAACGCCGCCAGAAGCGAATACTTTGATGACCCGAGCGCCGCGACGGATCTGAAGGCGAACCGCTCGTCGAACTTCGTCGACGCCGTCACAGATACACATCATCTTGGATCCGTAGTGACCAGGTGTGAGGTTGCGTACGCCGAAGTTGGAATAAACTTCACCGGCGGGGAGAGAGAATATATCGCCATGTCCGGCAATTTGTGACAGCGCGCCACCGGCGGAGTAGATGTTGGGGCCTATGATAGTGCCATCGTCGACAGCCTGGCGAATTTCGCATCCGAAGCCAGCCAGATCTCGTACAGAAGTGTATCCGCGTTGTAAGGTTTCCCAGCACCCACGGGCTAGACGGGCACCTGCCGAGGCGGGATGGGTCGTCAAAAATGTAGTCCAATCCGCAGGTTCAAGACCCTCGCCGCCGAAATGAACATGACAATCCCAAAGCCCCGGCATTAGGACAGGAACGGTATAGGTTTTCGGTTCTGCATTGAGAAACTTTCGAGGAATTTCGCTTTTCAAGCCTATGTAGACAATGATGCCATCCTGGACAACGAGAGAGGTGTCCTTCCTAGGCTCACCATCGCCAGGAATCAACAAGGAGGTGTGGACGACTGTTGTCTTCGGGTTTGGAGGGGCATTGGGGTCGTCAAAAGTCTGGGAGCTAGTTGCGAGCCGTAGCGACGAGGGATGGTAGCTAGAAGCAATGGAAGTGGATGACGAGTTGGATTTCTCTGATCTAGAAGACTCACGATATGGTAGACTTGTTGTAGATGTTGTCGCATCTGGCAACGCTGTCGACGATTGCTCTCGGGTACGGCGGACCATGTTGTCGCAAAGGACGAGATGATTTTCAAGGCTTTCTTACAACGAAGCACCAATTGACAATTGAGCTACGAAAGTGAAGATAGTATAATAGCAAGCTTCAACAACGATCGATTAACTGGTGGTGATCTTGCTGACCAATCTTGAGAATCACACATAAGATTCCAGAGAAACCTACCTGTTAGCGGTATACTCCCGTAGAGAATCCAACGTTTACATCAACCTCGTTGCGTCGCATTGGGATGTTACCTGCCCTATAGGGGATCTGCGTACGAGGCACGGATGCTCCTTATCTTGTTTGCCTTTATCTTCTGGTGGGGTCATATGGGGCCGGACTTTGTCGGAGTTTGAAGCTCGTCAAACTTACTCCGTTAGTCGGAGTGTGGAATTCTTTTGATTCCTCAAGAAACATCTAATTACTCAGATACCTTCGTTCTTATTGTTTCGAGCTGGGAAGTGGCTGCTTATAAGTCCCGAATGGTCTTTTGATATAGATTTGGAATAAGGATGATGTCTCTCGTCTAGAAGAGGAACCTCATGGAAATCAGAACAAGGACACATGCTCGCAAGCATTGCTGTCTATCTATCGACTGTGTACATTTGCCCTCTTTCCAACCTTTTGACGACTTTAACAGCCCTTTCTTCTTCTGCTGCACACTCTCGACGACTTCAGTGTCATATCGTGGTCCAGGACTTCTGTCGCACCGTTACGCTCTATTTCTTTAATTGCAACTGTCCCATTCTGGGTTCTTACCAACCATTCTATCTTCTTCTTCTTCTTCTTCTTCTTCTTCTTCTTCACCAACCTGAGTTAAATATCTCCCTTTCCCTTTCCCATTCTATCTATTTGTGAACTATTACCAAATCACCCCCAAAAACCCCCTCAAATCATGAAACCCCGTCTTTGGACCTGTATCATTGAATTCTCGCCTAATGATTTTTCTCGCTCTGATGAACTGCTATCTATCTTTCTATCTATCTACATAGACTATCCTTCAACACCCCTTCAATTCACCCTCAGACCACTCACTGATTGACTGACAGTCTTTTTAACGAATATTTTTTCGGGGGAGGGGGAGTGGGGGATATAAACATATGTATGTATGTATGTATGTATGTATGGGATTTGATGATTTGGAATCTAATTTTATTGAAATGAATTATGAGGTTGATGAAAATAATGACAATGATGATGATGACAATGATATAGATATTAGATATGGATATAATATAAAAGGAAAAATACCTGGATGGATACCACCTCATCAAGACTTGGTTTGAGATTAGATGGAGATATTAGAATATAGGATAAGATCATTGAGACTAATTTGACAAGGTTGAGCTTCCTTTCATAGTATGGAGATGAATCGATTCAAATTAACTTAACTTATAGATTATATTAGTATTGTTTTTCACACAAAAAAATTAAATAAAAAAAAAGATTTTTATCTCGTCTTCTCTGAAATAGCGGTTCTCATAATAAATGGATGCTTCAAAGCTTCATTGGGCGTGATTCTTTTTTCCGGTCTTAAATCCAAGCATTTGTCCAACAAATCTAGAAACAGCTCCACTTCCTTCCTCTCTGTTTCTTCCATTTTCTTGCCCTTGAGAATAATTCGACTTCGTAAATCACGTGTTGGTTTTTTGAAGTTCAAGATTTTCGTGACCACTCGACCAGAAAGTTTGTCTTCTTCACGACTGTGGAAGTTGAGTAAGTCGTCGAAATGGTCATAAGCTAATGTGCCTTTTCGTAGGAGCTTTGGTGGAAACGGACCACGGCACTCCATGATTGCTTTCAGCATGCCGTTGTTGTTACGTCCAGTAAAGAGTATCTTCCCAGTGTAGAGCTCAAAGAGGGTGCAGCCAGTAGACCAGACGTCAATTCCGCAATCGTAGTCCATACCCAAAATGATCTCTGGGGCACGATAAAATCTGCTGACAAGGTAAGGAGCGATTTCGTTATCTGCAACAGGGGAAGCAGATCCCAGATCACAAGTTTTAAGATGGGCATGATTGTCCGAACAGAGCACATTGTCAGGCTTTAGATCAGCATGAACGATGCCGCATTTCTTGAGAAGTGATAAGCCAAGGAAAAGTTGATGTGCGTACGACCTGATCGCCTTGATGTTAAGCCCGACATCACGACCGAACTTCTTGAGCAACTCCCGAAGATTTAGTGATAGGTTTTCAAAAACCAAACAAAGATGCCCCTTATGTTCAAAGGATGTGAGGAGTCGAATCATGTGTTTTGTGTCATTGGGATCAGCCGCCATTAGTGTTTCCAGAATGGAGATTTCTTTAAGTCCCGCTTTCCGCATTGTATCATTATTTCGAATGATTTTGATCGCAACAAGTTGATCTGTTTGCGTGTCTTTTGCTCTTATGACGGAGGAGAACATGCCTCGACCAAGAGAGTGCATTACAGCGTAACGAGAGGCGAAAAGCTCACCAGCAATAGTAACGTAGTATCCCTCAGGGTCGTCCCAGTTGTCCATCATGTTGATGTCGAGAGCTTGGGCCGGACCCTTTGACACAGCCTTGCCCGTTTTGGCTGTTGTTGGAGCGAACATATCATCGTCATCGCCATATTCTTCATCATCGGCAAACATGTCGAACTCATTATTTGCTTTCGGAGGAGGTTGGGGTCCCTCGACCGGCTGCGTTGTTTGGCCATTCATATGTGCCACATCGTGAGCTAAAGATATATTATCTTCGTGGAACATACTCTCATCATGACGTAAGCGTTCTTCTTGCATATCTACCGTGGGATCATAATCAGCAGCAGATGGCTCTTCATCAGTACCATTTGTAGCGTGGCTTGCATTCGCAAGGTTCTCATCTGTCGAGAAATCGAACTCGGCCGGAGTGTGTGGTCCGGATGGTTCCTTGGGCGTTTGTGGTGACATCGCTCTGGGAGATACTATCGGGCTATCAGTAAAGGTCATGAGGCTTCGAGTACATCTGGACTCACTCGAAGATGCTTTGGTGGCATTTGCTGTGGATGCAGGACTTGTTGCTTCACTACCTTGTTCTAATGCTTGGACAAGCAATGGCGCCGGCTGTGCTCGGAATTTCGCTCTGATTGCTTCTCTACGCTTTCTTCGTTCTTCTATAATGCTAGCCTCATCAACAGGCTCGGCAAGGATAGATGTCGATAAATCGGCTTCAGCAGCGTTCGCGATAGGTCCAGACACGCTTCTTGCAATAGCTGGTGTATTTTGTATACAGTCACTTGAAGCCTGGGAACCTCTAGTTTCAGTATGCATTCTTGAGTCTCGAGCATCCCCATGAATTGTTTCTAGTCCGCTCACCAACTGTTCATGATGAGATTTGCCTTTGACTGCAGAATCTCGGTTTCCTCTTTCCGACCCATGATGCCTGTCTCTGTATTGGTCCCGGTCATCGTTATACTGATGCTTGGAAGAATCTATCCTGCGACCGTGACGAAATGGTGAGCGGCTGCGGCTCTTTGTTCTCTGCCGCTTCCGCCGACTTCGCCTGTCTTCATCATCATCGTATTGAAGGTAGCTTCGTGAGCTATGTTTGGGATCTAAATCCTCGTATGTGCCATCGCGTCCCTGTCGGCGACCGTTGTCATGACCACCTTCATATCTCACTCTAAAATGTCGAGAGTCATGGTGATCGCGTTCCTGAGATCTGTCGTCATGTCGACGCCTTTCACCTTTCGAATTCCGGAAAGGGGATCGTGATCTCGAACGGGGAATAGTAACATGGTCTCTGGTATGAACGTCAACGCTTGCGCCATTTCGGGTCGGTTTTGAATTATGTGCCTTCTCTGAGTCCGAGCTATAGACTTCACCTTCTGAGGGTGTTGAATATCTGGATGTCATGGCAACGATCCGAGCGTGACTGGCTAAGAAGGGGCTTGGATCAAATCCTAGCCTTGAGAGTGAAGAAAAAGGGTCAGCAACAAGTTCAAAAACGGTCTGAAATTTGGTGGTTGGTATGCCGGACCAGCTGATTGCGAACCTTCCTCCCCGTATTGTCAAGAGACTATTGACGCAGTGGTGCTCTGTATTCCACAATACAGTCACCTAGATCGATTGAGTCTAGGTACGAAGCTTAGATATATGTGATAAAAAGGAGGCGACGAGATGAAGACATCTTGTTGGAAGTTGATCTCTGAGAGAAGAGATAATAGGTTCGGTTGTCCAGTCAAACTGATTTGGGTTCCCGGGGGCCCGCGCCAGTAATTTTTCCTACTGAAAGCAGCGACTATTATTGCCGTTCAACGGAGTCAGCAAGATGATCTGGAGTAATTACTGTAGCCCCACCATTCAAAATATCTCTCGACACATCCAGACCGATCGCATTTCTACGATTTTGTTTTCTTCCGTCTTACAAGGCATTCCGATTACATCTCATTGATATATAGCCATGGGTGGTCAAAGCAGAGAAGGTACTGATCTTTCAATCTACTTATGCGCTTCACTAGCTATGTCAATAGAAGACATGTGCTGACCGTAGTTCCTACCTAGGCGGCAAAGTCAAGCCCCTCAAGGCGCCAAAGAAGGACAAGAAGGATATGGATGAAGATGAGGTCGCGTTCAAGGCCAAGCAAGCTGCCGGTATGTGGCTCTACGGCTATTATACGAGGGTTTTCCTGGACTGACGCTGACGATCTCTTGTCTGTCCAGATGCGAAAGCCCGAAAAGAAATGGCCGAGAAGGCAAAGGGTAAAGGCCCAATGAACGCTGGACAGCAAGGGATCAAGAAGTCTGGAAAGAAATAGAGGATCTTGTCTCCGAAGATCTCCTTGAGAGCAAAGAGCGTTGTTGCAATCATAGCGGGCTGGGCGTTTCAGGCTGAGAGGGTTGCACCATGTTTCGATTGGATTGTGCGATTAGAAGAATAAGGATACTAGAATTCGCTCAGAATATGAGTAGCTTCTCACAGAAATTACCGTCCTTCCCTGCATTACGTCGAATGAAATATCAAAGCAAACAAGGGTATCGTCATAATTCATGCCTCCCACCTCCCAAGCCCTGCCTCTAGACCAGCCCGAAAGGTGGACGTTCGATTACTGCCCAACAAAAAGCCAATTGCCAGCTCTCATCTCGGTATGAGATCTAACACAGTTGCCCCCTGCCTCTCATCGGCTCCTTTTTGTTCTCACACTCAGCTCGTGACCCTCTTGATCCACAAGCTTGAAGGCTCATATATATCAGCTTTATCCCTTTTTTTTTGTGCTCGATGTAACTTCAACCCGACTTCGTGTTCCTCTTGACCAATGTCTGATAACTCGTTCTCGAGGGCCACCACCGTCTGTTTAACATCGGACTTGGTCTTGAGGTCATAGCCTGGGCTAGTGGGATTGATGACATGGTTTAGATCTTTCAGGACCTTAGCGATATTTCGACGTCTTCTTGCAAGATCGTCCAGCCTTGCTTCCATTCCCGAAATCTTGTCCACGGCTTGGGTCTCTGGTGGACACTGTGGTAGAGACTTAGTTTTAACCGAAGCCTTACTGTCGGTAGATGCTCGTGATGTTGGTGCAGGTTTTCGAGCGTTAATCTTGGCATTGTTATGTCTCATTGCTTGTGCCGCGGGATGTTGCACAGGTGAATGTTGGACTGTATTCGTTGATGGCAATGCTGGAACTGGCGGAGCGTCCACACTTGCACGAGGTGACGAATGAAGGCTACCCCGGACGGTGGTAGCCACTGTTGTGGCACTAAACCGACTCCCGGGCTGGTCATCGACATCGAAATGCTCAAGGTGCTCCAGGCTGTGCTCGTTAGGAAGTGCGCCAGATGCCATGACGTTCGTGGGAGGTGAATGCCTGGGCAAGGAGATGGGAATGTCCTCTCTCAACGAATCTGCTGCCATAGTTGCGGCTAAAGGGCTTGCGACCTGTGCTGGCGCTACTGGTGACTTAGGAGAAGCGACTCGCGGGCTATTGCGTCCAGCTTTCAATGGGACGACTGGCTTCATATTGTCGTCACCATATCCGGATGGCACTTGTCTCACGGTACTGTTGGGCGGGACGTTCCTATTCCTCGGGACCTGCAGCGGAGGTAAGTGTCTCGAAGGGTCATCTCGGATAGGAGTCACAAGGGCTGTCCTTCCACTGGCACCTTGCCAAGGAGGTCGCTCGGCCGGCATCGCCGTGGTGTCTATGGGTTGGGGCTTTGACATGGCCTTGCGTTTTGCAGGGTCTCGATCTCGAAGACCATTGAACACTTTTTTGCTCCTTTCTTTTGCCAATGCAAAATGTTGGTTCGTGCCTGGTTTCACTGAAGCTGCTTGGCCATCACTACCTATAGTCGGTTCTCCAGAATATTCATCCCACCGGGTCGTCCCTTCCGCTGATGGATCTCGTCTCCATCCAGGAGACTTACCAAATTTGGTAATAGGACCATGAGATGATTGGGCTGTTTTTTGAGGAACTGGTATGCTGCTTTTGACATTCTGGGTGACCTCTTTGCGAGAAATTGGCGACAGTGGTGATTTCGATATGATGGGCGAAACAGGGGATGATGAACGTTCTATAGGGTGCTGAACTGGCGAGTCCGGGGGAGATACATCGGGATAGATCGATGACGACACACGGGCACTTTCCCGGTAAGGATTCTCCACAGCTTCGGATTGTTCTGAATAGAGCGAAGATGCACGGTTTGCGAAAGTCGGATTGACCTTGTCAAGCGGAGGCACCGCACGGCTGAAGGCATGATTAGCGAGGTCAGAGCAAAGCAAAGCTGCAATCTTACAAAGGTAGTGGCGGCAAGCCAGGAGATTGTGTACTGCTCGTCGGACTTTTGACCTCGGGTATCGAGTCTAGGTATCCTTGTGGGAGGGTTGTCTCTACGAGACCTGTTGGACTGCTGATCGTCGGTTCTTTGGGTCTGTTGAGTCTTTTCCACATGATGATGATGATCGGATTACGCGCTCTTTGTTAGACGGGATAAGAATGTCGACGCTGGAGTTAGAGGTGCTTATGCGCACACGTTGGCCACCGAATGAGCGAGATGAACCAAAATAACAAGCAAGGGGTGGTGGATGGGCAGGTATCTTGCCGTTTCCTGAATCCCACGTTCACCTTGCTGCCGTCGAAAGGAAAATGAACGATGATAGATCAACAACGAATTACTATATGTGACTGTTTACTACGCGACAAAGGAGAAGGCTGAGGGGGCCAGGTAAATGAAGGAGTGAATGAATGCACCGGTCGGTTGGTCGGTCGGTCGGTCGGTCAGTCAAGGACAAAGCAAGCGAACGAGCACGAAACCATTTCCCATACAATACAATGACAACCACGAGTAGGAGGTGACGGATAGGAGCCAATCTTTCTAACGATGCACAACATCAAACGGGCTTCAAGTCTGTCTGGGCTGAAACATGCATTCCAATGAAGGATGAAGAAGAAGGAGAGCCACCCGAGGCTTACTCGTAGTATGAAACAGATCGAGGGGTTCCATATGTGCCTGTTTCAGACTAACGGACAGACATTACTCTCAATTACTCTCAGCATACTCAGAGCCCTGTAAGGACATACAGTAATTAGGTACTGTAATTTACAGCCAAGTGGTGGATTGCGGAACCCCAGCACAACTTTTGGGTCTACCCACCACTAAATTAGTATGGAAAAGGTTCTGGTAACGTTCAATTCCAATACAGTAATTACAGTACCCCGCGGACGCGTTAATGGCCACACCTATAAGTACCGAAGTACTCTGTACTACAGTACCTACCTAGGTACAGTACATACCTTACTGTACTACCCACTGTACCACCCACTGTACCTAAGATATGTTCTCTGAGTATTCTCTGGATGATGAACATCATGATCATCGCATGAACAACCCGGCCGGAGCCTAATCAAAGACTCCGTGCTCATTGAGTCAACCTACCCAGATTTGGA